>JBBMOE010000006.1:2627424-2667102 GCA_037975065.1 Chaetodon trifasciatus
ATATATATATATATGTGTATATATATATATAGTTACAATGAATATGAAGTACAATATAAATCACAAACTGTCTGCGGTAACAAATTACCTTGCGATCTTGTCACTGCAGGACATGGTGAGTAACCTCTCCCCCTGCAGGACCCCGTCCCAGGTCTGGATGGTGTTGCTGGACCTGACAGGGATGGTGCCCTCCCCCGACTCAATTTTTGTCCTTAACTGTCCCCGTGCTTTCCGGTTGGGATGTCTGTCTCCTTGGTCTGAGCGAGACAGGAAAGAGTATAAAAGCATAAAACTGAAGCAGGAATCACAAACTAATCTGATTGGTCTGTAAAACAATGTCATGTACAATCGGAAAGGACACCTGTGCTGAAAACTGAATCCCTATCATTCTGCAACATGAGGCAACAGAGAAAGAAAAGGAAGCAAAAATGGCTTCCACAAAAGCATGACCTATTATTTATTATTATGTTATCAATGTTTTCTGCTGTTCCACCAGCAGGCGCCATCTATTCAGTGACTAATTGAATGTGGCTGCTTTCTATTCAGTCTGCCATGTGCAACGGAAAACACTTTGACAAGAGTAAGAGGGAGGTTAATCAGACAGACAGTGTGTGTGGGCTGGGTGGGGGGAAGACTGATAGAGACAGACAGCGAGTGACAAAAAGCTCTAATTACTACAGTCTTGTTTAAATGTGTCTCTAATGCGTATTTGGACATCGGAGTAAAAATTCTAATTAAATGAAACCGAGCACGAGCGCGAGGAAAACCTACAAATTCAATTAAATAAAAAACACTGTTGTTGAAACTGAATCGTGAACCAAGATGAGGCCGCATTGAAAACACGTCGGCTGAGCTGAGGAAAGGAGGCGAGGCCGGCGTGAGGCGGCGAGGGGACGCTCGGTACCTTCCACTCCGGCCTCGTGCGGAGAGAAGATCCTGGCGTCCCCGCAGGGCGAGGTGCTGATGTAGAGGTGGAACTGCACGTTGTCCTTTAACCTGTAGCCTCCCTTCTCGCACTGCACAAATATCGACTTCTGGTGGTCCTCCTTGTTGTTGCTGCGATGACAGACAAATGGCAGATTTAATGTGGGGCTAACAGGCGGCACATTTTTCATTATAGCTCACTTAGCTGGACTTAAAATGAGTGGAATTAGATCCAGTAAAGGGCAACGTAAATACGTGTCATTAGATTGTCAATACAAGCACGCACGTGCACCGTCCACTGACCTGAGGAAGAACTCCAGCTGAGTGTAGAGGTACCTGATGAGCGAGCGTCGGGCGATTATCTCAGCGTGGCAGTCATTGAGAGCCAGGCCGCGGTCGCTCATGTACTCACCGTTGATGCACTTGGTTCCCGTGGAGACACAAATGACCTGTGCTTCCTTCACATCTGTCCCTGTTGAGGGCAGAGGGAACAAAGACATGTACATGTGCTAACGTCTCACCACGGTCCTTGTCTAACCCTGCAGAGTGTCATATAACCTGGTAGGTCGCTGCAGCCTGTTCACTGTGCAGAGTTCGACAGGAGAAGGCTGTTTTCACATTCATCTGCTGCATGGGGACAAGTTTCTCTGAGCTAATCTGAAATCCCAGTTTAACACGAGCACCTACAAGCATGAGTTTGTCAAATCACATCCAGTATGCGAATTACACGAGGGTGATGTGCAAACTGGAGCCCTCCAGAACGCACAATTTGAGGATTTATTTTTCAGTGAAAGCAGGAGACATCGCATGTTCAACAGTTTCATTTTTGTAAAAAATTTGACTATTCAAAGCTTGTGGATTTTTCAGCAAGCAAAAAGTAGATGATGTTATCTAAAGAGCAGACAAAAATGATTCTTCAAAGGGGAGTCTGGAGGAGATCTTCAACTATCTTATAATACTCTACAGCAATGCATCATAAATCATTAAAACATGTAAAATCTTAATTTAGTGAGTGAAGCAAAGAGTGAGGTATAAAAAGGCAAAGGATGGAAATGCTGAAGAGTATAAATACCTTAAATTTGCACCTAAATACAGCACTTACATTCCTCAATTGATTAACAGAAAACAAAACTGTGGGTGTTGTTTAACTGCAAAATAGGCCATTAATCTATTAGGAAACATCAACTTAACACTGAATCTTGTCGACTTTGCTCCACAAGGCTTGCGACCTGATTTTTCCTGCGAATAACACTTGAAAATTGCTTGTCAGTGCCGTCTGCTGCGAGCATAAAAGCAACCCGACTCTACCTGTTGTCATGACCACCCCTGCTAGGACTTTCCGTCGTGCATGGGGGGAGGTGAAGTTGTCTGTCAACTCACTGAACTTATCCACCACCAGGCGAGAGACGGCGTCAGCCAGAACCTGGAATCACACACACACACACACACACGCACGCAGGCACACAAACACAAGCTTGTGTCAGATATGTCAGCTTACAAAGCACGTCTGATGTTATCCTCCCCTAGAGCACCATGTACCTGTCACAGTGCTCGCATTCAGCTCCAAACAAGTCAGAGCGTTGAAACGGCAACAAGTGAAAGTAGGTTGACCCCCTGAGGTATATCTAACCATCTTTCAAGCAACGCTGTTTGAGTTTGGCATGACAGTTATAATTTACCATCTCCCCTCTGACAGCGAATCACACAGAGCAAAAGCCGAACGAGTAAACCCGAGCAACAGACGCGAACAAAGGTTTGTCGACGTTCCACGAGGTTTAAAACTGCAATCTAAACTCTGGGGGAAACCTCGAGTGAACTTCACACATCTTTTGTTCTTGGACAGCCATCTCCTCTCGCAGGCTCTTTATCCACCGCTAATGTGATGGAAAATGACGACGACCAAGAGGAGAGACGACGGCTGGATGACCACAAATTAAAGAGATTAGTCCTATATTACTTCCCTGCTACTTCGGAGTCACCCACTCGTAGCCACATCATTTGAATTTCGAATGTCAAGGTCGTCTATGGCGCAGAAATGACTGTTAATCTCAAGGAGAACAATGAAGTGGAAGATCTGATCGCTCGGACAAAAAGCACATATATCCATTTCCATTCATGAATGACTAAAAGAAGACTTGCTTTCCTTGTTTAAATACGTTTTTGATGGTTTGAGCGTCAACAACTCAAACTACCAAATGCAAAACTTAAGTTAACATGTTTTTCGCAACAGCAGTGGACCCCAACCATTTTCCCCCATTAGTTCCTTGCCAGATGGAAACAGGCTGCAGAAATTAAATACCAAGACAGAGAATTAATAGAGCAATTAGTGGGGGCGCTATCATTAAAATGCGGTTCTTGTCGAATAAATCAGTTGACAAGAGGAGAGAGTGGCTACAGGAAAAGAAAAGGCTTTGGGGAGGGGACTGTTGACAGTGTGTTGTGCTGATTAGCTTTGCAGGTGGCGTTATCTCTCGTCGCACACTGGCATGGCTCCGACAGTCACCTCTGCAGTGGCATCAAAAGCAACCACCTGCCCTTAGTCCCTGCACACCTGATGTGAGTGAGGTTTTGATGATAACCTATGAGAACAACACAGTTTGACAGGGGGAGCAGCTTGGAGTAGACCTCTTTGCAACCCAAACGTCAAATCCAGGGGACGTCCGTACTAGACTATTAAAGACTAGTAATTTACCAAATTGTGTTGGAATACACTCATTAGACAGGGGAGTGTGTTTCATCTGAACACTTCTATCTAGAGAGAAGTAAGATATGCATCAGGCACTGGCATCTTCATTATCTGCCATGACAGTGATTATCTGGATCCAATGTTAGTGTTACAGCTCCACGCACTTCAAAAACCCCCTCCCAGTCTCAATCTTTGTCATTTTAAGTTCCGTCATGTTTGACTCTCTCCTTAAATTCTAATTACAAGTCTACTGATGACTGAGAAGGTCAAGTAAATGAGCCAGGCAGAACTTGAAAAATGAAAATGATGTGTCTGAAATGCCGCTGCAGGAAGGTAAAAAAAGGTAGAGAAAAAAACCTGCTGTTGCTGAACAAAATAAAAGTAAATCCTTCAACGCTGCTGCTTCCAGTGGTTAATGTTTTGGTGTCTAGAATTTCCTGAAACCTGAAAGGTCGTTTTAATGTGTGCCATATTGACTAATGAACGTCTTCTAAAATTAAGACTTCCCTTCTATCTAAAATTCATTAACCCATATTCAAAAAAGTGAAGTCGGGTCGTGCACATTTTTAATTATAAGGGTACTCTAACGAGCTTAGTCTTTTTCAACATTTGCCAACAGATCTGTATTATGACTTTTACAGGCATGATGCATTCCTTAAAACTTGATAGATGTTGTAACTCCAGAACAAGAAAAAATTAATTTGGCTTATTAAACTAAAAATGATGTAGCCATTCAAAATAATTCAGTTTCAAGGGCTGATGAGTCAACCTGACAATTCAGTGACTTTACAAAAGGAAATGTAATGACTGACCAAAGTGCTGCACTGTGACTGAAGAAAGCACGTGGGCGATGCAACTCGTGGCGGACGTCTTGGTCAAATAAATTAAAAGGTTGAGTTTCTGTTCTGGTCCGGTCAGATTCTCTACAAGTATGACAATGGATGAAGAAAACAAAGATCTTACCTGGGGTAGGTGAAGCTGCAATCCCTCTCTTGGTATGGGTTGCCGGGATGGTGTCTGGTCTAGCTGCATGTTGAAGAGAGCTGAGAGGGCGGCCTGCGCTGCCCGAGCTTTAGCCAACTTCTTGTTGCGCCCTGAGCCTTCAAACGTCTGTGCATCCACTGTTACTGACATCACAAAATTCTTGGCATGACTCTCCCCGCTCTCTGAGACAAAGTCATATTTGAGGCCTGGCCTGAGCTCATTGAGGATCATGACTGGGTTTTTGCCACTGGAGGGCGAGCTGAATGCTGATGGAGGGGGCAATGGGGCCTGGGCAAGGTTGCTGCCAGGTGGTGTGGGCAGTGGGTACTCCCCTAGTGAGTTTAAGGAGCTGCTACCATTAGAGCCTAGATAGAAGGATTCCTCAGGTGCGGCTGGTGTCTCAAAGCCATTGAAGAGCATATCTGGGAAGTCAGCTTGGTCAGATGTAAAGTCTGTGTTCACGGTCAATGTTCGACCCATGGCCAGGTGTGCCTCAGAGGCATTGGGGAACTGGACGAAGGAACGCAGCGCTTTCTCTGCTGCATTTAGTTTAGCCTTCTTCTTAGTTGGGCCCATGCCCTCAAACATCTGTCCATTGACCTCCACAGTCATGACAAAAACTGGTGCGTGGACCGGTCCTGTTTGAGACAGCAGTTTGTACTGTAGACCCGGTTTGATTTCGTTCAACTGCATCAGGGCATTCTTTGGCAGGACTGGCCCTGGTGTTTTCTTACGCTTCTTGGCGCGGAACTTCGAGTGTGTGTGTCCATTGTTTCCCTCTTCTAGGGGACGCTTTCGACTGCCCAGGCCGCTTCCATTGGGGAGCTGTTCAGCCACTCCCACCCCGTCTTTGCAGGACACGTTGTCCAGGTTTCGGTTTTCCTTAACATCGGTGCTGCTCGAACCTGCGGTGCCCAGAAAGAGTAACTTACAACGCCTTCGTTGCAGGATCTTGTAAATGCAAAATTTATAGATTCCTTTATCACTCTTTGGAACTGAACCAATGATTTGTGTTCCTTTAAGAAAGCAAGAGAAGCAGACTTTTCATTTGATTGAACATACTCATCTAGAGTCTATTGGTATTAATAAAAACAGTAGAATACCATCAGTACATCCACTGTTCGTAAAGATACGCCGACTTCTTTGAGATGTGGTTAACATTCAAAACAGGAATTTTTTGAACTATGTTTTTGCTATATGGTATTTAACTTTTTTTTAAATTAATCTCTCAATATACCTTCATAATAAAGTTATAGTTATGATGGCTTGTAATTCTTATGTTCAGGGTAAAGTGGGAGAAATATATTCTCAAGTAAAACAACAACTGTACATTTTTCCGTTGCACAGTGTTATGGATCTCAAACATCAATGCACACAAATATGAGCTCACATTTCAACACTCAACATAGACGCTTGCACGCACACAGAGCTGTTTCGCATCCACTCTATCAATTTCTAATCGCCTGAGTGCCTTCAGAGAAATTAGGTACATTTTAAGTGTTCAGTTTTAAACTGCAGGCTCTGAAATATACTGTACTGGGGAACACATATCACTGAATCCAGTTAGCAAAGTGGATGGAATATTGGCAAAAATTTTCATTTATAACATCCTTCAGCAAAGGCTTGATAGGTTACTCCTTGCGGTACTCAGGAGAAAGAGAGGCCGCAGTGTGCATGAGTGGGATTGTAGGTTGGGTTGAGGGAGTGCAGGGAGGAGTGCAGGGGGAGGAGCTGAGGACCAGGCAAACAGGAGAATACATCAAAGAGGCAGAAGGAGAAGACTCCACCTACTGCAGGATCCTAAAGGCTTGACTGGTGACACGGTGGGAGGTTAAAATGCTGTTTACCCGTTTTTTTTTTTTTTACATGAGATTTTGAAAAGAATGACTGTCGTATTTGAAATGAGGAAAATCTGAATTCAAAATCTGTTTCTAATGAGGTGCCATTCATAAGACCCTGCGCCTCTGAGATCCCCCCCATGGAGCTTGTCAGAGAACACAGTGTTTCAGGTTGCAAAATGTAATGACATGCCGCTACCATCTGCATACTACGACTGACATGTCTGAAGGCAAGAAAAAAAAAGACACTTGTTCCTAAGATCGAGAACACAAAGTGCATATCCTTCTATTTCTGAGCATATCTGCACTGGAAACATGCAATGTCTTTTGGTGTATGCGTGCATTCTGCAAACTGCTATTAGAGGTTTACAAATAAACAAGGGAAAGGAGGGACAGCGTAAATGTGCACATTAGTAGCCAAGAAGAGCTTTTACCTATTAAAATGGTGTTGGTTAAACAACTTTTAATGACAACAGACACTGCAGCATTTGGCTGTGGTGGATAATGAGGACTTGGACTCTCATTTTTAATGAATTATCTACAAATATACAGCATATAGTACTGCAGCTTCTTATGTTTCTTGGTAATGGATAAAATGCATAGAAGAATCTACTGGAAATGTGGGGATTGCCAGTGAATTTAATGCTTAATATCCTTAAATATACACATTTAGCTAGCAATCAGAGCCTCTCCTAAAACAGCTATACTGGTGGAGTAGCCACTGAAAACTCATGCATGCTGCACAGACAAATAAAGAGAATATCGTGGCATACAGGAAAAATAAAAAAAAAACTGGAGCTCTCTTTCTCCGTTTCAAAACGTCATTGTCAAAAATCATTCAACACATTTAAACTTCCTCTAAAGGGTTAAAATTGATACCATTTATTTTATGGTATAATAACTTTTTGCAGGATGATGGATATCCAGCAGCACTCCAGAGCCGAAGACCGGATCAGAGGACGAAAGCCATAAAGCAGCAGCCATGACACCATGCATTGAAATATGGCACATGCATGCAGTTGTGGTCATTATCAAGCCGACGTCTGTGTAATCAGCACCCATTAGTTATGCAAAGACAAAAGATCCGGTATGCCTGGATCTTTCAGAGCTTAGATCCCCTGTGAGGGTTGCATGAACCAAATAACTCAGACAAAAAAAAAAAAAAAGTCTTTTATCTCGACTTCATTTTAAGTGCAACTTGTTTGTTGGACTTTTGATTTGAGATGATTCAAGGGATTAAAGAATTTCAAGAACTGCTAAGGTTGTCACATAAAAGTTCAAAATGATTTCATGTTTTTCTCTGGCGTTCCCCTGGTATTAAAGAAATGGGCTTGCGCGAGCTTGGACTCTGTTTTATCTTCAAATACATCTTCTGAGGCTTCGGAGGCTTTGAAAGACAACAAAGACTATTTTGCAACTGTGCGCATTTGACTTAACACATAACAACATGCTTCTTCTCAGAGCAAAAACACTGAAAATGACACTCCAATGAGACATGTTCATTTGTGTTGCAGGTTAGAGCACTGCCAGGATGACAGCTCTCTTTGAATGAGAGCTCAGAATTGTTAAGGTGTGAGGAAACACATTCAATCGTGTCTTTCCGTGCCTTCTGAGGCTCACTTACTGAGTTCAAACCAAAATGTCTAATTAAAGTTCAATAAGCTGCAGTGGAGAGGATTTTCTAAAGAGAGAAATGGAGGTAGAGGGAATCTGTAATATGACCTGAAGCCTCTCAGATGTAATGATTAGTTCTTCCCTAAAAAGTTTCTGCAAAATCTGAGGCGTGTGTTTGTGTGTACGCACTGCTCTGCGTCTTGGTTCAAGTGAGGACGAAAGCTCCCATCATGCTCATGGAGGGGGGACTAAATGAGAATATAACTGGCAACACAACAGATACAAACAGTGTTTTCTGGGTTTTCATACAGATTTTTTTTTAGGCTGATCAGTTTTTGCACGTTACATCATTTTATAAAATGTAGGTTAAGCATACTAATACTTGCATAATATAAGTGAGTAAAATGTGTTCACACTGATTACACATGAGAGGACAGGAGGACATATGAGGGGGGGGCATGCAGGCAGAACGGAGGGAAACAAAAATACAGGCAGACATTTATAAGTAAAGACCAGCTATTTCTCAGACTGGAAGACAGGCTGGAAAAACGGAGAAAAACCAGAGACGACTCACTCATATTCTCCTCCTCATCCACATCCATGGTGACGGGTTTGTTCTGACCTGAGAGCAGCCTCGCCCCCGCTGCACCTGGGGATCAGGAGAGAAGAAGGAGGCCTGTGTAAGCATGGACGGTGACACGTGCAGAGAAGCACATTTAAAGACCAAGAGTGTACGGAGCCCGTAAAGTGCCACGAAGAAGAAAAAAAAAAAAAACTATATTGTGTGCACGAGATACTAAATTGAGCGCACAAGATACTAAAACGTGCACACGTTTAAGCTAAATTGTGTGCTCGACTTAATTAACTCGTTCATTTATACAGACAGGCGGCAACACATCCCATGTCTCAGGGCAACAGCAACAAGAATGTCATTATATGACATTCTGAGGTGAAAATAAAAGTTAATTAGCTGAGTTCTTCTCTCCATTGTATCGCATGTGTGACTGCGAACATCTGAAGTGGTCACTACAGAGAGCCGCATGCACGGACAGGTCAAAGCGTGGGAAATAACTGTATCTCGAGCGCACGTTTTAGTATCTCCTGCGCACGATATATATATTTTTTTCTTCGTGGCACTTTAGGGGCTCCGTAAGAGTGGCTACAAGTGGTGAGAAATTTCTTGATGCTCCAGGCAGCAAGTGCACACAAAGGAAAATGCACATATTGTACTGTGGAGGTAGCCCATGATGTAGGCATATAAATATTCAGAGACTGAGAGATATCGAGGTGAGAGAGGAGGCCAGCGCTGACAGGCCTTAATAGCAGGAGCAGTCTATTGTGACTTTTATATCCCTCCGATTAGACCTCATTTCCCCCTGCCTGCTGAGAGATATACAGCTAGTGACATGGCCAAGTTACTCCATTGCACACACACGACTTATCCCAAGGTGGAAAGTGCGATTAAAGCTCCATTAAGCAATATTTTTCACACTAACACAGAATCAAATGATTTCATGCAATCTGAGATGCTCTCTGATGCTGCCAATTACACTGACAGAGAACAACCAACTCCGAGGCAATACGTTTTTCTTCTCCTTTCTGCAACTGGCTCCGTTTTAACATTTTATATGGTGGAATCCAAAGCAGCAAATGAGTGGCTCATTAAAGCCAAACATCCAGTAAGACTTTCCCAGCCTTCCTGGAACTTTTGGACAGTGTTTGATAGGATCAGCCAACAATGAATGAGGGATAGGAATGTCAGCTTCATCTAAGTGAAACGCCAAGGGGTCAAAACCAAATACAAGCCTGATTCCAAGAAGCTGGGACACAGTGTACAACACAAATGAAACAGAGTGTTAAATCCTTATTGCTCATCCTTCTATACTCAGTTGAAAACCTGATGTATTACCTTGGGTTGGGACAGGAGCAACAAGGGAAGGGAAAGCTGTGGAAGGCTCCAAAAACACCAGTTTGGAACATTCCACATGTACCACAGCTAATTAATAACAAGTTTGGGCAACTGGACAAAACTATTGCCTGTCTGTGATTGGCTGAGGCATCACCGTTTGCCTCTGAAGAATGACGGAGGGCTGCGGGGGCTGCGCACACACCTGCACAGATATGTTAGGATATATACGGATATATGGGTGGCACGTAGAGCAGTGGCAACACTGTCGCCTCACAGCTAGAAGGTCCCGGGTTTGATCCCCACCTGGGGCGCTGTGGATGCTGAGGGCGTGCCCTCCACCATGCCTTCAGTGCCTGCTGCCCTTTATCTCGAGGAAAGGGGCCTTTCTGTGTGGAGTTTGCATGTTGTACTTGTGTTCACCTGAAGGATCCTCCATAAAATGAACCCCCCCTCTAAAAACATGCAAGAAGATCACCACCTGACCAAAAAAAACTGGGTCCCCGGGTGCCAGTCAGATGGCAGCCCACTGCTCCTGGTCTGCCGCGGAGGAAGGACTTACCAGGATGGGTCAAAAGCGGAGGAAAAATTTCACCAATGCATGGTGTGTGTGTGTGCATGTGCATGTGCATGTAGTGTGTGTCAAATAAAGGGGATTATCCCTCTGATTCTTCTTCTATTAGCGATCGCTGTTTGTTGGCCAGTTGGAAAATCTGACGTATCACCCAGCCCTAATCGGTAACAGGTGATAGTATCATGATTGGGTATGAAAGGGGGATCCTGGAAAGGCTCAGTCCTTCACAAGTGAGGATGGAGCGAGGTTCACCACTTTGTGAACACATGATTGGATGAAGGATGTTACAACATGAGCTCAGGAACACAGCAAAGTTTGCTTTGTTTGCAAATGATTGATTTCAGTTTGTCAATTCCCGGCCACAGAGATGAGGAGGGGGCCACAGTTAACCTCACTTCTGTCTCCACACCCCCAGTTGCTTCCAAACTTGTAGTCTTCAGCCTCAATGGAGATTTTGTGGAGCTCCCGCTGGAACCACAAAACGCTTTACACAACCTTTAGTGCTCCCTACGACCTGTAAACAGATTTTATGTATTAATTTGGCTCCCCTGTGAGTCTCTTTCATTCACAGCACAATAGTTGACGACACTACAACAAAACCAAAGCACAACATTCAACAAATTGTTCAAATCACATGATTGGCATCAACCGCAAGTTTTACTTTTGATAATCATCTCAGCCTACAGGTCATCAGTTTAACGATCTCCAAAAATATCCTTACAGAGAGGGGAAAGTTGTAACACTGGCTCATACTAAGCTGCTAATTAGAGAACTAAAAGTTCGAAGAAAGCTGTAACTGCGTGACTTCCCCCATCAGTCTCCCCACCAACCACTTGAAAAGTCATAGCGCGACAAAAAAATAGTGCTGAGAGCAGAGCAGATGAGTGCAGGCTTGATGAAACAGACTAACAGAGTAAGTTCGATGAGAGAACGGGAGAGTTAAAGAGGGAGAGAGGGGAACGACACAGAGAAAGGAGGAGAAAGATGGCATTATGATATAGAACAGATTGTGCTGATTCTACTCTCTCTCTACCGTCTTCCATCAGTGCCCCCATTCCTCAGCCAGACACTTTCTTAAGCTAAACTAAATGGGCTAATTAATCTGGGCTAATGGTGGGTGACAGCAAATATGCTAGCACAATTATCACCCTATTAAAGATTCATATTCCAACCCATAATTGAAAATGAAAAGGTGGGGTGAAGGGAGGAAGGTGGGAGTAGGTCCAACAGAGTGGAAGATGAGAGTCATTTTTCTCAGGTAGCAGGAGTCAGGTGCCCCCGGCCCCCCAGACTCAAAACCAAATCTATACGCAAGACTAGTTGCACCACTAACAGGTTGTTACTCCTGCAGTGCACGATGCTGCACGAGTTTATGTTTCCAGACTTCAAATGACTGAGCTGAACTCGAATAGTTTTAACATCTTAATTTACTTTCAACTAAAGTCCGCTGTCTCATTGGCCAGATGTGCAGTTGGGTAACTGTGGATAAAAGAAATGAATTTAGTATTTCTACGTGTAAAGCTAAATATTAAACAAGGCTGGGGTTTTATTCTCGTGCGTCTTGGGTGGCACGGTGACACGGTGGTAACACTGTCGTCTCACAGCTAGAAGGGTTTGATTCTCGCTGTGGGCGCCGGGGGCGTGTCCTCCACCACGCCTTCGGTGCCTGCTGCTTGAGGAAAAAGGGCCTTTCTGTGTGGAGTTTGCATGTTCTCCCCGTGTTCACCTGGGGTATCCTCCTTAAATAACCCCCACTACAACATGCAAGAAGATCACCACCTGACCAATGGTGACGAAAGAAACTGGGTCCCCGGGCGCCGCTGTTGGCCCACCGCTCCTGGTCTGCCGTGGAGGAAGGACTGACCAAGGATGGGTTAAAGGGGGAGAAAATAATTTCACGGAAGCATGGTGTGTGCATGTAGTGTGCAACTAACTATGTATGATAAATAAAGTACATTTCTTCTTCTTCTTCTTCTTCTTCTTCTTCTTTGTCTTCTTCCTCCAGCACACACTGCTGTGTAGTTGCACGCAATGCAAATGTGCCTGTCAGTTCTGATTTTCAGATGAGACCGCCTTGGCCGTAAATCTGTGACTATTCCTGAAATCAGGTGCAATCACTGGGGAGAGCAGCACAAAGAATTCATAAAATGAGTGTGTGTTTGCGTATGTGTGTGTGTTTTTGAGGATAAATCTGGAGGTATGCAGTCCTCCAGGGCTTCAGAAGAAGCCCGGTCACTTCATTCTGTACGGTGAAATCAAAGCTTTTTGGGTTGAGTAAGATTTCTGATCTATGGTTCCTAATATGACAAAAAAACAAATTTGATCATCTCATGATCCACATTTAGCAATAATGGGATATATATGATGTTTACACTACGAGCCAAGTAAATATCTCAAGAAAAGCGAGGCACAGATCATCAATGTTCTCTAAAGGTGCTTCAGCGTTCCTCTTTTAAGGTCAGCCATTTTTGAACATTCAAGCCTGCAAAACTAATTTGGACATTTGCACGCCTGGAGATTTACAAGACACCGGTGAAAGCAAAGCAGGCTCCTTGATAAATTGTGGTATTGAACGTTTTTGAGCACAAACAACCGAAAGAGTGGATTTAAAGTGAGTCACAAGGACCAACAGTGAGGGCCGCCGACTATCTCCCTCCATATGCATAAATGATACTGCGTCATCAAGTTGTGAGACGGCTTGGTTCCAGGTAATTCTGAGTGGACGCTAAGGGAGGCAGGGAAAAGAGAAAGATGAGAAAGAAGATGAAAAACCTCAAATTCAATCAGGCACGGTGAGAGGGACTGAGGGGAAATAAGGTGGTTTTGATTTGTCTCTCATCCCTCGCTTGCGCTGTGACAGAGCGATAGAGCTACGCCACCGTGGAGGGAGCACCAGCAGCGGCCAACTGATGGGAGGAGGTGGGGTGGAGCGAGGGGAAGAAAGGTAAAGGTGAGGGAAGAATAGAGGTTGAGAGAGATAGAAAATGCAATCCTATTCCAAGTAAAAGAGAATCATTATCTTCTCTAAAACAGAAGGCAATGGAAAGATCTGCCCTTGGCAGGCTGCGGACCGGCTATAACAAACTGCCTATGAAGGCCAGTGTAGGATGTCAGATTTTCCATCAAAAACATTTCAGAAAAAACAAACTCTGAGGCCAGAGGCAGAAATAATTAAATAAATAATCTTGCTTGCACGAACAGACAACCTTTAATAGTTGAAAACATTTGAAAATGTCCACATCTACATTAGCAGCTACTGTAACTCTGCAGCTGGACTGCTACAAGGTCTATGGAAAAACTCCAAATGTGACCTGTCATGCAAATAGAGCACAAAGCAAAAATTCACTGGAGTACAGAGCTGGAAGGTTCACTGGTGCAAAGACGTAAAATGTCTTAGCGTGCGGGGCAGCATCGTCCTCTGATCTGCACGAGGCACTGCAAGTGACGTTTGGCTAAATTCACACAGATCCCATTGTCTGTGCAACCTGTCTCTAGCAAATGGTTCAGGTAATCAACAGGATGAATATCTTAAGAAACTTATGTGCAGAGCTAAAGCCTCTACCCTCTTCTAGTTGCATGCTATCTGCTGAGGCTGTGGTGCTCTTCAGTGTTTGGAAGGGGCTGTCATTAGTCTCTGTAGTACCTGACCTTTCACTGCAGGCGGGAAGGGACGGCTCTTCAAATGCTTCGGACACAGATCTGCTTCGATTGGGAGGGTAGCCTTAACAACGCCCTTACCTGAGTACCTCTTTTCAGTCTCCTGTACTGCGTGAGAGTCCAGGTTTTTCTCTAAATTCAGCCTTTTTATTTGGTGGTTTTATTTGTGAAGCCAGTTTCATCCACATCACCTCCTGCTACTGTCACTGGTAGCTTCACATTCTGGCTTTCAAAAGACTGAATAGCTTTGAACTGTTTCTCTATTTTACTTTGTAGTCTATAATGTGTTTTTCTAAGCAACTTGTTGTGTGGTGCAGGTTCCTCAGTATGAATGATCTTGGTTTAGCTGTCTCGGTGTCAACAGGCTTATTATCCTCTGGGACTGTGTTGTGCAGTTTAACCCTCCTGATCTCATACTGTGTACTGTGAACATCCCTCTGGCTCATGTCTGCAGCACTGTTTATGCCTGTAGCCAGTAGCTTTTCCCCCTTTTTGTTTATTCTTTGACCAGCCTCTTTACTAAACTCTGTGTGTGTGATAATAAAAGTATGTTTTTTCTTCTTCTCCTTCTCTTGACACACTGTGCTAGGATGCTGTAATTTTTCCCCTTGCATCTCTAACTTGCCATATCCCCTTTCTGCTGCACCATAGCTTTTATGTTTTATTCTCTGTCCACACCTTCTATTTCTCCCTCCAATTTGCTCAGTTGTTGCACTGTCTGCTCTAAGCAATGACTTTTGACACCTGCTTTGCAAGGCAGGGTATAGTTTTCAGCATGGCTGCAAACTGCAACACAGTCTTGTTTTTGCTGAAAGTAGCTTAAACAAAACTCTTTCACTAAGCAGCACAAGAGTTTTAGGTGTAAATTCGTCTATATTTCCAAGAAGTGCCATCTCATTGTGTTTTGTATCTATGGAATTATTGAGAATTCAGCCCATAATGCACCTGCCTTTACATGAGCATTGACTGTTTATATGTTAACTTCCTGTGTGCACCAGAACAACAGCGCTGGCACCACTGTAGTGCAAAAAGTTACAAAAATCGACATATTTCATTTACAGGAGGCAACTCCAACAAAAGGGACAGAAGAGGTGTAGTAGAAGTGTAATTTGTATCAGTGATAACGTGGCAATTGGCCCCCTGATGGAATGATGGCGTCTAATTGGTTCCTCGACAAGATGATAGCCTCTGATTGGTCAAATGGTAAACTCAAATTTCTAGTGTCAGGACACGTAAAAGGTTTGCTCTGGGGTGTGATTATACAGACACTGGGGAGGGCACTCGGGCTTTGAAAACACTTATCTGTCTCTCTTTTACTTTGGTCTTTCACCTTTCACTCAAGCTGCGAGCTGTAATTGAAAACAAAGATGTTTTTAAGAAAGCCTGCAAATACACTGCATGCACTGACATTTAATGGTACCATCTGACAGTAAAATGCAATTTAACTCAGCTATAATGAAAATGAACCATTTGCATTTTACCTTTTTTTATGAAGTTATTTAAGTGCAATTCATTCAGCACTATTTGCCTTCCATATTTTTTTCAGTCTGCAGTGTCAGGAAAGAGCATCAGTGACACCACCTAATGCTTGGGCCCAGTGAGGCAAACTACTTCTGTCATACAGACTACATTAACAGCATATTAAAGAACAGAAAAACTCCTCTTTCAAACTTTCAGAAGCCTTATGTGCCGCTGTGTTGAAAGGACCAAGACAGGCTCTAAAAACAGCTCCACTTAGCTGCTGTCAAAAACAGACGGAGAGAGAAAAAGCACAGCATGCATCGGTGCACAAATACAGTCATGTACATCCTTATCTCTGCGATCTAAATGCTCCTCTTCATGCTGCTGAGGGGAACCCAAACATGATCTCCCTCGTTCCCAGGAATCGCAGCATAGCCGAGAGTAATTCTCAACTGTAATGATTTTCTTGTTTCTGTCGTGATTTATTTTGTTCTGTAAATCAGCTTTGTTGGTCTTTGCGGTTTCATCCGTATTTACCATTTAACTGAAAGGATTCTGAGTTATCACATGCTCACATTACTATTACAGTGTCTTTTATTGTCTTAAAATGTGCTGAAAGTCTGTATTTCAATGAACCCATTTTTACTTTTCATTTTATACATCTGAATAAGTATTGCCTGGATGCACAGCAACACAGCTAAGTGTAGATATAATACCTTGCACAACATTGGCATAAAAAAGTCCTAAATGTGCTAATTCTCCTTAAATCTTTAATATATTTTTTGTAAATCTGACACACAGCTTGACCCAAGATTATGCAACACTAAAACTAAAGAAACATATCAAAGTCACACTTTGGTAAAACAAATCTTAAATTCTTCTGGTGTTCTCAGAAACTCAGTATCTGGCCTTACTTCTGACGCTGGTAAACCATTCTCACTCCCTTTAAAGTTCTGGGTTCATAATCCACCCAAAACTTCAGTTTTGTCACCTATCTTAGCAAAGTCAAACAAATTAAAAAGCACAGAATTGGTGAATAGCCAACCTTTGTTGAAAGCCATGATTAAAATACATGCTATCAAAATAATAGAGTTGTACAGAGCGCCACTGCGAATGAGTAAATAATTCATATATTTACTGCTAATTTGTAATTCCTGAACTGCAGAGGGTTTCTGAACAGAGCCAGTAACATTAGTCATTCCTAGTTCATGTCTGATGGCTGATCCTTCTTTGAGGATTTATGTTATTTATTGCCTTTTAATAATATATAGTAAAGAGGCAGACAGGAAACCTGTGGATGGAGAGACTGGGGGGACAATGCAATTTTGAACCGCAAACATCACAGCTGTGTGGTACCTGTTGTAGCCTCTGATGTTTCGGATACTGGCTGACAAGTTTGCCAATAAACCTGTTTACATCCATCAAAGGAGATATTTACATGCGCCTCCTGCAGACACTCATAAATGGAGGCTGAAAACAAATTGGTGTAATAATACGTCTAAATAGGAGCAGTAATTATTGTACACAAATATGGAAATTAAGCTACATTATGGTGTGTTATAAATAATTTATTAAACGTTTATGTCCTTATAAATGCTAAACAGGAGGACTTAAAGTTAAGTGTTACACTATTTGTGACAAATTAATTACAGCTATTGAAATGTGTATGGAAGCCTAATTGAGCTAAAATGGTTAAATATACTAAACCTCCCATTCCTGTTTGCATGTTCACAGTTTTATGTTACAATTACTAGAATAAAAGCTAGAAAAAAGCTGAACAAGCAGGCTACTGTATCTGTAATATTAACAAGGTGAAAACACTTGAAGACGGAAAGCGTCAGTCATCATCACATCCACGCCATCACGTCCTTGTCATCTGCAGCAGACGACTTGCTTGCTTAACTGAGCGCTTGGTCCGACAGGCTCTCCTGGGTGGTATCGTGGCTCACAGTATGCCAGGACTGCCAGGACTTGCTGGGTAATGGACCAGTACAGAGGCTCAGCTGGGAGTTGAGGGAAAAATGGGCACTGCCCTCGCACACACTATGACTTGAGCCCCTACGGCACAGCTAATTCAGACGGCACTGCATGGATTGAGCTCTGATGTGTGTGGTTTATCTTAAATAAGTGTCCCACAATGATATTTTTCTCTTTAAAATATTACAAAACAGTGGAAAAAAGCCTTTCATAATTTCCCAGAGCCCAAGCTAATGTCTTCAAATTACTTGTTTTGTCTGATCAACAAACAAAATTAGTTCATTTTCTATCACATATGACGTGAAAAACAGCAAATCCTCACATATGAGAAGCTGGAATCAGAGGATGTTTTGCTTGAAATATGACTTAAAACAATTCCTTTATGATCAATTTAGCTGCTGATTAATCATCATTAAATCAACTGATTGATCGTTTGAACTCTAATTGAGAATCACAGAATGGATGTTAAACATGAAGGCAGGGGAGTTTACCAGCTTATTAACTTTTGCACTTTTTTTAAGCTCGGCTGAACGCCTCCAATGCAAATGTAATGGACTCATATTTCACCAAAACAAGAAAATTAGTCAAAACTGAGAAAACAGAACTGCGGGGATGGAGAAATGTGGAAAGAGGAGAGAATCGGTCTTTTACTGTGTTCCAGACTTTAATATCTGACAGCCGGTCGTTTATCATCATGGACCGCTGATGGTGAGGGAAGGGGAAGGTGGAGAAAGCAGAGGCAGAGAGTATCAATATGAATTTTTTATTTGATGGGTTTTATGGGAGATTGCATTTCAGAAGGCTGGCAGAGTCAAGGTTCATGGAAGAGCGAGAGGAGAGAGGGAGTGAGAGGCCGAGTCGTAAAGGCCAGGCGAGAAATAACGGCGACCCTGCACATCAAGAACACACACTGACACTCAGCACGCTGGACACCGTCCCCTTCTACTGTATGTGCACGAGAAGCTCCACGTGAAAAGCCCAAAAACAAAGCGCCTCAATTTTTGGTTATTGTGGCTTTAAGTCCACACACACACACCTTTTTCCTGTCACACTTATTTTTCTCTCTCACACAAATACAGTACAGAGGCTTTCTTTTTTCCCCTCCCTCCCCACATACACACACACACACACACACACTCAAACTTCTTTGGCTGGCTTCAGGTGTGGTCATAAATCATCAGAGTGAGTGGCTATGATTCCTCCAGCACCAGCAGAGCTGCGGGGGGGTTGGGGGGTGGAGTGCAGGTCTGGTGGGCCAGAAAAGAGGCTGCGGCTAAATGGACGCCCTCTCTTCCTGCGACCATCAAGGCCAGAACGAGCGACTGCTCAGCCTCTGGGTGTGACGCCTCGCAGGCCGCCAACACCAGCAACATAAACGCACATAAATGTGCGAATAAAAAAAGAAAAAAATGTGTGAAAAAAATAAACAAAAACCTGATGCAAAACACTTTTCTGATGCGTAACGGGCTGAAATATAAATTAGTTCATCACATTTTTCCCCCTTGATCTGATGTTTAGGGTCAGTTTAGTTAATTTTAGCTGGACTCTTTTAGCAATGACTTCATCTGGAAGAAAAAAGCTGCTACTTTCTCCCCTCTGCTGCTGTTTGATGTAGTTTTATTGCAATTTATTTCCATTTTAGCAGTTGTGTAGCATCTGTGCTGGCAGCATTTTGACCACAGTAATTACCTTCACCCTGCGAGTGTCTTTCTAAGAAGGCAGAGGTTTGCCTGAAAACCACATATCTTCAGGTTCTAGCAAAAAATCTGTTCACTTCCTGTTTTAAACTGACAGTCAGTGTTGGTGTCCTTAAAGCAAGGCCACAATCGATGAAGCCTAACCTGAACGAAGTAGCCAATTAAACCTAACCAAGTTGTTTTTGTGCCTTAAACCTAACCAAACCATAACCACAGCATTGCTGCGTCATAAAATTGATCATTTCTTTTTAACAGTGATTTGTACCCGCAAACGATGATGATGTCATCCCGCCCACAGCGGCGTCATATCAGAAAACACTTCAGTGTGCCGTTCTTAAAGGCGTGGACAAACGATGCACCGTTTCTGGTTTTCACAGTTCATATATGGAGTCCACATGATCAAACATGTCAACAGCATTTATGGACTTTCCTACACATAACACATAAAGAAGTAAAAAATAAACAGAGTATAAATTATAATGATAAAAAAAATCCAAAAACCACCATGCATGTACACACTTACATAAACAAATACACCTCCTCACTTAACTCCCTCCCTACGATAGACATTCACACGTCTCCCACGGACCACATGGACATCCACGAACAGAGCCCCTCAGTTATTCTATCAACTCCCACTTTATTCTACTCTATTTAAAATGAGAAACACAGCATGAGGACAGACATAGCTCGAGGTGGAAAATGAGGTAGGACCAACAGCTTCCACCTCCAAGGAAACCGGCGGTAAACATCGGCTTGTCATGGCTTTATATGGTCCGTAAGCTGCGCGCTTGCAAATGGTGTGGACTTTGACACATAGTAAAGCGAATACCAGAAAGATTAGATAACTGTGTTTGTGCCTGGCGAAAGACTATCACAGGAAAATATTTGAAAGCTAGTTGAGCTAATGTGCTATTTCTCTGAAAGCGACCCAAACTGTATGGTATTCAAACTGTACAGCGTTTCTGACCCAGACCTGGACCCTGACACTTACAGCCCTCGCTCTGATTTTCGGTCACATTTCTGCATTTCATGGCCTTTCCGGCAGCATATCTAACATACCTGGTTTATTTATCAGAGGGCAAGCTTACTCTGGATTTTTTGGTTGGGGTGGTCGGCTAGTATGTGTGGAGAAGCTGTATAAAGCCGTTTGGGAGCTGCAAGAAGTCTGAAAGATTACCTCAAGTGATTTCACCTGAATCACATGTGAAGCCCGCTGCTCATCTGTGCTAGCAGCTCAAGGCTACATTAGCTGCTATTAGCATAACACACCTGGATTTCTACACTGAGCTGTTGGAGGTTGTATTGCGTTACGGGTAATGTAAGATTCAGGTTTGACAAAGAAGACGCTATCTGTAGCATCTTTGACAATATAGGTGTGCAATGCTAAATCAGTGGAGGGCTTCACATATGGCTAACCAACACGCTACATCCATGAAATACAAAGTCTTAAATCAACATATTTCTTTGTAAAAAAAAAAGATCCTGGCAAGCACCATCACTGACTGTCAGCTGGATCCGACACTTTCTGCTGATTGTTATGGACAAATCAAAACCAAATGATCAGGTAACATAAAAAAGATGTCAGGCAGGAAACAAAATGGTGATTCAGTCTGACTATCAGGCAAATTCAATGAAAACAGACACAGCCAAAGTGCTCTCAAATTGTTGTTAGCACAGTGGTAATTACAGCAGTAATTTCAAAGCTGGCGATGATGGACAAAAATGCTGCTTATCAAAAATAATGCTTGTCTAACAGTCACGTAAGACACAGATCAGACAGCTTTATCAGAGCTCAACAGAACATTTATTAAAGATTAGTACAGATTGAAGCTGTTAATGACTAGTAACACTGTTAGCTCCGGCCTTGAAGACGCAACAGGGTTTAACATAAACTCAGTCACCAGGTTAATTAGTTTATTTAGGAAAAACAACTTACACCACAGCTTTGTGAAGAGTTGCTGCAACTTCTCTCATTCAGAGATAACAAATAACCAATCACAGCTGGGTATTCATCAGAACTATAAACAAACCCTAACAAACATAGTGGTTAATTAATGCTACCACTTTCCTTTGCCAGAGGAAAAACAACTTGCTTGCCAGGAGGAAAAGTTGGAAAAGAAGGAAAACAGGAGAGCCGGTGGCGGCGACAAAAACCGAGAGCTGGAGTTAAGAGAGGAGAAACAGATCGAACGGGACTGAGAGTCCAAAATGAGGAATCGAAGATGAGGGGGAGGAGGAGATGAAAGGAAAAAAAGAGGGGGCAAGGAAAGGGAAAGAAACTGGACAGAGACAAATGGCAGTGGGAAATGGCTGGTGCAGGAGAGCCCGCCTATGAGACAGCCCTCTCAGCAGCCCTAACACAGACTGATCGGCCCACCGGGCTGCGCTACCACTCCACTCTCTTCCATCCCTCTTTGATTCTCCCCTTATCCTAAAGAGAAAACACCATTTCAACACATATCGGGCCTCCCCAACTCACCAGAACGTGGTGTTAGAAGAATGCAAAATTACTGTGTGCAGGAGCGCTGCAGGCCCATTCCTTATTTAATGTGAATAGCTTCATTTTATCACCCACGAGTGTATTTGAAAAGGAGCTGCTGGAGTAAAGCAGTTTAAAGAATTAAAGAATGATTTGGCTGCGTGGTGTGATACAGGACCGTGTCACTGGCAAATCACCAAGCAGCAAATAGGCTTTCAGCTTTCCCTTTTGCCTCCCGTGCCATGATGTTTTGTGGCTTTAACAAAACGAGAGGCACGGGCGATAAACGCTGCTGCGTCCTTCTCCATTCACTCCTTCGCCTCGTCTTTCCTCTTTGCTGACTCCACTCACTGTTGTGATTTGCTCTGACAAACTTCAGGTCGTACTTTTATTCAACCCGGAAGTTGGGAGAGATTTGATCTGTCCGCTATAAAACATCCAAAGTGCTAAAAGGAACATTTTGACCCCTTCCCCTGAGTCCTAAAAGTATGTATTTGATAACCCTGTGTGCGCCAAGACGGTGACGACGATTTCAGATGTTAACCATGAGCTAAAATCACGCACAACAGCAAAGAGTGCAGGAATTTTTCTGTAAAAGACAAATAATGAAAGGATGAAAACTGCAGATCCAGCAATGAGACTTATAGTCGAGAAGGAGGGAGTGGAATAAAGACAGAGAGGGATACAAGGAGGAATACAGGGACCATTGTTAATGTCCGTGTATGTGGTTAGGTAAGTGAGCACTACTGTCACCATCCCACAATCCCATTACTCTCCCCAATAAAGCTTTGGCAGTCCAGTGATTACCTCAAGAAAGTGAGCGAGAGGAAGAATCTTAATAGAAATGGAATCAGGTTTTTTTTTTCTTTTGTGAAGTCAGAGCCTTCCTCATCTCTCTCTCCCTCCCCGTTGCTGCCTCAGGTGATGTCTCCAGGCACTGACCAGGTAATGCACCGTAATGGAGTACACGTGTGGGCGCCGGCGGCCTAATGGAGAGGGGTCGTGGCAGAGAGGGGAGTGCCTGTCGTGCTGCCTGATTGAAACTGATGGGCCAAGGTAAGGAGGCCACAGAGTACGGCCACCCAACATGGCCCTCCCCGTCTCATCAAACAGACACACACATGAACACGCACACACACGCTTACCTCGGAGTCCATTATTCAATTTGGCCCTTCTAATGACCAGCGAATTAGGCTGCCAGAAGCGATTTGCCTTCTGAGCCCTGCTGCTGGATGTACATGCCTTCCTCCGCTCTGCATATTAAGAGGCAGCCATTCAAACGCTGACATCCAATAAGCATCCTCCAATCAGTGAATTCAGCTGGACGAGCTTGAATGAGGAGGGCATCTGAGACAAAGAGCACTTGATAAAAATGGGGTACATGATTGTGAAGTATGGTCTCCCACATGTTTCCCCCTTCATTTTATCCAAACCCTAAATTTCACCTGGTGGGTAACGTCTGCGTTCTATTGGCCAACACATCAGGTGGAGTTGATCGCTTCTAGACAATGCGTGCAATTCCACCCGAATTTCGTGCCCGTTTCACGGCGGAGAATGCGCAAAATCTACTTTTGATGGGTGACGCATTAATCTGCTTCCAGCAGATTGAACCAGACAGGAAGTAAAACACAGGGACAGTGTGGAGGATCCAGCAAATTTTCAAAATAAAATACCCCGAGCAGACTCCCAATCATACATCAACAATAAATGCAATTAAAACAGGAAAACCTGCCTCGTACCTACTAGCCTACTTACACATGGTGGAAGCACAAATATCAAGGAAAAATTAAAAAAAACCAGCAAGTCACTGTCCAACAAATTGGACAGGCAAAGGCTCTGCTCCTGAAAGGTGTCCGGTGGGGTTTGCAGCAGCATAGAAGACGGAACAAAAACGGGTCACAGACATGTCTCCCGCAATCTCAGGTGAGAATCAAATATCCATTTTATTGATTTGTGGTACAACTGGACAAATATGCCATTAGAGACATGATGTCTTCTAGGGCTGGATGACATGATGCTGTATACAGTAGTATAGTATAGTATGATTACCATGTCTTCATTGAATGTACAGAACAATTACTGAACCATGATATACACCATTATCATGTATAAAATTACGTATATGGTGACAGAAGATTTGGGCCGTGTCGCTCACCATAAAGACAAACGGCATTTCAAAAACAACACACAGAACAGAAAAAAACACTTGTCCTTGGCTAAAGCTAATGGCCACCACTGTTTGTGGTTAGTGTTGAAGCAAGTCTAGCCACCTGCTTGGTATTTATGTTTGCTGTAGACAGTAGAAAACATGGGCCTCGTGCCTCAGATCAATTCTTCCCACAGGGCTAACCTCAGCGCCTTGTTGTAACGAAGCAGTATGCTCTGATTCAAGGCCAATTTGATTTCATCCCAACTAGGATTTAAATATTTCACTCTTTTACATAATAAAAAACCGAAAATAAATCAATTATATCCTCAGTTTTTTCCATTCAAATCCTGCTTGGTGGGTGTTGTTTGCCTCAGTTCTGCCATGTATGCATACTGTGTTCAATCCTGCAACATATCTGACAGCAATAAAGCTACACTGCATCCACATTACACTGCACACGGCGCTGGATAATACACAAATGTTGATGTTGACAAGAGTAAAACATTGGCCTTACTCATGATAAAGAGATATCACTGCACATGTAGTACTATTTTTAGGATGGCTGTTGAATCTATACAAGTGTTAGGGAAGATAAATATTCCAAAATGTCTGTGCTCAGCGTGTTTTTGCCACTTTCTCCTTTCTGTAGACTTACTGCTGATTCAAAGCTGCTGACGCCGGTTTCTTTTTGCATTCCAAGAAAGAGACTGAAAAAAGGATGACCAAAAATCTGATCATACTTACTGTTAACCAAGAGTTGCACAGATGGACTCTACGCTCTCACTCTGTGCATTGGAAACAGTGTCCTTTTACAGATTCCTTAGGTCCAGGTATCAGCTTTAATACCAATAAAACTCCTCTACTTTTGCTTTCTTCCATCTTTTCAAGGTTGTTGGGTGGCTGCCTCTCCTCTTTTCACTAGGAGCTGTAAAATCTATTTGACAGCTCTGATTTATGACACAGCATAGGCACCGGGCGCCTGTGGGGAAAAGCGAGTATGTTTGAGTGTGTTTGGAAGTGTGTGAATGTCTGAGTGTGGGTGTGTGAGCATGCCCGGCTCACAGAGGACCACCGCTGCTGTGCTCAATGCTCAGGAGCCCAGCAGAGCGCAGAGGTAGGAAGTCTTGAAAACTCACATGTGCACACAAATATCCAGACACACCAGTGACCGCACGCACATGCATCAACAGAAGTAGCCTTAAGAGATTCGTTAACTTGGAAGTCCAGCGTTGTCTCCATTACAGCTGTCACGTTGTGGAGAAGCAGATAAAAGCTGCCAATGTCTTAAAGGAGCTGGACAGAACCTGTGGGTGTGTGTGCATGGTGCCTTTTTTAGATGCAGCTGTTTACTTAAATTTGAAAGTATTTTTGTCCGTTCTTCCCCTCCGCCATCCTCTGTCCATCTACCCCCCCTCCCTAAACACAGTCCTCTCCTCTGTCCTCCTGTTCTCCTCGCCTGGGTGCCCACAGCGCTCACGGCTAACACCGTTTGTCACATTCAAGGCCAGGTTAGATGCACTGGGCTCCGCGATGAGAGGGATGCTCGCGTAGGCTCGCGTAGGCTCGACCCTGCCTGTGTGCATGCGAACGGGGCGGGGGCAGAAGTCTGAAAAGAAACGCCGTGCAAAGACATGAATGCATCCACGCAGATTTGTGCACCAGTGACACTGTCATTGAGGAGTTGAATTTCACACCTCGTGCCTTTGCTATTGTCAGGGAGAGAGGTACCGCTGATGGACAGCAGGGAGAGGACGGGGTGAGGAACCTCCACGGGATGAAAGAGGTTGTGACAGCTGACAGAGGGAGGGAGAAAGTGTTCATACACCCCAAGAAGATGAATGTCAGAGGATGGGGGAGGAAGGATGAGCAGTCCAAGACGGAGCAGAAGAACAGCGGCGGCTGTGCTACATTACAAAAACGCGATATGAACTGTGATGGAGCTCGTTCTGTGGTAACACTCTAAAGTTTGACATGAATCTTTCCTCTGCATTGCCGGCAAAGGTTTCCGCGTGACACATGTGGCGGAAAAAAAAAAAAATCATTTTCATCTCCACATGTTCTGTTTCATCACCTCGAAAGAAATTCCTCTCCTCCGCTGACATGAAAGCAGCGGAATAACCAGCTGCAACAGCCAAACATTTCAACCTCCATATCCATTTGAATCTACACTGACTATGAATCTATACTAATGAGGTTTATCTCTGTGGTGATAAAGGGAGCCGACACAAATCCCTGCACACATCTCCAGGGCCATGAAATGTCTCTCCGCCAGCTAAACACACCTCTGCGGTTTGTGCGTTCTCGCTACAATGGTTTTTTTCCCCTCTGTCAGTCTGTTACGGTCATTAGCAGCATGCTAATCAAGGCTAATTACACTGAGACAGGCAGACACAACTCATTTCTTATCAAGACAGAGTGCCGCTCTGTTTGTGGTGCCTGGAAATGTTGCACCACTAAATAAGGCCCCGCTCATCAGCAACAGCTTTTTTGTTGTTAGGTAAATGAATGTGGCCGTGTTTTCTGTTTGATTGCCATTGCTACTGTTGTCAGCTCTTAATCGGCCTGTCTGAGCTTTGTGCTGTAAATCTATTTTCTGTGACTACAAGCAGCAGCTTATGCTATTCTGCAGGGAAGGAAAACAGCAAAATCAATTAAGAAACTGTATTAAATCAGAGAATATTCCACATGGAAATGATCATCTCTCAGTGGTGTGAATATGACGGAGGAACAGGAGGGCTTGGAGAAAAGGAAGAGGACAGAAAGATGAGCAGTGAAAGGGAGGATGTAGGAGGAGAGGATGCAAAAAGAAAAGACAAAAAAAAAACACAAAGTCTTGTTTTAGGCGAAGTCTCCTCCAGGGCGATGGATTGTGAGCGTCAGGCGGTGCAGATCCCCCCTCTCTGCCCCCCTGTTCAAGTTACAAAAGCTCATTTTGGAGATTTTGCTGGCATGGCAGAAAAGGCCTCTGTTTCCCATTTTCCATATTTCATATACGGCCCATTGGAAAGCGTCGTCTGCGAGTGTCATGGCTTGGCACATTTATGAGAGATGCATTGGAGAACTCATCACTTGGAAGATGTGCTTAAGTTCAGCATTTTGAAAGTCACTGTGTGCCGGATGGTAATTCTCTTTGAAATTATGATCATCGATAAGTCCTACAGCGCATACAGTACATAGACCTTTTTGGTGTGTATGTGTTGGATCATAATAAGACATTTAATTTACATAGAACTAAATACATACAAGCAAAGTCAGTGAATATCAGGACAAGGACTACACACATCACAATGTTACTAATAACATGAACGATGTTCTATTCAGGTGAGCCGTGACAGCGAGCCAGCATGCACGACACCGGGACCCTGACACGGAAACAGCTAAATGGAATTCAGCCGTCATTCGTTTTATCATTTACTGTTTATTTTTATTTACGAGTCAAAATGTCTTCTGTGAAATGTGTCTGTTGTTGGGAAAATCAGTTCATTAAAATGAGGATTCAAAAATCTAGTTTGAAAAAACACGTATTCATTATACTACACTTGAGTACAATTTTGAGGTAACTGTACTACTACAAGAGTATTTCAATGTTATGCTACTTTGTGCTTCTACTCCTTTACAGTAATAAGGGAAAACTATAGTTTACCACATTTTTGACAGCTTTAATTTTTAGATTTTAAATTAAAAACGTGATCAGTTTATAGGACATGACGAAAGACTAAAGTCCCAAACAGCATAAAAAGTATTTACTCACAGCTTCACCTCCACCGGCTACAACAGACACTGTTCTATCAGCCATTTCGCATATGAGTACCTGCTTTTGAAGTATTTTTTGCTGTTAATCCTCAGAGAGTTTTACTGAAGTAAGACTGTGAATATGTACTTTTACCTGTAACTTTATTTTCAAACTGTCCTCAAGACAAAATACTCCCTTCACAATTGTGTAATATCACATGCCCGTCACAGAGAAAGCTCCATCCCCTCACTTGAATTTGAAAGACTGGTCACCCTGACAGCAACATTATGAAACTGCAGCTCCTGTCAACAATAAACCGCTGACTGGGTTCAAGAAAGCACAAACTTGGAGGACACAAGCTAAACATTTGGAGGAAATATACAATGTGAAACTGGACTGTTGAGGTGGGTGATCGGGGCATGGCTGAGCATGAAAAGCTCCTAAACTCTTAGACATATACATGTTGATCCGATCTACGGGTCACATTTAGTTCAGCTGTCTAAAGTTCTGTATCATCGACTTGGTAGCCACGCAGTTAAGTCAAAATATTCAAGTCACGACTGTAAGTTTGACAGAAATGTTCGACTGACAGCATGAAGCCCTCTTAGTGTTCAGATGTGTCATTCAGCAGCAGACACGTTCTCGCTCTCCAACAACAGCTGAAGCAAAACTACATTTGATCAAACTGGAATTTGTCAAAGGCGTGAAACACACACCTGCATTGTGCTCAGGGCTGCGGTGTGGATGAGGGGTTGATGCTCCACACACAGCTCACCCTGCTCGAGCCCCGCATCGACATGCTGAAGTGTCCTTGAGGGAGACTCTGGACTACACTTCATGGTCTCTCCAGTCCAGCGGTACTCACTCTGACCTCGCTGACAAGGAAACCCAGCAAATTTTCCCCAGCTGGTGTCACATTATTCTACTGATGCTTGTCTTAAGTAAGCATTTGACCTCATCCTCACAGCTAGCGTTAGCTGCTAGCCCAGTGGGCGCTACAGCTAAAGTGCTCAGCAACTTATCAGGAGGCCTCCAGCGTGGGGCTTTAAAGCTGACTGAGAGCAAGTAGATCAACATTGGCCCAAAGTCCTGCTTAGTCATCGCTTCTCTCAGTATGGTGAAAAAGTGCCACTTTCATTCCCATGGTGATAAGGGAGAGTGAAAAGGCCGGAAACAGACCTGTGTAATGCTGATGGACGTAGTCAGTCTCTGAGTGAGCGGGGCTCGAGTGCGAATCGAGGGGTAGAAATGCAGCATCAGCAGTGGTGGATTTACTTGGATGAATGGACTCGGCTCGACGAGGAGGGGTGGGGGGTTTGGAGGGCAGTGGGTGTCAAAGCAAGTGGCTGAGACATGGCTAATACTGCCAGTGAGCTGTGGCCACCTAAGTAATTACTACCTTTGCTGTTAGGCTAATCCCCAGAGCAGAGCAGCAAACTCAGGAGAGAAAAGCTTAGAACCCGTGTGGGGCCCCCGTCAGCCGACTTCAATTACACAGAGACACGGACCTGTCTCACTCAGACAGAGAGGGAGAGGACGAGGAGGGAGGCGGCAAAGGAGACATCGTCTCATTTATGAGAGTCTTTACTCTGAAAAAAAAAGTCCTCAGAGGAGGGCAAAGCAGGACACGAGAACATACAAAAATGTGTGTTTAATCAAAACAGACTGAATAATTTAACTCTATTTTAAGAACTTTTGCTTCTTTCTGCACGTCCTTTAAACATTTAATGGAGAGCAGAAACAGGATAATTCGTCTCACTAACCTACTGGCTAAGGTAACTGTAACGTCTGCGGTGGGATTTCGACTAGGGACCTTTTGTCTCTCCTCATGTTTAGTTTAGGCTAAAATGCTGAAAAAATCCTCTTCAAACCAAAAAATAATGTTCTCTGATGGTGTTCATGGTTCAGGAGCAAAACTGGTCTTTATTTTTATTTAGATTCACATGAGAAACACAAAATGCTGAGTTCTTATTTGGTGACTGGACCGTCAGACTAAATATCTTTGCTAACATTCAGTTTAAAAATGAGAGAAATTACCTTTCTAAGGCATTTTTTTAGAACAAAAATATAATTTCAATGTAAGAAATTTAAAGAGAGGAGGCTTCTATGACAAACCATGAACATTTGTGGAAAACGAATCATTAAAAAAGAAAAAAAACATCACATTTAAACTGTATACTGAGTGTTTGGTCAGTGAATATGCGCTTCGAGCACGACGTCCTCCGTCACAGCTGTCTTCTGGACTTCACAGCGCGATAAAATGTTCAAATCATTTTGACGAGACACATTTTTGCAGGAGGTGCATGAAGAGGAGGAGTTCATTTCTAACATGTTACACAGGTTTACTAAGCAGAGAAACACACACTGTGAGGATCTGAACACTTTTAACGATGAGGCATCCTCAGTGTTTGAATAAAGACACGAGAACAGACTCCTCAGCCGTCTGCTGAAACTAAAACAACTTAAACTTAACAGACGAGTCAAACAAACGGTTCATTACAGCTTGGTTCAGCTCAACCAAACATGACAAGTGTTCACCAAGCCAGCTCAGCATCCCTGCGTGTGTGTATGAACTGCCTGCGTGGAGGTTACCTTTGCGTTCGGAGCGTTTCTTGCGCCTCCTCTTGAACCTGCGTCGGATCAGGCAGTAATAGGAGCCCAGATTCGGTGCGCCGTTGGTCAGAAGGGCCATGGCTTGGCTTCAAAGCCAACTAAACAGCTCGCTAACAACACTAGACCACCCTGGACCAAATGAAACTTCAGCTGCTGGGATCTCACGTGGTCCACCTGCCCTTCACCTCCACCAGCCAGCGCTCCCACACCTCTCCAGTGTGCGCTGCAAAGCTAATGACATTCACAAGTCCACACACCTGCAGCCTTTCTTTGTTTCCACTTTAGTCCTTCCCACGTATCCGAACTCTCTTCCCCTCCCTCCCTTTCCTCCTCCTCTCGCTGTTTCTCTCCTCTGTTGACTCCATCTCTGCCCTATCAGTAGTCAGAGAGGAGAGGCGATGGAGACGAGTGTGAAAAAGAAGGAGGGGACTAGCGGAGAAGAGAGACCCCTGTTTTCGTATCCTTGTTGTCAATTAACACGGGGAGCAAACGGTCTAACTGTAATCTCCTCTCAAAGCAACAGACGCCTCCAACAGGCGAAAAAACACTCAAAACCCCACCACTGAAATACACGTGTGCTCCAAGTATAACTGCAAAACGCTCACACACACAACACTCAAACCTGCTATTGTGAAAAATCAAGATTTCATGTTGCTCCTTTTCCCCAAACAGCAGCATATCCATATGCTGTGCTTGTATTCACCTCTCTACTTTGGAGACTCACCAGGAGTGTGAGGAGGAGAGGCAACTCAGAAAGAAACACTCTGCCCTCCTCTAGTGGCGATCTGCTGTAATTACATCTCTGAGGACACCAAACATCAACAACAAGCAGCAGATTTTACACCACAGAGGGCTCCTACTGCTTAAAAAACGGTGTTATGGCTGACTGATGATCACATATAACATTAAAACAAAAGTCTATATAAGGAAAAAAAGGAAAAGAAAGGTGACCAAAACAACAGAAGTGGAAAAAGTAGAAGGAAAACAAAACTCACCTTTGGCTCTGCTGGGATGTCTGCAATCGGAAAAACCTGCCGGAGGGAAAGAAAAGATGTTCCAAGTAAGTAAACAGCAGCAGATCTGTCTGACTGCAGAGTTACTGTCAAAGAGCGCCATTACTGACAGTAACAGCGATGTAAGGATGTGGTGCAACCAAGTTAGTGGTAGACACAGACGGCAAGAAAAGGTACACAAACTAGATCCACGCTCCGTTAGTGGTGGTTATTTAGCCAGGTTTCCACATCAGCTGGTGTCTCCGTGCCACACACTGGCCGGATTGTTTCTGGCCAATCACAGTCATTGTTTGAAGTAATGGAATTCAGGCTTTTCCACTCAGTGACACTGGATCTATTAATTTAGCTGGAAACGGCTATTTTTTTCTAATTAAATCAAAACCTGTTCCCCTGTGAGCGTGACATTCAGCAAGCACAAGGCTCTTCTTTAGAAACTTCTCATGGTGGTTTATGAGGCCAGTTGCTGCACAGAACATTGATCTCAACCAGACCAACTTTCCAAAGAATAAATAAACATATTAGTGAAATGTATTCCCTGGAAAAGAAACAGTTTGGCTTTATTTCAGCACTCTGGATTTAATAGCCCCCAGTCCAAAGAAGTTGGGATGCTCTGAAAAACATGAATAATTCATAACTTAGAAGTTGCTCATCTTTTTTGACTTATACTCAGCACAAAGACAATATATTTAATGTTTTCCCTCTTCAGCTTCATTCATTTTTGTAAATATCTGCTTCTGAATTTGCAGCAACATGTTTCAAACATGTATGGACAGGAGCAACTAAAGACTGGGAAAGATGTGGAACGCTCCAAAAACACCTGTTTGAATCATTCCACAGGTTAACAGGTTCATTGGTAACAGGTGATAGCATCATGATTGGGTATGAAAGGAGCGTCCTGGAAAGGCTCGGTCGTTCATAAGCAGGGACAGAGAGTCTACTGATGAGGTATCAAGCCTTTTGCTAATTATGCAAACTGTCATAATTAGCTTTTCTGTGAAAAACTAGTATATTTTACTAGTTTTTGTCATAGGACGAGTGAGTTCTGGTCAGATAGCAGTATGTCATCGCTGTACAAAGTTCATGATGAGAGCTGTTGTGTACAGAGACTCTGAAGCCTGGAACACACTTCCAAACAGTAAGTAGTAATTTATCGTAGATGCTTATGGTACTACAGCTGCCGTTTTACCTTTGTGTGTGTTTCAAACAGTTTATTGGCACATGATCGCGTTCTGTTTTGTTTTACACAGCGACCAAACCTTTATGGAATCTGGGTTGTACATGAAACAATGACTATGAGTTGTGGTAACGTCAGAGGAGTTGTGAGGGTAGTAGAACGTGTCTACAGTCACGCTGCACAAACAGTGTAGGATTCGTTGTCCCTAATTTTTGGTAGGTTAGCGGGACTATGATTTTAAACATATGGACGAGGAAACCAGAGAGTTTTCAATGCACCAGCTACTGTTGTTGTTCTTGACAGGACAAATCAGTGCCTTTAAACAACTGACCCAGCTGAAGGTGGTCTTCTGGTACACTTCCATGACTGCTGCTATCATCAACACACCGACTTCAGATGCACCAATGACCTTGAGCACATGAATAAGTGAGAAAAAAGCTAAATCTATCACACTGTGCCACATGTAGCAGTATGTACGTGGGTAAGATACTAAATCTCTTTGTTTAGCTGTGCAACAAAGATTTTCTACATTTATTATACTTTAGTATTATTATCATGATTTCTATATTGAAATCCAGATTCTGACCCTGTCACATGAACCCTTTCAAAATACGACAGGTTGCATGTGAAAATGTACTTGAAGTCCACACAATGTCAACTAAAAATAACAATAAATCTAAAGGCGGGTGTGAAAAAAAACACCCCTTAAAGCTCCACAGCAGCTGGGGATGCAGATGATGGTAAAGGAATAAGAGAGGAGGAGGAAGAGCCATGAAGGCTTGAGAGGAGTAAAAGAAATAAGAGGGGAGGATACAGAGGAGAGACCGTGAGTGAGAACACAAGATAAAGAATAAGGCAGAGCAGGGCCGAGACGTGGAAATGAAGAGTGGGAGATGAAGCTGGATGAGGTGAGGGAAGGTAAGATGAGGTGAGGAGCTCGACAGAGAGGAGAAAGGTTCCCACACTGAACCAAAGAGCCGACCTGAAAGCAGGACCTCCAACCTGAGGGGTCGTTTCAGGTCACTGAGTCTGTCTTCACTGCTGCCCAACTCCTCCACGGCTCTCCTCCCGCCGCTTCAAGTAGATGTTTGTAAAAAGCAAATCAAGAGGTTTCTGTGCAGAGGCCTGCCAATTAACAACATGAAGCTAAACTGAGCAGAGAGAGGAAGAGAAAGGCCAACAAAACTGAGAAAAAAAGAAACTGCAGCTTGTTAGGGCAAGAAAAGAACCAAAGGACCAGCCAAGAAGAGTTACGGAACAGAGAAGCCAGCCCAACATGGGAGATGATGAACTTAAATATACTCCAGACGCAAACTCATTCATGCTTCTGCGTACAAGCCAACGACAACTCTGGCTGGCCAAGTCTCACCACAACTGCCTTGGCTGGGTGACTGTTTTTTGTTTTGCTTTGTTTTCTGAGAGGGAGACCGGTCAGTCCACTTCCCGTCGTCCTCTGATTTACAGAGACTGTGCAAGACATGGGAGAATGGACTCGGCCCACGGCCCCACAGAGGCACATGTTGCTCTGCAGGCAGAGATTTTACCTCCCGCTCTCCCTCTCTTGGCATTTTCAACACATACTGAGTGGACAAGAGGAACGAGGGCTGCGGTTATCCGGCCTGAATTTAAAGGCCTTCCAGACTCCAAATAACAACTCGACTCCTGGTGGCCTTTGCAGCGGTTAGACAGAGAAACACAACCATTGACAAAAACAACCTCTCAAACAGTTTCACAGGCGAGCGATCCAGGCTACTGTGGTGAGCCCATCTGTTGGTTCATACGGTAGATGTACTCACAGTCAACTAAAAAGCACAAAGCTCTAAAAATAGACTCAGAGGGAGCAGTATTTTCATTTTTTCAAGCCTTTGAAAAGCCTCTCATCCGAATTTACAAGCCCGTTCCAGGGACGCAGACTTTTATGAGCTAAATCGTGCTTCACTAGTCCTGGCTTTGGAGAATTCGCTTGCGATCACCTACCACATAAATATTGATGAGTACACATAAATATAGCGTAGTAATGCAATACAGCTGAACACCAGCAAGGGGAGACACTTCAAAAAGGGGTGAGATGTCAAATACGGCAGCATCATTAAAGCGACGTGTTCTCACTTTCACAATGAGCAAACAAGAGCCCTCAGCTACACCAAAGTACGCTCATTAGTATTTATAAGCATCCCTCATTAAAAGGAGTGAGCACAGACTGAAAGCCGTCCATTTAACAAGCTATTTCAAAGCAAAAATAAACTGACAAGCTGAACATCTGCACAAGAATGTACAAACACACGAACCTGGGATCGCTCCCTCGGATGAAATTTTGAGCAAAAAGGCCTTTAAAATCAGAAATTTACTGGTGCGATTCAGCCGCATGTCACAGCAGTTATCTCTGGCCACTGCGCAGAGCCGAGCCAAAACCTAACATGTAGACTGAAGCATGTCCGGCAATGCCTGAATACCTGAACGTGAAGGCAGATGAAGAATGTCCAGGCAGGAGCGGAGTTTCATTGCCTTGTGAGGAAGTCACGTTCCTAAAGCAACACTCACTGAATCTCATCTTGTGCACAGAGTTTGGCAAGAGAGAGAGAGAGAGAGAGAGAGGGAGAGAGAGAGGGAGATTGTGTGTGAGAGATTAGCAGAGACAGAAGGGGAGAGCCTCTGAGAGCTTTTGGGAGTGGAGTCTAAGAGCAGTATATGTGTGTGGTGGTCACATTAGCGTCTAATAGCTGCTGACCTCCTCTCAGGTCTTTGAAGACTGGAGCGGGGTGCAGAGTGTGGACGCAGGGAGACGCAGGGGCTTCGGTTAACTCGACGCAACAGAGGAGCGAAAAGCCATTTGAGACCGGGCCGGACAAAAATGAAGTCAGAGAGGTTGATTATGAAAGAAAAGGATTATGAAAGAGAGACAGACATCCAGTCAACTGCGCATGATAAGAGGAGTGCGTGACTGTAACCCTCGACTCCCGCTCTTTAGCCAAAAACTAGGCCGATGGCTCGGTAACCAGTAGCTACATACACACACACAAACACACACACACACACACACACACACACACACAAACACAAACAGGCTAGCTGGGGTCATAATAGCCATTAAACGCTACCCCTCCCTCTGACCTAGCTTTCTCTCACACATGCATAAACACACAGGGACACAATTTTAATTAATTCATCATTTAATTACACGTGACATTGTTCTGTGATTTATTGTGTGTGTTCATGTGTGTGTGTGTGTGTGTGTGCATGTGTGAAAATGGGAGGTAGAGAGAAGCAGGATCACCGTGTGCTCTTCCTTCCCCATGCAACCCTGTGCAAGTCAGGCAGTGTTTATGTTGTACTGACACATGTCCAGCAGAGGGCAGCACTGCTACAAGATAATTAAAGATTACACAGTGTGTACACAGAGGATGGGGAGTGTTTTTCATTTGCTCGCATATTTCAATCTAATTTTCAAGTATACTGCAGTAAGTGCTCACATGTGTTATCCTGCTCCATCCTTGAACATGGAGTAAGTTCAAACCTGTAAATGGTGGAGAAATGTTTGCGTCCACTAAAGTAAAGCTTTCCGTAGGGATGGATGCATTGTCCAGGCTCCCATGTGGGGATTTGTGAACGTGTAAAAATAATGACAAATTTGAGTAAAATGGGCACAAGCCAGAACAGGAGGTGGTGAAAACCAGAATACATCACATCAAGTACTCTCATCACATACCGTACACAGTAAGATGAAAGCTAAAGGGTTTTAGAACGGCTGCCAGAGCTCTAAAAATTTCACACTGTACAGGCAGTTTCCACTTTTGAAATGAGAAGCCAGAAAACTACCCACATGCTCAACGCAATAAAGTGAGGTAGTGACTGAGGAGATGTTTTATAACAGGTTATCAGGAAGGGTTTCGGTGAAATGTGACTATGATGGTTTTCGAAGGTATTTGGCTGTATTTCCAGCATGAATCTGTGGTTTCCCTGCAGTACTTTTCCGTGTTCAGATGCACGTTCTGTGCACCGCTTTAAATGAAGGATCCTGTGATGCTGAACTGACAAATCCTGAGAAGTCCATGTTAGGTTCCATATTTCACTGCTGACAGCACTAAGGTGGTGGGTGAATTCACTAAGAAGTGGCTACACATTGTTTAGTCCTATTTTATTTCATACAGCCGTGTTTCCAGCAATGAGTCTGTATGTGAATTTTGAAGTATTGCATGAGAAAAGGTTGAAATCTACCGGTGTGGTGAAAATAATGAATGCGCTTAATGGGAGATGGAAACTTTCACTAAGTTCTGACATAGTGAACATTTAACTCACACGACTGATCAGCTGTTTCTGCTCCGAGGTAAGAAGGAGAAGAAGAAGAAGAAGAAGAAGAAGAAGAAGAAGAAGAAGAAGAAGAAGAAGAAGAAGAAGAAGTAGCTCATCACTCCACATCGATCTGATGTAAACGTCCTCACGCTAATACACGACACAAACAGAAATGCAATATTTCCATCATGTTTCCTCCTTTTTCATCCACTGTTTGAGGTTCGACTGGAATTCTTTAAGTAACATTATCGCGTTGCGGCCTCTTCTTCTGCGATGGCATGATGGTTTTGCGACCGGAAAATTGGCGCCACCTACTGCTTATCTTGTGAACCAGCTCTAAGAATTCCATCCATCCATTTTCTATACCCGACTATCCCTTTCGGGGTTGCGGGGGGCTGGAGTCTATCTCAGCTGTCGACGGGCGAGAGGCAGGGTACACCCTCTTGCTGTGAGGCATGCGCACTGCCTGCTGTGCCACCGTGCCGCCGCTCTAAGAATTGCATAGCGGTAATGGATGACTTTCTAAAAAATGTGGTTACAATTTAGCTGCAACCCAGCTGATGATAAATTTGGAGGTCAGGCATTACAGAGAGCTGTGTTCACTCCCGGACGCAGATGCTGCCAGATCGGCTGAAGCACACTTCTCGGTGTGGGAAGCCGGTGAGGGATCGTGTCCTTGACAATGCAATAATGGTTGTTTTGGGGCGACGCAAAAGCGGATGGACCCTGCAGGGGACAGTGAACCTTAATGTTTGTTGTGCCCTCCTGATGAAGCTTCCCACTGGCAGGTGATGAAGCAGCTGGTGGCTCCACGTGTATCAGAGCAGGCACACGACCTCTACACCCCCACCGCCAGTGAGAGTCAGCAATGACAGAAAGTGCATCATGTGTGATACAGACTTTCCAAATCAGGGAAGAAAACGGGAAAATTCCAAAGAATAAATAAACTTGAAGTTCTTCTGCCAAAATGTGAGTACATACTATCCATAGACCATTTGCCAGACAGCACCAAGCTGCAGCGTCTTCTGCATGGGGGTCACTGAAGAACATACATATTGCGAGGATGCTAACAGCATTGTCACCGAGAGCGAGGCAGGGGTCGCCTTCACACTGACTGAACACACACACTTATGTGAGCGCATACCCTCAAAGCCAAACACACACATACACACAAGCATCCAAGAACTATCTATAAACAAACCAGACTGCCAAAATAATCCTGTGACTTTTAGCAGCTTCCAAAAATCTGATCATCCACTTATTTTAGGAACTCCATTGCTTATTTTACATCATTTATCAGCTGCCATATTTTCCTGTTAGCCTCCCTAAACAGAAGCCTGCTTCTGTTCTAAATAAGACGGCCTGTAAATAGGAATGACTTAATTCTTCCTATGGGAGTTCCCTTCAGTTCCCAAGCCTACCATCAGCTCCCACTGCTGGGTGTGGTCCCCTCCTTAACCAGCCTCCAGCTCTCCGCCTGGGACAGATCTGCTCCACTGCTTGTGGCTTTGGGTTTTTGGCTGGGGCCTGACCAGCAGCAGTGTGTGTGTGTGTGCATGTGCGACGTCATCATGAGGAGAACAATGGACGGCTCTGTGTTAGACCCTCTGGCAAGATATACACCTGAAGGGCAAAGCCAACAAGCGGTCATAAAGTAAGGGCGGGATAAGGGCAGCAGACTTCACGCCACTCAGTCTGAGTTCACACAGCAGGTCTTTATGATTGTTTATGAAGTGGTGCACTCACTACTTCATAGGGTTTAACTTATACAGTATTTCATACTGGAAGAAACCACTGAGGATGTCATTAGACACATGTCCAGAGCACCAGTAACAAAAGGCATCACATCCACTCTAAGTCCAACAGTGGGCTTCTCCAGCTTCCCCTGAATATCGACCAAGGCGAGCGATTTTGATTTTGCATGTATTCGGCGGTGATGTTGTTCTTTGTGTCAACTCAGGCTCAGCCATGGCAACACAGACAAAGCCCAAGTTGGGTTTTGGCGTTCCAGTTGCAGGTAGACTGAACATGATACGTACCTGGACCACAACATGGCATCACAAATTACCTGACATGTGATTCAGAGCACCTGAAAATGAGCAGTGTTTTCCTTCAAGCACGCTCCAGGACGTTTTAATAGTAAGTTGACGTGATGATGAACGCAGCATCCCCGCATATTGTATGTTAGCTGCTCATAATCTACAACACAATTTCTAACCTACTTCCCGTCATGCCGAACCACGGCACATTCATCCTCACCTTTAATAGTCCTCCCTCTCTTTATTATACGTAACAACACAGATGTCAGCATTTTTTCTCGTGACGAATGAGTCTCTCCTCTCAGCCAATTTATCTTTCGACCCGGCTGCATGCCCTTGTTGATGGCAAAACCTTCCATTTCCTGTGTTACAGAGAAGAGGAGGAAGACTTCAGGTCACAGGGAAAGAAATGGATCTGGGCGCAGGAGGGAAAAGGACGGGAAAAAGGGGGTATTTAATCAACAGGGCAAGGACAGATGTCCTGAGGCAGACGGATAGGATGTAAAAATGTGTTTAAAGAAAAATCAAAGACGATGAAATACACAAACCCAATAATCAGCTCACTTTTAATTTCAGTGCAACCATCAAATGGAGAAATACAAGCTGACGGAAGCCTGCCCTGAAACTGTTGGACTGATGTAACACACACACACACACACACGCACTTACTCAAAGGGTTTTTACTGCACTGCAATGCGGTGTGACATTGAGGATAACGACTGCACTCGTGCACACACACATACACACATGTGACTGCAGAAAAGCACCTCTGAATACACAAAGGAGCATCAAGGTGAGCGGGCATGGTCATCCACAGCTTAAAAGGAAATTTCAGAGGCGACAGTTGAAATGGGGCGACTGCGGGGG
>JBBMOE010000006.1:2667158-3085938 GCA_037975065.1 Chaetodon trifasciatus
ACTGCGGGGGGGGGGGGGGGGGGGGGGTCACGACAGGTTAGGGACTGCAGCGGTCTTTGGCTGATGCTTAGTATGCCCATCAATTAGCAGAAGTAGTCTTACCTGAAGGACAAGAGAGGTTGTTTGACATTAGCCCTAAAACGTGGATGCTAGGAGCAGTTAACTTCATGTTTTCCTCAATAATTTAAGAAATGTGCCAATTCAAGAGTTGAGATTTTTGTAAATTACAACTAATACAGTCAGTATCAACAACTGGACACAATCAATTAGTGCTGTGCAATATGGACAAAAATTTATATCCCGATATAGGTAATTTTATATCCCGATAACGATATATATCCCGATGTAGTATTTTTACTTAAAATTATATATATACACACACATGAAATGAATGCCAATTCCTCTGATCTTTTCGCTAGTAATGACTTGTTGGCGGCATGTTTTGCAGATTAACGTTTTTTGGTCGGCGTCTGCCTTTTTAAATCCAAACCAGTGCCAAACAATGGAGTTCCTGTTCCCTCTTTTCGGCACCAACAAAGCAGTAGCATTGCTGCAGTTACATTAGCCGAGCTAACCACAGCCTACACGTTAAAATTACGATATAAACAATAGAGGATTATATCGTACGGTACACATTTTTCTGTCGCACTACGACATACATCGTAATATCGCACAGCACTACAATCAATGCTGGCAACATTTGTTCCTCAGGTAGACGTGCATCTTGGCAGGGGGGATACAAGAGGGCTGAGCGATGTCAACAACAATCACTTCACAATGAAAAAAAAACTACAGCATATGAAAATGTGTTCTTCCTTCTGCCTCGACTCATTTTACTTCCTCCTTATTCCAGTGTTTCCCAACCTTTTTGAGCCACGGCACATATTTTACATTAGAAAAATCATAAGGCACACCACCAACAAAAAAATGGCACAAAAAGTATATTTATTGAAATATAATGAAAATCTAGTCTCAATTTACTTACTCACTGTGAAACCTGGGCCTGTTTAGTTGAACACAAAGCTGGTATTTTTGCAGGAATTGAAGAAAGACACACAGGAAGATGTCACCCGACGGGTGAAATTGGATAATCTTCCCCGGCACACATGATGATTTCTCACGGCACACTTGTGTGCCGCGGCACAGTGGTTGGGAAACACTGCCTTATTCCCACTCAGTCCATGAATTTTGTTCACTTTCCCATCCAGAATAATCATTTCTCACATTGAGTATTACAACTTGGGGAGGACTAAACCTGACAAGTGACCTTTCTCATTATTTCAGTGATACTTCTGCATTGAACCTTTCTCAGCAGTAGCTCGACTGATTAAGGCCCAATTGTGAAAACAGCCGGTATGAAATGACGGTCAGCTGGTCCATCCTTTGTCATGGTCACGTCTGGTTCAGAGCCCAACACCCCACCAGAGTCCTGCTGAACCCACCAGCCCTTTTCTGGGTGCACAATCCCACACAACCAACTATGCTGGCTTGGGACTGGGCACCGGCCAACCACTACCCTCTAACCCTGCATGCAATATTTTCTGGACTTGATGCAATATGCAAGACTTAAAAGTCACTGAACAATCTCAAAATGTCCTATTACTGCTGTGTAGTACACCTTTTAACAGCAAAGAGCTAAATTCTGATCAAAATGTGCTGCATCTGGAAAGTTTGAGGTCATCCCAAAAATAAAGCCATAAAAACTCTTACTCTTACTCTACACGAGCATCTCTGTGTGAAGGGTGCCCACGCAGGTGTACGTCAGAGAGTGCATGTGCATCAAAGAGAGTGTGTGTGTGTGTGTGTGTGTGTGTGTGTGTGTGTGTGTGTGTGTGTGTGTGTGTGTGTTCCTCTCCTCTCTTGCTGTGTCTATCTGGGTCAACCATCTGGGGAGTTGCCAAGGCCTTGGTAAGTGGGCAGCTGGCCATCACAGCTGGCCGGCAAACACAAACACACACACACACCCAAAGGAAGGCGTAGAGCCACCAGGTAACATCTGCATTGCCACCGCCCAAAGCAAGCGTCCAGCACCGCCACCTGAGCCCTTGTTATGTTCTCAGGGAGCCGAGGAGTGAACGGGAGGACTTGTGCGTGTCTGTGTTAGGGCAGAATGCTTGAGAATTAGTCTGCCTGTAATTATGGGGGAATGTGTGAACGCGTGTTTGTGTGTTTATGCATGTTTGCATAGATGGACATGCTCCTCCGACACTGGGTTCTCACAGAATAGGAATGCAGAGTTCAAGTTAATCGGCCACTCCCAAGATGGAGCCTGCAGAACCCCTCCGACCTCCTTTTCTTTCAGTAGTTCTGTCGCACAATGGCGGTTCAGGATTTCCCACACCTCTTCAATTCACTGGTCGCAGATAGGATTACAACAGAGCTGCTGGAAAAGTAGGCCACGACATGTTTTGTTCACATATCTGTGTGAGTGCTGTACAGTGTGAGCGTATGAAACGACACAACATGAAGTCAGTGTATCCAGTGACGTAGGCTAAAGCTTGCACCTGGTAAAATGAGAGCCTGTATCAGTCCAGTATGAGGGAAGCCTTCATCAGCAAGGTGGGTTCTTGGAGGACCAGCAAATGGATACATGTACACACATTTACACACACAAGACACACATTTTCCATTCAAACCCAAACCCAATAAATAGTCCTCAGACATTCTGTTGGCTCTTTCATGGGTTTCATGTCTTAGTCTGTCTGTAAAATCAATTAAAAGTGCAGGATATCCAGGTAAGACTGGAAAAAGTGACTGAAAAAGAGCAGGATAAAAGCAGACCTGAAGCACAAACGGAAAAATGTATTTTAACACTTACAACATAATCTTTTATTATAATCATGGCCTTCATCAGGTAATCCCAGATGAATTGCCTTGGACAAATGTAGCTCCAAAGAAGTGGGAGCTTAAGTCCAGTACAAGGATGTACTTTTTTCACAGGTGCTGTAGCTGACCTCTTCTTGGAAATATAGCTCACTCTTTGCAATGATAAAAAATAAAAAGCAAAGAAAATGCAAATATGTCGGATTTCCATAAACTGGTTTGGAGCAAATAAACTAGGCTACACAAAGCGTTTCATCAGAAGTTGGTGGTATAAGCTACGTTACAACATGGTTATAATAAACACAGTAGAAGAAGAATATCGAAAACCGGAAATAACACCAACTGAGAGAAAAATGGAGAGAAGTCTGCAGGAATTTGTTTGTTAGGGCACATTATAATTGCACTTTCATGTCAGCTGGTCATGTTCATGCTGTCCAGAGATGAAGATTATAAAGATGAAGAGCATTATGGGAATATCTGGCGAGATGACAACAGCGGAAACAGCTTTCTCTTCTTTGGGTTTTGTAGCAGAAACAGCTGATCAGCTGTGAGTTATTGAGCAAAGGTGTTTCCAACTCCCATTGAGCACATTGACACTTTTTTGAAAAAGGTAAAAACCACCTCAAACGAGCGTAAACAATTTTTTTTTTCTAATTTTTCCATTTCCATCAAACTTTCAAATGTGATATTTCAAAATGCACATGAAATCACCCTGATGGAAACACAGCCACTGAGTCAGGCTTATTCAACCACCAAACTCCTCCAATGAGTCTGCCCAACACTTCTCTTTTGAGCACCGGACAGCTCCCTTGAGTAAACAAGGAAACAAAACCAAAAACATGAGAAACGCAAGCTGAAATAGACCCTCTAGCACAAGAAGAAATCCAGAATCTCACTCCTGAAAGAATGGTCTTGGGAAAGGGACGAAAAGAAGGGACAGCCTCCTGGGTGTCAATGTGCCAGGCCAGAAGACCACAGAGGGGGAGGCAGGGCACGGGCAGATGTGCCTGTGGCGCTGCAGCCTCCATCCCTGTCAGGCCTCCCTTCCCCCCACTCCTTCATTTTCCACTCCTTGTTTTTTCCTCTCTGTCTTTTTCTATCTGCCTGACACATGCCAACTCAAACATGATTGTTTCCTTTTAGCGCTGTACGTTTAAGCCTTGAATTATTGACTGTTTTGCTCCCTGCGACTGACAGCAGAGGACTGTGGCTCCACCGGCCGTGAGTGTATGTAATGCATCAGGTGTGAGTGTATGTAATTGCATCCTAAGTGAAGTCCAGATAAATGCACGTTAGAAGACGGACAAGGGTGCCTGTAAAGAGGATGAATTATGCAGCTCCGTTAAAACACACAAGCTGTAGGGAGTGAATCGGTGTCAATAGGACGGGATGGTGGGACATGTTTCTGGGATTACCATGTGGCCATAGCTGCCTTAGGCCTGCCCTACTATGCACCAGTGAACAAAGCTGGTCTGCCTTGCTCACTGGATGCTTGCTATTTGTATATACAGCGGGGAAAATAAGTATTGAACACGTCAACATTTTTCTCAGAAAACATATTTCTAATTGGGCTATTGACATGAAATTTTCACCAGATGACGGCATCAACCCAAGTAATGCACACATACAAAGAAATCCAAACATTTATCTCCATAAATTAAGTTATGTGTAATAAAGTGAAATGACACAGGGAATAAGTATTGAACACGCTTACTGAAATTTATTTAATACTTAGTGCAAAAACCTTTGTTGGTGATTACAGCCTCAAGACGCCTCCTGTATGGAGAAACCAGTCGAATACATTGCTCAGGTGTGATTTTGGCCCATTCTTCCACACAAACTGCCTTCAAATCTTCAAGGTTCCGGGTGTCTCTTCTGTGAACCCGGATCTTCAGTTCTTTCCAAAGATTTTCAATTGGATTCAAGTCTGGCGATTGACTGGGCCATTCTAGCAGCTTTATTTTCTTTTTCTTCAACCAGTTGAGTGTTACCTTGGCTGTGTGCTTGGGATCGTTGTCTTGCTGAAAGATCCACCCTCTTTTCATCTTCAGCAGCCTGGCAGATGACAGCAGATTCTGATCAAGAATGTCTCGATACTTTTCTCCAGTCATTTTTCCTTCAATGATATGAAGTCTACCAGTACCACATGCTGAAAAACAGCCCCACGCCATGATGCTCCCACCTCCAAACTTGACTGTTGGTATGGTGTTTTGGGGGTGATGTGCGGTGCCATTTTTCCTCCAAACATGTTGTGTCTTATGACATCCGAAGAGTTCAATTTTGGTCTCATCTGACCAGAGTATGTTCTCCTAGAATGTCATGGGTTTATCCAAATGTTGTGTCGCAAACTCCAAACGAGCTTCAACATGCTTCTTCTTCAAAAATGGAGTCTTGCGTGGTGTGCGTGCATGAAGGCCATGGCGGTTGAGTGCATTACTTATTGTACTATTGTATTGGTACCTGCTGATTCCAGGTCTTTCTGAAGCTCTCCACGAGTGGTCCTGGGCTGTTGGAGAACCCTTCTGATGATTGTTTTGACTCCTCTGTCTGAAATCTTGCGAGGAGCACCTGGCCGTGGCTGGTTTATGGTAATGCCGTGTTCTTTCCACTTCCGGATGATGGCCCCAATGGTGCTCACTGGAACTTTCAGAAGTTTAGAAATGCGCCTGTAACCAATGCCTTCAGTGTGTTCTGCAACAATAAGGTTGCGTAGGTCTTTAGACAGCTCTTTGCTTTTACCCATCATGCAATGCTTCTTGTCTAACACCTTGCTGGTGAGAAACCTTTTTAAAAGGCATCAATCAGGACTAAACCAGCTGATATTACTTTGCACTAATAGGGGACAGGTTAACTTTCTAAATACTGACAAACTCCAGCTGCTTTCTTGGCTTTCCAGACCTTTTTACCCCTCCTTTTCTTCATGTGTTCAATACTTATTCCCTGTGCCATTTCACTTTATTACACATAACTTAATTTATGGACATAAATGTTTGGATTTCTTTGATGTGTGCATTACTTGGGTTGATGCCGACATCTGGTGAAAATTTCATGTCAATAGCTCGATTAGAAATATGTTTTTTGAGAGAAATGTTGACGTGTTCAATACTTATTTTCCCCGCTGTAACCCCGATTTCAAAAAAGCTGGGAAAGTTGTGGAATGCTCCAAAAACACTTGTTTGGATCAATCCACAGGTAACCAGGGCCCGTATTCACAAAGCTTCTTAGAGTCCTCCCAACTTAGCCTTAAAATTCCTAGCAAGGAATCTTAGCTTAAGAGTGATTCAGGAAGTGTCTGAGAGTAACTCTGAGCAAGGAGGGCACAGAAACTTTTAGTGTGGAGGTGTGGTTGACCCTGTTGCTACGTATGACACAGTCTTCTAAAAGCTGTGATTGGTTGTTACAAAAAGGGAAAAAGACAAAAAAAAAAAAAGAGAGAGAAAGAAAAAATGTGCTCCGCGCTCCTAATAATCATCAGGAGTTAAATCAACCGATCATATAACTTGGACTGTATTAACCCAAAAGAACCCACGGTGACACAGGTGTCACAAGTCCTTTAAATGTCCTGGAAAGTTCCTCATACAGCTTTATCCTTGGCTTTAACTCATGAAGTCCCTAAGTGACACATACTGAACATCCTGATAGGTCATGTGACAGGTCATGTGATTGTGTGTTCCCATAACAACATTTCCAAGATGTCTGTGTGCCAGGTTAACACATGTGACCAAACTAGCTAAATTTAAAAAGCTTGTTTTTTGTTGCTAAAGGTAAGATTGAAGCCATTTAAGAACTCTAATGCTTACATAACATGTCCTTTATTACATTTAACCTGTTGTGAACACGTTTCTTGAACAAATTGATACAAAACAGATCAGATAAATATCGTTGTGACATATATGTCACATCGGGCCTTTAACCTTAAAATTGCCACGTAAAACCTAATGTGACATATATGTAACATTACAGATCTTTGACACTGGGGGCGCTGTTTTGACAAAAATGTCAGAAATGTGTTCTATGTAGTCTATTTAGTCTGTTTTATGTCCCCCATAATTTTCCTTGAAGGAGAAATGGGTCCGGGTTCTTATGGGTTAAGAAATGTGTAATCGTGACATTAATTTTATGTCATGATGATGAAACTCAGCAAAATTAAATTAATTGTGACACAGCTTCAAAATGTTTGAACGTACCTCATTCACATGCCGATTATATTGATTTGTTTATTGTTATGTTTACTGTCCATGCTGGTAATTTTACTACTTAATGTATTTGACATTAATGGTGGACGCAGACTCAGCTGTCAGCAATTCCTGTGTTTGATGGCGTCCTTATAAAAAGCGGTTTGATTTGGCAGAATGACCAAAACAACGAACGAAATGGATAAAAAGTCATCACTGCTACACTGTTGCATTTTACCTGTGGCCAGGTATCGCAATGATGACTTTCATCTCAGGTGTTATTGCGTTGCTGCACTGGGTGGGACAAGTAAGCTCATCCCTGATGAGGTCAACCACAAACATTATCCCTATACGATCGAGCCGGTAGCGTGTTATTAAATCGCTGTCATTTAATGTACGGAGAATATCACTCCTTCCTCTCAGTCCGCCATCTCGTCTGTTTAAGACACTCTTAGGCTTCTTAAAAGTCCTCCTCCCTCCTCCTAACAGTTTTTCACCTTAGGAGCTCTCTGAAGGCCTACGACGCTTTGTGAATAACTTTTATCTTACCAAGGGAAAATTCGAGGAATTCTAAGATTTTTCTAAGAACGACGTCACTAAGAGCTACTTTTAGCCTTAGGATGCTTTGTGAATACAGGCCCAGGCTCATTGGTAACAGTTAATAGTATCATGTTTGGGTATGAAAGGGGTATCCGTTCACAAGCGAGGATGGAGCGAGGTTCACCACTTTGTGAACACATGACTGGATAAAGGATGTTACTACATGAGCTCAGGAAAACTTTGTAAAATCGTTGTCAGTAAACACAGATTGTTTGCAAATGATTGCATTCTGCTTTTATTTACCTTTCACGCACAGCATCCCAGCTGTTGTGGAATTGGGGTTGTACATGTCTGTATCTTATTTATTTGTGTTGAAAGAGGCTGTGGTAATTACTCTGACAGGAAAAAGGCCTTCAAAGAAGAAGTTCAGCAGAATCACCAACAAAATACACAGTGAATCACTGTCAGAACACACGGGGGAAAGAAATGACAATATGACGTCAGCACTGCGCCATCGTTTCATCCAACTGTCCAAATTATTCAAATTGGGAACAAGTTCTTGGAATCAAACTTAACAGCACTTCAACATGTCAGACTTAGTCTCTCTTCATCGTACTCAGAGGATAATATCTTAAGAAATAAACAAGACTGCTGCCAAAATGGCCTTTTTGCTCTCATTTAATATTCTCTGGTTGTTTAGTGGTTGTTCTATGAGAAAGACTTTAAGCCAACACGCTGCAGAACTGCATCTGACATCTCCTTTCACCAGGCAAAGGCCATGGTTACATAAGGGTTACTATTTTAGTTTGGTAACGAACGTGCCTCTGATGGAAGGGCCCAACAGATTTCTGCCAGTGCTGCATCCCTAATGGCCACTTTTACAGTACACTTTAAAAAAACTGCTGAGAGACAATATCCAAGTTTTATCATCCAAATGCTCTTATATTTATTGATTTTATCCCTCTTGATTTTGCCTGTGATGTAATTTTACCTTATTAACAGAGCCTCTACTGGTATTTTTGTTGTCTGTTACACTTTATTGTTTTATTAAGCATGATGCCTCACTCTAAAATGAATAACTGTAAGGCTTTTCCATCTGCTTTGGTGGAGAGCTGTTCAGTGGACCGGAGGACTAATGATTCAATGTGATACGAACATGCTGACTCAAGAGGGTTTCAATGTCATTTGCCCATTAGGTCATTCAAGGTAAAGCAGAGACAGGAATAGAGAGAAAGGGGGGGCAGACAAACACTGGAGACAATGAGCCACACTGTTTATGATGGAGTGGAAATGGGACTATAGGAGCAAATGTAAATGTGAAATTGAGTGAGAAAAACAAATCAGTGAGCTCTCACTATTGTGACCCTTCTGCTTCTGTTTACTATGAAAAAGTGGAAGTGGAAAGCAGTAGATCAGCAGGTACGCTTAGATTATTAGACGACTTACAGACTCTACTGTTGGGTTCAATGACTAAACAAAGTGGTAACAAATATAAGAGAGAAAAACACTCTCTGTTGTTAAAAGGATGATGTTACAGCCACATCACAATGTTAAAAACGTGGTCACATAAAAACACTGAAACCTGATGGTTCCTAAACCGGGGAGTGCTGGATTAAAGGTGCCCTGTGGGGCCATGTTCACATTCAGCTCTTACTCACCGAAACACATCGTCTCCTTGAGGGCTAACAAACACTGCCTTTGCTTCTCTATAAAACATTTGCAAAGCAGATTTTGTTAACATTTTAAACCATTCGTTGTTAACATCTACAGTATGTTTGCTAGCTTCCAGTCTTCTTCCCTGCCTCTATTGGGGCATTAGTTGTGTTTCTTTGAATTTTGCTGCCATACAAGAGTTTGTATTGAAATTGCAACTGTATCGGGGTAGCCTTGCCCCCTCCCTGCCCACCCCTTGGTGGCATCCCTGGGCATATTTAATTATTAAACACAAATATCACACTAACCTCTGCAATGGCTGGCACTGCTTCTCTTTGGCAAGGCGTCTGATGTCAGATGGCAGTGATGCTGATGATGCTTTTGTTTATTTTTTATGCCCTGAAACCTCTCACCAAGTGCCTGAAGGAGTTTTCACACTCAGCAGCATGTTCAGATGTCGTATCAGGCTTGCAGAGCAGGAAAATGCACAGCGTTTCCTCTTTCCAGCTACCACAGCTTTAATTTCACTTCAAATGATTTCACATTTGAAAGCAGAGAGCTGAGAAGCTGCTGGAGCTTGAGGTTCAGCTCTGAGAGGTACTTTGTAAGGTCCACCATGAAGGCCAAAGCACACAGACACTCGCTATCACTGAGTTTCCACGTCATCTCTATGAATTATTCCAGACAAACTGACACTCTGGAATAATTTTACTTTGTCCAGTGCTAACATCTCCACAGCAGCAACAAGGCTCTCCTTCACAAATTCTCCATCTGAATGAGGTTTCACCTTGTTAGCGATGAGCTCGCTCACCACTTAACACTGTCTCTGTCAGAATGTGGTCTGTGAAAGCTGCTTGTTGGGCGTCCAAAGTCCGCTGAAGAGCGTTAACTAACTAACTAAAAAAGTGCATTTGTCCTTGTCGTTCATCCAGTTTAGCAACAAGAAAACCTTTGTCCATTTCTCTTGGAAAGCACAACACGCTACCTCAACAACACCTCTACAAGTGTGTTGCGTTCAGGGACCATTTCAAATCTACAATTTAATGTTATTTTCTTTATTGCTCAAGGAAAGCAATTACCTAGAGAGATTAAAAATATTTTTATCTGCAAAATTAGGAGTCCAGTACCAAATGAAAATGGACCTACAGTAACGTTTACACGTTTATCTACCGACACCCAACCCATCATCATCTTTAATGGAGCCTGCTCGATACAAACGTTTTGAAACTTGCAAATTGCAAACTAAAAGCCACATTAGCGCTGCAATGGAGAAGCTGGCCCTTCTTATCAGTGTGTCTGCAGATCCGACCCATTTGCTCCAAATTCTTCTGTCAGGCATGGGCGCTTCGGCACCCACAGGAAACAACACATTAGAACTTCAGAGCAGAATGCAAACTGCTTCCTGAGCAGCACCTAGCAAGTTTCTGGACTCACCTACAGTCAAACCTTTGCCTCCTTCTTCTCTCTCATCTGCTCGGGCTCACAGTGACGTGGCATCTCTTATCATGTTCCACGACTTCTGGTTACTGATATTTCAATATTTCAATTGGGTGTTTTTGAGTTGTTATACATTAAATGATACTGTGCGCTCATCAAATGCGCTGTGTCCATCTTTCACAGTATGACAGCACACTGACTCCAGTGAAAGATGTTGAAATTTTAGCTTAATTTGCATGCCAGCCAGATTCACTGGATTGACAGAATAATCACTTAGAGAAACTTCGTCCATCATCTCTGTTTAAGCACATCATCACTTCAATTATGAGTCTAATCAATTCAAACAGGCCGTCTCTTGGCTTTTGGTGCTCGTGTGTGTGTGAGTACAATTTTGTGTGTGTGTGTGTGTGTGTGTGTGTGTGTGTGTGGTGTCGGGGTATTCCTGGCACAGAGCAGCAGCAGATGCGAGAGGTAATTTGGAGCCCAGAGAGACGCTCTCTGATGTGTTACAAGGCATTATGGGTAAATTTGCTGTCATTGAACTTGAGTGGACTTCAATGACACAACGCTCTGCTGTCTCCTGATGCGCCCGGACAATTGTTTTTTAGCTAGCCTCGACCTTCTGGGTCACATTTTGTTTTCGGGATGGTCAGATTCACCTTTACTGAGGCACAAAATAAATAAAAATAAGCGTGTTTCGTGTGCACTCGTTCATTAACTCGCACTCCATTTCCCAAATGTGAATGAAAACTGACATAGAGGTTGCACTATCTGTACTTGCAGCGCACTGTGTGGGGCCAGTCACAGGCCGGCACTGGTGTGGTAAAATGCTCAAGGCCATGTTTATATAACTAGTTTCCTAACATGGGAGTGGGTCACACTCAGGCTGCAATTATGACACAATAGAAAAAGGGACACGGAGGGAAAGAGGAACAGAAAACAAACAAAGTGTGGTTAAATGCTGGAATGTTGACCAGCTGAACAAGTATGATTTGTATGAAATGTCCTCAGGCCAGAAGAGTGGATATGATACATACACACACACACACACACACACACACACACACACACACAGCGCTTGTAATTACAATAGGGTGAGAGAGGGGTACGTAGCAGAGTTAAAATGAAATGACATAATGGGACAAACTAACATCCAAAAGGTGGGCAGTGCAGAAGCGAGCAGATGCAAACAGACCGTTGGCAGCAGCATTTTTGACATGAACAGACAATGAGGTCATGGGCTGCCAAGGCTGTTTTTTGTTGTTGTGGTGCTTGTTACCGCTCACCCAGGGCCTTTGACGGCACCCATCCGCAGCACAGCGTTTGCCTTAATGATAATGGCTTACTCAGGATGCTTATTTTTAACCTCTCTCGATTCCTCTTTCACCCAAAAAGGCACTGAGGTAATGATGTTCACTCCGTGTAACACGGAGCAACGCACAGACAAAAACACACCAGCGCTGGCCCGCGGGGAGATGCAAAGAATGGGGGCAGGACAGAAGATGCAGTCATATGCGCAGTGTTTGGACGGGGGCAGAGAGGTGATTCCCTCCAAAGAAAAGAGGAGCAATGCAGTATGTCCACAAAAACCTTCCCGGCGAGGGTCTGAAAGGTCAAAGACAGAGGATATACTCCAGCGTTATGTATGTATTATGTTCGTGTTTACATCAACACTCAACCATTGGTACATAATGTCATCTGACTGCTTAGAAGTGCACTAAAACACGCCAGCAAAAATGTCATTTCCCGCATGCAACATTCAAGAAGAGGCCATTTGTCATTCTATCACATCAATTTTTCATATATTGACTGAGCGGTCATAAAAGGCTTGGCATTCAGCTACATCACGAAATTCAGTAGAGTACAGTACATATGTTTTGAAGTGAGACATCAGAGTCTGTAATTACTAAATAAAAACAGCCAAATGTTCCTCTAGCAGAGAGAGAGTTAAGAAAATTCTCTTATTTAAGCTACTTAAGCTGTTTGCTCTCAAGGTCGATCTGCTCCTGACACTGAAATCTGGATAAAAGTGCTAATGTTTTCAAAGAGGCGTCTTGAGCCAGTCTGCAATATCACTATCCGGGCTGATGAAGGCATTTTTAATGAAGCCATGTGAAAGCCTGACTCATCTTGATCTTTGCTTATAGGAACCAAGTGGGCTCCGGGTAAAAATCCGCCCCGCGGCCCCCTGTCCCCCTGCGCAATTTCCAAATGTGCAGCGCTGCAAGTGTGGAGTGACACGGACAAATCAACTACAGGAGGAAGTTTCAATAAATGATAACCGCGACCAGCACAGCGAGCAGAGCTGCTCTGAGTAACAGCACAGTGGTGCCGCTGTGTTTGCTTCCATTTCAGTGAAGCTTTGTAAATGCAGAATGCTTCTGCCGCTGTTGTTTGAAATGCTGTCCAAACCTTCATGCAACACTTCCAGAATGACACTCCCAACCATAACAGTACAGCTGCCTGTATTTTCTTTTGCTTCAGTGCAAGTCAGCTGTATTTCATCGTATATAAACTAGAAATTGTCTCCAAAACCAACAAACAAACAGAAAAACCTCTTAACAGGAGCTGAAAACAATCACGTTTCTCCTGAAGTCAGCAAGTTTTTTTTATCAAAATCTCCGCTTTCTTTTTGACAAATGGAGTAAACTTGACGTTGAAAGCTGAAAATAATCATGGCCGCACACCTTCTGTTCATCATGAAAACAAACCCAAATTTCACACATACATTCTCTTTGCTTACAGTATTTGCTTTCCTGTAAATAGAAGACCTGAGCAAGCAAAGCAGCCCACAACAAGCCATCTCCTGCCAACATACACAAAGCTGATAATGAGTGACTCATCAGGGCTAATTTGCTGTGCTAATTTTATCAGCGATCTTCACAGGCCCGAAGAAACCTCGCACCGGCAGAACGGGTGAACAGCAGGAAGCTTAACAGCGACGTGGTCACACTGTCAAAGAGCTGCTGTGTTGTGTGCGCACTGAAGTGTCGACGCCCAAGTGCACATTGTTTTTTTGTGATCACAACCCCGCTGATCATTGTCAGGAAGAATACGATATATCTGCGAGCGTGGGAGGCTTTGATTCAGGTTAGCTTATTGTGGGAACAGCAATGACAGGAAATACACCATCATCACTAAAACACGGAAAAAGGTGACAAAAGGTGGAAAACCGTCGCTCACCTAGTCCCTCCGCGGTCCATATTAATCAAAAAATAATGAAATTTCCTCTTAGAAACCTGACATATTGGTAACCGTCTTGTCGAAGCAGTATGGCTCTGACTCCAGTGCCAGCCAACCAGCTGGAGCATTTGGAAATATGTGTGTGCATGTGCGCGGCAGTATGTCGATTTGGCACAGCTATGCCACTTATTTCACTTCTTATATAATGGAGATCATTTCATAAAAATGTGACAGCAAACTCACGCCATGACGCAAGTCATGCTGGAAGTGGCCATTGCTGCAGGGAGAGAGCAGCATCACTGCAGATCGCAAATGTAATTCACTGAATGGATCCAACAAAATGCACAAACAAGAAACGGATCGTTAGGCGAGGCTGCAGATGGACCCCAACCTTTGAAAGGTTGTCTCAGCTGTAATACATCTGTGCTTTTCATCCAAGCTTTCACTTTGATTCAGCCACAGATTGATTATTCTGTTGTTAAAGTTACAAACACTGCGTTACTTTGCAAGCCTCAAGGTGAATTTTCACACTTCCTCCCTCTGTGGAACCTCAGGCTGTGTTTGTTTTCAGTGTTTCATCCAGGTTTCTATGATCTGAGGCCACTAAGGCACAGAGTCATTAACTCTCAGCGAGGTGAGGCTAATTCATTTTTGTACTTCCATTCGATCCTCGTTTATTAGTTTTCTGTCTCCTCAAAAATGAAATGAAGTGTCACACTTCGGTTGCTTGTTTTGGCCATGATCACAGCTGGCTCACTACTCTAATATTTCACCATCTCAAAGATAAAACCGTGAATGAATGTGAATGCATTACATTGGAGAATCTGTTTTCAAACCCACAGCAGCAGCACTGCAGCAGGCAGTGTGTGCGTGCGTGTGTGTGCGTGTGTGTGTCACAGAAACAGGGCGGACAGTGAATCATGTGGTTTGAGGCTCTGTATGTTTCAACATCACCTATGGAGAGCAATCTGCTGCGGTGTTAGGCCGGGCTTTTCCCTGCCAACCTAAATCTAAGGTGGCTAAATCTGAAAAAAAGTGTTTTCATTTTCCTTTTTCTTTTTTTTAAAACCCACATCTACCACATTAAACACTGAGCTGGACATTTGTGCAGCTGGACTTGACAGGAGACGATGCAGTTTTTTTTTTTTAAAGATAATCTAACATGTTCTTCCTCTTTCAAAATAAAAGTCAAATTCATATGCAATAAAATGAATCCTTTCCCACACTACACTACACTCAAGGTTTTGCAGCTACAGCACTTCTTGGGTTGGTATGACCAGTGGCATAGCCAGGATTTTTCAACAGGGTGGACTTTTGCAAAGTAGTGTGGGCCACTATTTTTTAATTTTTTTTTTTTTTAATTCAATATAGGCAGTAGGCCTACAGCAAATGTCCCGGGGGGAATTTAAGGCACGACATTCATGCATGCATGTGATTTTAACATCGTCAAATAGCTAGTCAAGACCACGGAGAAGAGAGCCATATAAAGTAGCCCGGCCTAAATATGAGCAAAAACACATATGCCAGATGTGCTCTGCTGTGCATGAGGTTGTGGCGAGCGTTATCATGACTCTCAACAGCTTGTTGACACCCGGGAAAATGTCCGCCGGACAGTTGTCCGTCACCTATACCAGGGACGCAAACTCATTCCCTAACCTTCCTTTCAAGTTAATGCTGGGCACTTCTGATAGGGTGGGCCAGCTGTCAATCATAGTGGCACTGGCCCACATTGGCCCTTACATGGCTACGCCACTGGGTATGACTATGTCAGCTAATGAAAGAAAACTTCAGAGGGTGTGTTTTGCTGTATGTAAGCACATAAACATTATCTGAAACATACAAACACATGCAGCAAACCCCAGAGCTTGTATACTCCCACAGGAAATCTGAAATCATAAGAGCCCTGATTTTAACTGTGACTGTTCGATTAACAGCATTTTGACCTACAGAGGCTCAGGTCCATCTCTGATTTGTCATGAGAGACAGGATTGGGTTAACCAACACAGGCCTGAACCGGAGGTAGCTTTAGCTTCTATGTAATCTTTCAGTCATCCGGCCCGCTCGCCCGCTCTTCCATTCTTGCTTACCGACTGAGAGGTTTGCTGCGTGGCGGTGGGAGGTGCTAAGGCTGTTCAAACCTGGAGTGCACACAAATAGCTCATGCATGCACAATGTCTGATATACAGTCCATCACTATTAATATTTGAAATCCTGCAGTTCAATCTCTTATCGCTCCCTTTCTCCCCTTCTTGCGCTTCTCTGAGAGCAGCTTCATAATATCCATTTTGTTTGTATTGACTGCTCCCTCAGTGAGGCAGGGAGCGCTCAGCGGTTCATTTACATGGAAAGTGGAAATCTCAGAATCTGTCATCATCAGTGATTGCACAATGCCTTCCAAAGTCCAATTAGGCCAGGATTTATATTCCAGGGGTTTGTGGGTAGTAACTGTGCTGCTGGGTGTAAGCCTGTAAAAAGTCATTTTCATTCCAGTCACATGACCTCTTCAGGTTAAAGACGGATGAAAAGATGCAAACGAGAGAATGAAAGTCGCTCTGTAGCACGTGACAAATGACAGCCAGCAAATCCTGATGACACCGTGTGTGAGACCCGCCTGTCATAGAAACACCTGTTCCCATCTCAGAATCAGTCATCCACAAACTGCTCTCAGAAACAAACAACAAACAATGCAAACATTTGGGAGAACAATGAAATTTGAAAGTAACGGTGCTGATAGATAGCCTAGAAATTCAGTCTCAGCTAAAGGAAAATACGAGAGCGTTGAAATCATTTTCCAGGACGACACAACATTTTCCAGGATGTTTGACTTTTCCTCTCATTTTCCACGATCAGTCAGATTTTTTCCAGGTTTTCCAGGACGCGTGGGAACCCTGACAAGAGTCACGGTCAAGTGAATAATAACTTGTCTCTGCTTCTATTTCCAGCTGGTTGGACTGTTTCTATTGAACTGCATTTCTGACTGTGTTTTCACCATATGAACCCGACCGGCCTCTCCGGTCAGCTGGCAGCTTTCTGCTAACTGTTCCCAGAGTCCAAAATAAACCCAGAGAAGCAGCACTTAGTTTCTATGCCTCATATAGCTGAAGAAATCTCCCTTAACCGACTATATTTAAAGCACGGTTAAAAATATTCGTCTGTACCTTTGGCTGAATCTCACCAGCGCTCGACATTATGCGCCCTGAACTTCCATCGATGTGTTTCTGTGTTTCTAATTTGATCGCAATTTAATTGAGGTATAACATGTAGAGCTATGCCAGCTGATTGTAATGCATGAAGATTGATCCAGTAGGTTTTCAGCCTAAGAAGGCTGACGCTGAAGTTATTGCACTCTGATGCAGGCTTAGGCCCAAATACACTCGTGTGTATCGTTTGAGTAAAGTTAATAAAAAAAGTCAAATTTCAGAGTTTCGATGGCTTTCCAGCTCTTTCACTCTGGTGTGTGTGCACCATCTTCTTCCTATGTTCAACACTGATTCTCTGATGATTTCAGTGATAATAAGTTGAGTATTATTATTTTCTAGGCCTGAGCCACTAAAAAGCATTCAGCCTCTTCTTTTCTATCGCTGTCGCTTACACACACACACGAATGTGAGAGTTCACATGTACAGATTTGTACACACACATAATCACTCCCTCTTCATCACACACTTATAGTCTCCCTATATCCAGAGAGCTAATTATAGCCTGCCCATTAATCAGCGACAGCTGTAATTATACTAATTCCAGTGTGTAATCTGATCAAGGTGAGGAAGATCAAATCACAGCCTTTCTGTCCTTCTCAGCTTTAAGGGGGGTTCAGTAACGGTGGCGACAGCAGTGAGGTTGTAAAGAAAATTGATTTAGACCAAAATAATCTGATTTGACTTGGTATGGCGGCTGATTAAAGGGCCAAAGTACAAGCATGTGTGTAAATAAAGCTATCTGTGCTGTCTGGAGGCGAAACTGCTTCTGTTAATTGAACAATATTTGGAGTGTTTGAATCGAAAACAAGCAACAAGGAATTTTTACCTCCAGCACCAATAAGAATAAAACTCACTCATCCCAATTTGTCCACACACACAAACACACACGCACACACAAACACACAGAGCTGGTCATGAGTACATGAGTAAAGGCCCGAGAGGCTCCTCGTGTTACCTAACAATGATAATGCAAAGACCATTCATATCTTTATGTAATATTACAGATCCTTTTACATAATAATCTTTTTTTTTTTTACTGTAGTTCTGTGTTTTCTGCCACACACACACACTGACTGCAGTGAGAATTATGTGTGTTTGACTGGGCTTTATGTGAGTTTGTGTTTTGTGTATTTTTCAAACCTGTTTTTATTTGCTTTAAAGACCAGAATACTCCAGTCTTTTCTAAAGAACAACACTGCATTTCAGGCATACTCAGTCAGTTTCATTGCTTCTCTACTTGGAGGCCAAAAAAATGACAATTAACAACATATTTCTTCTAACAAAAGGGTTGATTGTAAGTTTGTGTATAAAGTGATGTGCAAAGTTTCGCTTCTTTTCTATGTTTTGTGTGGGACTTATATATATTTTTAGATTCCAGGATGCATTAAAAGCAAGTGAATATCCTTCAATTTGTTTTAAACACATAAAACTAAAGTCATCAGCAGTGATGAGCCTGACTACAGAAAGGCAATAAGACACTTCTCATATGGTCTGTGTTAGTTGAAAGGCTGTTTGCTATTATTCAGTGTCTGTATATGAATTTCATTCTACTATTTTCAAAGGTGTGTGTGTGTGGGGGGGGGGGGGGGCAGCTCTGTTAGCATCTCTCCGTGTTCTGCGTGCACTTACAAAGACAGATAACTAACGTGGACGTGTGAAGAATTTGGATGAACGTGTGCTGCTTCCATATGTGGCACTGCACCGCTTTATTTGTGCGCCTGTGAGTAATTATTGAGAGAATTGGGTGTCAGATCAGATCAGGGCTGATCTGAGGTAGACTCATCTGCGGTCGTCCTGCCGAGCCGGTGTTAAATGGCAACAACACGTTCTGCCGCAAGTCAACATGCGAGCGTGTGTGTATGTGAGTGTGCGTATGTTCATTATTGTGATACAGAGCCGCTCGTGTCCACACCAGATACAGACAAGAATGTCTTAAACATGAGTGTTCTTGCATACATGATATCATGCTAAATGACTGAAGCTAAAGCTACATCTGCTTGAGGTCAGCATCCTCACTGGCTGATGATGTATGTAAAAGCAGAAAAGGTTCAATTTTTGCTAACTGTAGTGTTTGGCAAATAAAACACTGAGTCGTTTAATGAGTTTGGCTTGAGATGCTAACAGCCCTTAATGTTTCACTGAACTCCAATATACGCTCAGCATTCAGAGCCAGCTTTAATGCACTATGGGAATAATACAGAAGATGTTACAGGACTGGACTGGGCATTTTCTATCATAACCAGTAACCCCACAAAATAATCCAAAGTAGTCAGCTACTGATTTGTTCTTGGGTCTTGTACTATGTTAGCGTGACTACTGCAGCACGGCAGTTAGCCAGGGATGCTAATGGTTTGCTTACATTCAATAAACTGCTTGCAATTTAGCCTTAAGTTCTGCAAGCGCTTTAAGTGCGGTTATGGTTTTGGAGAGGTGATAAAAAAAACCCTCAAAACGCCACCCTCCAAACTCTGTGTTTAACGAGGATCTTTCTTAGCACAGCCCCGTGCACACCACGTCAGCATGTGGAGACACCCAAAGCTGAACAGGCCTGCCGTGCCTCGTTACAGTAGTTCAGTTACGATCACACAGTTGCTTGCTTTGATAATCAAACTTTAAGGGATCCTGTAAAAAAATGTTCTGTGTTCATGTTAAAAGTTAAATATGGAATATTGCTCACTTTACCTTGAAGCTGCTGGGCCTCAGAAATCCAGTATCAGCTACATGTCAGGCACTGCTGGGCACTCTGCTCGTCACTTAATCAAAATACCACAAATTTATAATCCTACTACAGATTATGTACACAACATGTCAGCACCAGACACCTCGAGCAAAGCATTTATCCAGGTTATACACAGACGTGATGCTGCAGTAAAGACACGTAAACAAAACCCTGCCATTGAAGTAATATGAAGTTTAATCACTGTTCCAGCTGCAGCAGGTCCCATCTGCAGTTTGTACAGTTTAAAACAGATGTCACTGAGACAGTAAGCAGACTGACTCTGCTGGGTCGAATCTACACTATCAGTGATAGCAGCCTCTGTCACGGCTTCGCCTCAGTGACTACATTGTTTTCACATCTGTTCACCGCTTCCACTCGCAGGTTCCAAAACAAATGGGGGCTTGGATACCAGATCCATCCGTCTCCTGCCCGGTCAAAGGCACGGATGGAAACCAGCGGACATGCACGTATACTTTTCTACGACAGCTAGCGAGGGGAGCTGCGAGAGAAAGTGAGAAATAAATCAACAGAGTGTGAGAGAACGCAGGTACTCTCCAGATGGATTCTTCACATATAAATACATGCTAATCAGTGTGAAGCAGTGCTGTGAGGCACTCTGACTACTGGACCTTGCAGAACATATGGCGGTGAAGGATCTGAAGAGAGTGAAGACAAAACACGGGAACATAATCTAAACATAACGCAGGGTTCAATTTTGAGACGTCTTAGGACGGCGATGTTGAATTTCACATCAGACCACGACTGCGCTCGAGAGAAAAGAATCAAAATCAGCAGGTTTCCAAAAGCAACATTACAGGGAAATGATTAATGAGGATGAGATTATGAGGAGAGGAGAGACGAAGCCAAATGAAGTCATTCTTGTCTCTTTTCTATCAATAAAAGTCCATCGCAGCTTTGCTTTGACTCTTGAATCTGTTGCTATCAGCTTCATCTGCTAATACACGCCTCACAAGCCGCTCTGACAGAGGGCACCAGCCGAAAATGTGAAAACATCCCATTTTCCTCTTAGCTTGTTGGCACTGCTTGAACTCCTGGGGACATTTTCCAGAGTCCATCAATCTTATGAGCTAGCTGAACAATGGAGACCACGCTTGCTTTCTGTTTGTAATTTGGGAACCTAAAAACACATGACCATCTGTTCCATCAAGCCAATGCCAGAAGGGTCAGAGCCCCTCTGGACTGGGGTGAGACAGAAGTTTGCAAACTAGAAGAGGGAGCGCTGTGAGGCAAACATACTGCACGAGGTGAAAGGGACATGTGCGTGCAGGTGTTCTGGAAATAATAATGGGAGGGAAAAAAAACGTCTTGCTCCAATTTGCACCAAAAATCGGGCGCAGCGTCTCAACTTTGAAAGCCCCTTGTATGGGACATTAATTGCAGGTCATCATTAATTGGCAAATATATAACAATTACGAAGCAAAGGGCGAAATCATTTGTCACTGAAAATTATTCAATTCCTTTAATCATTTCTGGGGGCTGGAGCTCAATAAAGGTTTCAGTAATGTGGAGAGCAGTTTTAATGGTCCTTCACTAATGTGGGTCAGCCCAGCAGGTTTGCTATCAAAATTTTAACAGAATCTCTATATTACTGTCCAGAGGGTTAGCCGAGGTATTCAATATATAAGCTGACGATTGCTCTGGTGCAGCGTTTTAAAATGCCCCGGCTTGAAGTGCTGTCCCTGTTTGCTGTATAAAACCTTCACATTCCTAATATGTGCAGATACAAACAGTAAAAAGAGTGTGTGTGCATGTGCTTCCATGTCTTTGTGTGTCTCAAATCATGATTCTGTGGCTTCATACCCCACCAGGAGCATTTCAGAGCGGAGCGTTTTGCCTTAACTTGCTCTGATTTTGCTGATTTGCTCATTTCTCGTTGATGTTTGTGCTTCTCCCATGGATAGTGAGTTTATGTGGATATATGATTGGGAGTTTGCACTAGATTTTTAATTTTTAAAAACTGACCAGCTCCTCTGTGCCCTCCCTGTGTCTCACTTCCTGCCCAGCTCGATCCGCTCTATGCAGCTTCCATCAAAAATAGACTAGCCGCGCATTTTCTGCAAAGGAGGGCGGAGAGCCGCTTCACACGATCCTGAATTATAAATCCGGGCTGTAGTACCGAAACACACCCTTCCAGCAGTTCCCACTTCATTTTATTGGTGCACTGCTTCGACGCACAAACAAACTGTAGTGCTCGTGACACTGGAGAAATATTGCTGGCCCAGTTCCTGGCGCTATGAAGGTTAAATCATCCAGGCAGATACCTCAGCAGCAACAAGTAGAAAAAAAAAATGACTAAAGAAGGTTTGTATAATTGCACAGAGCTCTCATCCTTCATCACTCTGTGGGGGCCTGTTACTGCATCATGGCTGCATACATGATGTTTTGCAGTGGATTTATGAAGTGTGGCTATTCCTTTATAAACCTTGCAATCTGCTGTTCCCATAAAAGCCACAAAAACAAATTTAAAACACTATGAGAATCAGCAACTCACTGAACTGTTTAAAAAGACATACAAAGCCCATCTTACTCTAATGCCCTGCAGCAACGCAGCACGCCGTGGCCGGATGAATACTGCCTATCTTGCCAACACTGCGCTAAATATTCATTACAATAATGGAGGTGAGGTGGATGCAGGAGGGCAGGATGCCACAGGTTGTATTTCTAACCAAACAGGCTACAGGAATGTTGCTGCCATAAACACACACACACACACACACAGAACAGGACACTGCCTGAAAATTCAGCATTACGACTGATAGAAATTAACAGCAGCTTTGGCCCTCATGTGTGCATGCAGAGGGCTGTTCTGCAGTTTGACGATGTAAGCAAACAAATATGCGCTTACATGGCCAAATGCTAAATATGTGTTGTGTTTTGTGTGTGTGTGTGTGTGTGTGTGTTCGGGGCTGATACAGAAGCTAATGCTGGTCATGCTGTCTGTGGTTTGAGTGTCTGCTTCCTGCAGGAGTGGAAGATGTGGTAGCTAATTCGATACAGAGACAGGCAGCGCTGACGACATTGTTTTAAGCCTTTCTATAATTTTTCTCCACCTTTAAATGGGAAGAGTGAAAAAAAAAAGTGATAACAAAGACAACACGGTGCGATCACCTGAGCACCACTGAGCACAGGCCCCCATGCAGCAACATGCAGTGATCAGCATCCTCTGAAGACGGCTCTTCTTCTCTACCTGACAGTTCCTTCCCCCTAGCACCCAGCAGGAAAATAGAGACTACTTAAGAGGAGTGCAAGGAGGGCGGTAAATGTCTCCTCTTGTCAGTAACACCACCAGCATCTGAGCTGTCCCTGGCTGTCTACAAACAACAACTGCTCCATGCCAGCAAAAATAGAAGAGAAAAACAGAAGAGGCGCCAAAGTGATGGAGCGTTGCACTTCTATTAAGTTGAGGGAAAAAATAAAAAAAAAATATAGTCAAAATTTATTCAGAAGAGGCCGAGATATCCTCACTGTTAGCCTCTAGCTAAAGCTCCAAACATGAGATCCTACACTTCCCATAATGCAACTCCGTGGGATCTTTCTTTAGATGCAAAACTCACGGTTCGTAACAAAGGTTGTCAGTTAAAAAATCTAAAGTCTCAACCTCAGGCTGCGATATACCTGATGACATCACTGAAGCATCATCAGAGTTATTGTTTTCAGACTTTCTCCTCTGGAGCCACAGAAAATATTATATAACCATTTTCACAGGCTGAGTAGTACTCCCAGTGATGAGTAAAGTGATCTTCGTCTTGACTGAATGAGTCACCACAACATGAAGGGACAGAGGGACATAGGTACACGCTGTATTTTCTGTAGATAAATGCATTTAGATGGCCTAAAATAGATCACCCGTACACAGCAGAGCAGAGAGCTTCTGAGATTCAATCGAACGGGGGTAAGTGGAGGAGACAGGCAAAGAGAGGCGAAAAGAGACGGAGGAAGAGCCGAGGATCCCCTGATATTTGAGCCATTCTAAAAATAGCCACACTGGAGCAGAGATATGAACTGCACCCCTCAAAGTCCTCGGAGAACAAAAGGAAGAAAGAAAGAGAGCAAAAACTGAATATATTCACTTCTATGCAAAGGTGAAGACCAGGGGTGATGTGAGCTGGCGTCAGGTGCGTGTATAAGTTACACCACTGTTTATGAACTCTGTCTCGTACGGAATATGAACCCTCTTCATTTCTCAACGAGGTAACGTTAGTCCTCATTTGGCACATCGGTCACTGGAGTAACTCCAGGGTTGAAAGAGGCATGTAGTCAGCGCACTGCAGCTTAGACACAATGATGAATTTGTTTTGCATCATGGATATCAATGTCATGACAAGATTCTGTCAACAACCAGGAACAGACTGCTGTCCCGCTGTCAGGTGTGCACAGTGCGTCTGCGAGAACAAAAAACTCTTCAGCATACCGCCTTTTTTGTGATTTCTTTGTTTTTGTAACTGTGCTTTTGCTCTCGTCCGATCACACAGATGTACAAGGGTTTGTCTGAGATGTTGGTCATGGAGGAATCCCGCTGTTGCGCCTGTAAGACTCATCGTGCATGAGAGCCAGCGATATGCCAGAAATATCTAAGATCTGGACTCACCGTTCCACTGAGTGGTCAAGGGGAAAGCTGTGCTTTTTTCCAATCCTTTGCAGTCCACGGAAGCCACACACGGTGCCTGCAGGAAAAAGAGGAGATCATTAATATAAGTGAGATGTGGCTCTGCACATAAAGTCTTCTGGAGTAGTTCATACAGTGTAAGGGCCTCTGTTATGTAAATATGTAAAAAATAGCTCAATATTAAAAAAAAAACAAAAAAAAAAAACAGAGATATGAGGTTTTGGGACTTCTCATTAAATATTTCATAAATTAAAGGGAGTCTGGTTTAGAGAGATCCTGCATAAAATCCTCTATACCCAGCCAATAGGGACACCCTGCTTTTAACGACAGCGCTGAAAATAAGGTTTGACCCGCTGTCACGCAGGGGGGTGTATTATTTCTTAAAAGGAGCTGACACGTGACTTTTTTGAGGAGATGCTGCTGCACATTCAGCCCGAAGCAGAAATGGAAAGAAACAAGGCCACGCATCTCTGCGGGCGGTCGGGTAGGACGTCACAGATCGCCACGACATAAGAAACCGCCGGTCAACACCCTCCTGACCCTGCCCCCAGCAACTTGACTCCAACCGGCACCAACCACAGCGAGACCACAACAAAACAGCGCTTTGAACAGAGTGGCAGTAAACAGCCAAGGCTTCCACAGGGGCGTCAGAAAAGGGAGCAGATGCTGCCCCATTGTCCAATCACATTAGTGACAGCGATTCCACTGTTACAGGCGAAAGGACAGACGGCTATCTGGAATACAAACCGTGGAGGTGACACTGGCAAGGTTTAGCATGGGCTGAACCTGAGCTGCGGGCTTCCAGAGAAATTAAAATCAAGTGGCTGGTCTCACGCTGCCCAAACCAACAAACAGGGAACAGAGCAAAAGTTCAGGCATCACCAGCGGTGCATCAGGAGCACATTTAACGCCGGCGCCAGGTAATATGCACAAGCAATGCAAGATCATCCCAACAAAATGGAAGTCTTCGTGATCCTACTTAGACAAATTAAGTTCTGTAAGCTTAAACCCACAAACTTTAAACTCTAGCGGAGCAGCTCCACACTGCTGGTCCCTTAGAAAAAAAAAGGGTGAGTGTTGCAGACCATATGGTATCTGTTTGGGCATATGGGCAACTTGGCTGGAAAAAAACACACTCCGTCTAACACATCCTGTAGATAGTGTATATGTGTGTGTGCAAACATGAGTGTGTGTGTCCATCATCTGTATTCAAGACATCCGCCAAGGTGCTCTACACGTCTCTGAGCTGCCACGAGGATTTCTTGCACAGGAGTCACCTTCTATAAAGTTAGCCTGCATTTGCATATTTTACCATGCAACAGGTACATGTGCATGTCACCAGGCATATATGACTTTCCATGTCAAACCAAGTTCAGACGCCGTGACCAAATGCATATGAGCCTGACATATTTAAGCATACAGCGCACACGCCTCAGGTTACATAAAGCTAGCCCTAAATATCTAAATGCTGTAGGTCAGCACTGTTTCCATACCAACTGCATAACTCAACACATTCTTACAAATCATGAATTCAAACACCACCCCTGCATGAAGCTTCATCTTCTGCCTACTGAATGCAAGCCTAAAGTCAAATACACCATCCTACTGAAAGTACAACTTCTCCCGTCTGCTCTTCATAGTCGCACTGATGAGTATCTGAGCTGTATCTCCCAGCAGTCCCGGCGTTGATGCGCTGAGGATAAATCTTCCTTTAACGTGATCACCCTTGGACGGATGCTCGTTGTGACAAAAGACTGACAAGAAATCAGCAATGAAACTGGAGCATGGCCGCACTGCATGAGCGAGGGCTCTGGTTGTTCATTGTTCACACAGCGTAAGATTTCTTACATAAGTCAGCTGTGAGTTGCCATGACTCACCTTGTGTTTTCTCTCTCTTGTGTCTTGTGACGAAGCAATGCAACAGAAGAGGCGGACAGGCTACGCTAGCGCTTACGCAGCCTTGTCTCTAAAGGCTCTGCTGCTAATTTAGCAGTAATGAACACATCAATTTGAGTTTGAAAACATTCAGCCGCTGCTATCTGCTGTGAGGACTCTGTCTTGCCACCTCCACTAACTTTGAAGAGCAGAGGGGAAAACATTGGGGGCTAGTGGTGACAGCAGAGGTCCAAGGCTGCCTGCTCTGAAACTGTGAGCGTGTCTGTTTTGAAACACAACCAAGTGCAATCTCATTATGACACTGCATCAAGACGCACAGTTTTGCTGGAATGGAGCGGAATCACTTGCATCCCCGGGATGACCCTGGCTTGCCCCCAGCAGAAGCAGTGAATTTGCATTATGTGGCTCATGCTGTCGTTTTCACTGTGATGCTAAGTCTGTTAGAAAATCCTTAGCAGCTGCAAATCTTATTGAATACAGCTCCTGATTCAGTTGTTTTTGCACAGACTCTGCATTCTGAGCGACTGCCGCTGCAGTTCCACATGAGCAGCCAAACACGGTGGCAGATGTCAATCGTGATACATTAAAGACAACAACTGGTAGGCAATTCAATGTTAATGAAGCAGGAACAAAACGCTGAGGCTGCTGATTCCTAAACGAGCTCTGCACGTCATGTCTCTTCTTCATTTGTGAAAACCTGAAGACAAAACCTTTTTCAAGTGCCAACTGCCGGTAATGGAGCCTGCCCTGAGCTAATCCAAACTTTCAACGCAGCGCAATTAACCCCGTTTCTACAGCACGAGGAAAAAGTTCACTTGCATTTCTGACATTAAATTTCCCAGAGGCAGAAAGCCAAAATGGTGTTCAATGATCTGTGTTTCTCTCTTTCAGTTAGTTTAGGAGAGATGCTGTTGCTGCCAGTAAGAAAACAAAACTGCAGTATTGGTTCATCAACGGGTTCATTATGCATCCTCAAATCATTAAGACCACACGGTTAAGCCTTTCGCGTCTCTTTGTCTGTAGTGTTGAGAAAACAGGACTGAGACCTTCTTATTTAATGTACAGAAAAGTTTGCAGACCAGACTGATAAAAATGCACCGTTGCTCTCTCCTGACTGTCGTTTTGACAGTGCAATTCAGTGAAGGAAGACTTCTGTTGTCCCTGAAGTATTCCCTCTATCTCATTCATATGTATCCAGAAACATTTGAAAGTATTTTTCTTTCCCTCTTTACAAAGTTGCTGAGAATCAAAGAAATACGAACATGAGAAGTATTAGTCAGGACTTGCAGAGAAACAGAGACGTGCTCCAAGGCTACACCGAGATCTCCACAGATGTTCCAGAGCGAGAAACCTTCATCTGTCACCAACTCATAAACTGAAAGAAAAGCTCACCATCCATGGCAATAAATATGTGTTATGTGCATGTGCTACTTCTAACTGATCAGTGTTGTAAAGCTGGATTTCCTTTGTTTACGGATCAGAAAGTGTCCTTTATCAGAACAAAGACTCTTTTCTAATTGACGGCGTTATTGAGCAACTGAATCGTGGAGTGCACAAGTAAACAAAAAGCTGCCTTCAATTACAATTAATGATGACTGACAGTGTAAGCTGGCAACTTTTAACTTCCTTTAATTTCACATGACCTCTCTCAGTGACCTCCCAGACAATTATTCACCATTCAGATGCATTTGGAGTGATCACCCTCTGAATGTGTGGCATTTGTTTTATCTATTGCACTGCTTCGCTGCTCCAAATTGTTCTGCTTTCACATCTCTTTGACAGATGACACTGACGCCTTATCCTTCAGTCAATAAACCGCAAACTACATCGAGAAGCTGCGTCTAAATTAACGACCTTATCTTAAAATTCTGTTTGAAAAATGTGACGCATTCAGCAGGTGAGACTGGCAGGCCAGATGATGCCACGGCGGTAACAGATGACTGCAATAAACTTCAGCACGCGTCCGCATCATTACGCAGATGGCGTGACAGCTGATGGCTGTTTGAGCCTGTTGGCTGCCAAAAAGCCTTAACTTCTGAAAAGTGAAGTCAGGGATTAGGATGGAAGTCACACACTGCGAGAGTTTGCGAGGGAGAAGCCAATGACTCACTCGCACTTACTCAAAATGCCGGCGAAAAGGTATCTCTGGGGAATTATCATCTCGGCAATCCAACGGACAGCCAACAGCAGAACGCTATAAAGTCGCTGCGTGAGTGTGAGCTGCACAGGCAGCGTTAAGGATGAGCGTGCACGGTCAGCAAACTCAACCTGGTTAATAAAGTTTTTGAGAGAAATGTAGCAGGATAGACCCGTCGGTCCTTTGAATTAAAAGAATGTGATCAAAGGTGCCCCGTTAATGTCAAAATGTGACATGAACGCAATACTGATGCAACACCAGTTTGAAATTTGACACGTCAAGTGAGATTCATAATGAAATACTTCACGAACAACAAAGCGCTGAGCCAAGTACTTGATTTTAACAAAAATGAAGCATCCTGAGGCGAAAGTAAATGAGGGATTAAAACCTCTTTTGCAGGTTCTTTAAAGACGTTTTGGGTGCATTAGTAGCCGATGTAGCTGGCACTCAAACGCCTATCCTGTTTCTCTCTCCTTTCCGAGGAGAAACCACGTCCTTTCTTTTTTTCCCCCGACCCATCTGCTTTTCTTGCTTGCTCACAAAAACTTTTGACTCTTTTGACACCTCTGTTGACAGCTTTGTGCATCTTGCCAGTGCACAAGACAGCAAAAGACACATTTCAGCCCAACTCCCACAAGGAGCTACAGCGGTTTCAGTTTCAGCTGATCCTTGACTACGTGCCAAAAGAAGGCACTCACAATATCTAGAGCCAATAGTTAAAAGTATTGCTGAGCGATTGTTGCAAATAAGATGAACCCTGGAACACTATACAAATCACTGTATTGCCTGATAAGTGAAAACTGCCAAAAACGTCCCTTTTCAAGGCTAATGTTAAAGAGAAACAGTCACATATTGAAATTAAGCCTGATTTAATTAAACTTTGGTTTGGCTTTTGAACTCAGAATCAACAGAACCCACCCTGAACCAACTCAGAAGTAATAACAGAGGTTTGATCAAATTGGTCTGGTGTGACCAGCAGCTTATGGCGGCTAATGTTAGCTAATGGTAAACTTTCTTCATGTCAGTTATTGTGCAGTAATATTGGTTGATGTTAGTTGTTTGCTGACTGTTATACGATGTTTAAACACTGACTATCATCCTGTAATTGCTAATTGTTCCCACAGTGTGCACTGTTCAGCAAAGATTACATAAGGTAGCTTTAAAATGAGTGGAAAAGAACAAGAAGCCATAAAAAGATGCATTGTAGGTGGAAAACATGACACATCTGCTAAGTTTTTTTTGTATAATTAAAACAATAGGTACCCTGTCAACACATCACTACTAGCTATTCCAAACTCTGACCAAAGAAACAGCTACTGTTGTCACAGGACTATGAAAGTACTGTCACAACAACAATAACACCACAGCTGTTCTCTGAAGCACAACTGCTTATTAGAGCGAGTGGCACACCTCAAGATTAAAGAGCACCTCTTGACATTACTACAAAAGGCTAAATGTTGGTCGCCATGGGGAAACATATAGACTTCATAAATAATTGTCACCCAGTCAAGACAAATTATGTCTGAGAGCCACTTTGTGTAACTCAGTCTGACATGAGCCACACATACCGTGCACACAAACACACACCATCAGGCTGATCAACCCTCCGGCTTTAGTACACAGTATAGATTATGAGTCACAACCACTCATTAGAAGGGGACTAAACAGAGCGGCTGCATTAAAAGAGGTCACCCACGGTTGACTGGCTCCATCGCATACATTGTGATCCCAAGGTGTCACCATGGGCAAAACAGTGTGTGTAATGTGCGTGTGCATGCGTGGATGTAACTATTAACTTTTAATGGAGAGGACAAGACCCTTAAATAAATAAGTGACTGAGCTCTGCAGTCCATCATTGTGTAATAACACAGCCAAGTTAGTTTAAAGAACACCGCACATGAGCTGAAGTAAAAGATAGGTAAATGTAAAAGTGGTCATTCTTTATTATTGCATAATTTGCAGAATAAGTTTGTTTTAGGCGCTGCTGCCAGAGCAGTCATGCCAATTTGATGTGACATTGAAACTCTGACGATGACTTTATCATTGTCAGAGTTTTATTTGGCTCCAGACTACAAGTTTGACCTGATGATGGCGTCTGGAATCACCAAAGTTTTGAGGATTCGTCCTCTGGGGTCCATGAATGTCTGTTCAAAGTTTCATAGCAATTCATCCAACAGTTGGATGGATTAAATTTCAAGGCAATCCAGCTTTCACTCCCATCTCTCGAGCCATGCTGCTAAAATGACTAAACACAATACCGCTGTAATGAGCAGTGAGCTTGTACTCTCACGTCGAGACGTAAATATTGAAATTTGCTCAGCGAACAAGTGAACAAGTCTCTGATTAGCATTTTATACACTTGGCAAATACAACAGATGGGTTCAGTTAGCCAACATCCTCTGTGGCCTGGAGGGTTTAGCACTCACTCTTCCTGCAACGGTACCACATGTAAACACAGACAAATGAGGTCCTGACCTGAATCAAATGTGAAACAGACCAATCCGGTTCAAATCTGGGCTCAGTCTATTAGTGCATCTAAGCAAACATTAACTTCATAATGAACAAAAACAAAAATACTAAGAAAATAAGCTCATCCATCCACCTGTTTGCACTGTCCGTACATCAAACAACTTTAACATTTGGAACGACTTGATGATTTACTTTAACCTTGTTTAAAGCCTGGCCATTCATTCAGCACAACACAAACATGCCAAATGGCGAACAGCTGAAATCCCTTTAGCCTGGCTTTTATTTGGACACATTTTATTCATAGTCGTCATTTTTTCCAGATGACACAACCCTCCAGAGTGTATATTACTCATGCCATTATGACAACCAATCAAACTGTATTCATAATGTTGTGTGACGGCAGTGGACTGACTGCCTCGAGCTAGATATTTGCTGAGGGGACTTTGTGATGAACAGGTGAGCCAAACCTCAGAAAGAGTCAGAAAGACGTTATCCAGAGAGCGGCGACGGGGTCACTTCTCAATTTGACAGAAGAGGATGACACACGAGGACAGGTATATCATCAGCAGTGAGGCTGCACAGTCATGTGCTGTAGATTGTGAGAAATAACCTTCCCATAAGGCACTCAAGCGTCTCCTCTTTCTTTACTTTCTCCTCTCTTTGTATAGAACTGCAAATGGTAAATGGACTGCATTTATATGGCACTTTCAGTCTATTGTGACCACTCAGAGCACTTTACCACACATGCTACATTCACAGCATCAGGAGCAATGTGTGGTTCGGTATCTTGCTAAAGGACACTTCGACATGCAGGCTGGAGGAGCTGGGGATCGAACCACCGACATGCTGATTGATGGGCGACCCGCTCTACCTCCTGAGCCACAGCCTTCAAGTGTCTATATTTGCGCAACTGTATGTAATTCCAACTAAAAACCAAACATGTTTAAGAACTTGTGCATAAGAATATTTATGTGCTGATACAGTATGAAGTATCTACTGCGACCTCAGCAACCGCCACGTTCACTTGAAAGACGCAATAGCGGCTTTTAATATGCTAACTCACAGACGCACAGTAGTTACTTTTATTGTCAATGGCTTTTCTAAATGCTCAATTTTGGGTGGCTGCCAAATGCCAAGAGCATCAGCTGGGACTGAACCGTTGACTAAACTTATAGGTCAGCACAAATGTCACCGAGAGGGCACAGAAGAGCGCATCTTCTCTGACAATGGCAGGTCTAAAAATGTATTTTCTAGTGACTGAACAAACTGAATGACTGAATCGTCACTCTGCATAATAGAAGCTATTCCACAAGGCCGACGCAGACACAAATACGGACATTTTAAAGGTTGACCTAAACTGAATGGAAACCACATCATTGTAAATCTATAACCAGGGTTATACCACCCCAACCAAGACAAGCAGTGCTTTCTCACAAAAGACAGCGAAGCAGCTGAGGATGAGTGGCTCAGTCTGGCAACCGGCTCCTGCGTTTGACCAAACATAGTATCCTGCTATTACTGGTTAAGGGTAAATCTGACCAATAGACCGAGAGTCTACAGTCATGCTAGCACCTCTCTGAGGCTGCAGTGGTGATTTGAGCTAACAGCGGACGTTAGTATGCTAATATGCTCACAATGACAACATGCTAATTTGAGTTGAAGCTTATGGGGATGTCATTATCTGAGCAGGTATTTGGTCAGAAACCAAAGTATTGGACAAATCCATCCAATAGTTGTTGAGATATATTTCAGTATGAAGTAGAAAACCATGGAGCCGTGCTAGCGACCGGTACCTGGAGATTAAAGAAAACATTTCAAGATGTTGTTAAAAACCGATTATGACGCATCAAGTGATCGATCATTATGATTATGAAACATTTGTTGAGTCACTCAAGGCGCTGAGAGGTGATTTTTTTGTCATCTGCATGCGAAACTGGGAGCTGTGTGACAGCGTGGAGCACGGTGCCAACTCAACATATGGAAACGAGTATGGGAGAAGGAGCAGGAAGCTGTGCTGTGGCCTGGCTGTGGTGACGCATGTCTGGAAGACTGACTGTTTTCAAACAGCTTCTATTTACAACCCGGCCCCACCCTTCACTTCCTTGCCAACCACACTAGCCACCAGTTAGCGACACGGGCTCTCTTGACTAGGAACCCACACCCAGTCAACAACAGACCCTTTGTCATTATTAACAGCTTTACTGTGATTTCCCTGCTGGCAGCTACAGAAATGTTACACCAAGATGTGTCAAGAGAGAAAAAGAGCTTTTTTTTGCAAGTGAGAAGGTAAGAGGTGCATGTTAGCCACCCGTGAGGGATGCCGCAGATGAGACCGTGGCTAGTAATAAATAATGCAGAAACATATTTACCAAAATAAACCTGAATGTGCGCTGTGGATGCAGGGCCTGAAGAGGAGGGCGGAAGAGTAGATACAACAACAGGAACTACTACAAATGGGTGGAGCTGATCAGATCGATGTAGATTTAATGAGAGATTTCAGACTGGAGATATTTTGTGTGTGTGTGTGCTCAAGTCCACTCTCAGACCCTGCAGAATTCTCAAAGAGATAATTCCCTTAAAGCAAGTGTAATGCAGCGGGTTTTCCTGAGCCATCAGCTTTCTCTCTCCCCTCCACCCCACCTCCTCTCCTCTCCTCTTTCTTCCTTTCTCATTCATTTGATGCGCTTCCTCCTAATCTTCCCTGGGCTGTCGACCTCACAGAGACAGAGGACACACTCAACCATTCAGCCATAGCTACTCATTCACGTAGCAGAGAAAGCTTTCCTTGTTCACTGTGCTTAAGTGTTTGCCTCTGTGTGTGTGTGTGTGTGTGTGTGTGTGTGTGTGTGTGTGTATGTATGTGCATTTTTAACAGTATAATTTGCTGCATGATATCAGAGTCACCGGCTGCTGAGGGAAGATTTTCTATATCTAATCCATTGTGGTAGCAAATTACAATTCTGTAACGGAGCGCAGTACTCTACTCAGCTACGGCACATTTTGCTACTCATGAATGGGAACGCAGTGATTCAGCAATGAGTTGTGATGATTCAATAGCTTTGAGGGAAATGTCACCAAATTTTTCAAAGCTGAATATGTTTTTCCAACCCCTCCAGGAGCAGGCCACAGGACCTCTTACCTCGGATGCTTACGCGGCGTGCTCCACTTTCAATGCAGTATAAGATCAAATGGAGCCAACGGACATATGAAGTCTCACGAAGTACTACTATTATGTTTATGTTGTGCTTCACTGCGATGCTGCATGCACGCTGACAAACAGACACCTCCTGCTTTCTCCAAGGTAGCGTTTATTTTTAGACTGCTTACCCCAAATTTTGCATCTTTTAGTGTCTGAACTCAGAAATCTGCTTAACGGAGCCCCTTCTGCCTGAGTCCTCAGCGTTTAGTCATTCCCTAGCAGCCACATTTTTGTTTGTTGTCATCGTTATGGTTGATGTACCATATGCGCACTCACTCTCATCCTCTGCCGTGAAAAAGCAGAGTAAAATTGGTGGCTGTTTGTGAAACTACAAAAAGGCTCAATGGTAATGATTTAAGTCATCTGGATGGAGACGCTCGTGTCTGTTTATGTCACTTAAAAAGGTGCATGGAAAATAGGAACTAAGGTGCATAAACAGCTTAGGATGTGACACCAGGCATGTAATTCTGACTCTTGATGAGTGATACAAACTTCTTACCTGTAATTACAACATCCTGCAAAGTTTAGTGAAAGAGTAAAACACAATACATGTAAGTAAAGCAGGCTCATAAGCAGTGATTAGAGTCTCAACACCAGCAGGGAAACTCCAGATTAGAAAGGTTAAGGAGCATCTGAAAGCAGAAAAAGTGGCTCTATATGACAGTAAAAGAAGTATATGAAGGGAGTAGCTGAAAAAGAGCATGCACATGGTGTACGAATGTTTCAAACCTTCTCCTATTATGGCCAAAGGCTTTTGTAAATCCCAACATGCAATGATAGAATGCATCATTCCTCCAAATGCGTTCCAAGTCCAGCCAGCCGTGTTGGAGAGATCACTTGTGACACATGGACAAACAATGGAGAGCACCCTTAGGCCAACTGGTATAATTGTCAAAATGGCAGGACAGAGTGGTACAAATCAGCTATGGTTCCCCACAGGTGTAATTAAAACATGATCAATAACATAAGTCAAAACCAATGAAAACAAAGGAACACAATGTTGTTGCATTAGTTCAAAAAATCATGACAGACTGTCATAGGGGAAAAGAAATGCTGCGACATGACTGTAATACAACCTACTGGAAGAGGGAAGATGAAAGTTTGAAACGCACAAGAGGCAAGGAGAAGAGAGGCAAGTGAAACCGCAAGTGACTGAGCCCGGAGAGGAAAAACACATCGCTGCAGCGCCGAGCACGACTTGTCATTTATGCCCGGCGACCATAATGAAGGCACGCTGCCCAGCTGCGGGGTCCGTGACACAGGGACAAACCTTCAATCGCAATTACGATCCAACAATGTGAAGAGCCTTGAGTGTAAACACAAACATGATAATTAAATCAATTCATATCAATTAGTGAAATGCGCTGTTTACCCTCAGCCAGGAGCCAATCACGTATACAACTTTAATTTGTACCTCAAAGCAACATTTCTGCTCTGAGCGCCATGAAGGAGCGTGTTTAACATGGCCGTTAACAGTATCAATACACTGTAGCTGTGTGGATTATGCTGCAGGGGAATGGTGAGCCAAGTCTATAGGCCATGTCTGGGTAAATGAGACCCTCAGAGGACAATTCAAACCCAAGCTACACTTGGCTGCCTATTGTTTCTTGCTGAGCCATTACAAGCGGCACAGTTAAGAGGGTATTCCAACACAAAACACCAAACTGAGCTCTTGGATGTGTGCCTGCAACACAAACGCATGCAAAGTATGAGTATGCAATAAGAGTTATTGTAAGATAATAACTAAATTGGTTGTAAGCCTCATAGACAATGCAAACATTTAGCCTTTGGTAGCTGTTGCAATACCTATGTATGCTGAGAGAGGTATGTGGGAAATTCCATTTGTTTTGGATCAGATCGTTAACCAAATTACACCAAATCATCATCACCATCATCCCAGACTTCTGCTTTCAAATGCCCTCATGCGCTCTGAATTACTTTAAACTGGACGTGCTTGAACTTTCCTGAACTTTACACATCACATCAAGCCCCCTGCAGCTGCCGTGCTCCTTCCTCTGTCTGCATGATGCGTCCACAGTGTACTATGGGCATCACTTTGCGTGATTCAAATTACACATCTCTCCACACTCCGGCCAGCGTGCGCCGCTCTTTACGTAATGGAAACAATTTCCTGAGAACAAAACATACAAGTTTATCTCTTTCTAGGTGCCCGAGGGTCACGCTGTGTTTGCAAGCATAAACTACACACTGAGGTTTTATTCAAGCAAAGTAAGGGAGAAGCTAAAAGCAGCGTTACTCCAATACGAGCTGTGGATGGCTCCTTTGCAAATACGAGGGAACGAAGCCTTGCACAAATGGCCACTGGACCTGATTTATAACTGCAGACTGACCACTGCGGTAAGGGAAACTGCATCTGTGATTTAACATCTGGGAGAAGCAGGTGTGAAATTTGCCGCTCTGTTGAAGAAGCTTTATCGGGCACACGCAGAGGGACTCTGGGACACGGCGAGAGAGTCACATTAGGCAACCCTGGCCTTTCATCTTGAATATTTTAGAAAAAACAAACCTACAACAGTGACCAAAACACAACACTGCAGCAAATTACGAGATGTGTGTGCAGGAGGACTGAAGCTCTGCGTTCAGCACCGAGACGACACAAAACACGACAAACGACTGCTGCTCCTCAGCCGCCTTAAGCTTGAGTTTCTCCGACGTTTCGCAGCGTACAGCAGGTAAATTATGTAATAAATGAATCATCTAAATTGATTCCTCAACTAATAATTTGAGCTCAGTGGTGGAAAACACAGCTCCTTTTGGGGACACAGTTAACACAGTCCTGTATTAAGTCCTAATAAAGACTGCATACAAATTAAGTGAACTGCGGCTGTGCTTATATACATCATCAGTCCTACTACTATAAATACCCCACTGAACTGAAAACATGGCAGCATAATATATTGCAGCTACGGCAGAGATTTGCAACTGCAGAATCCACCGTCCTTGTGTCTTACTCAGAGACACAGAGGAGGCAAAAGCAGATGTGAGGTGAGACAGACAGGCGCATGATAGCGCGTTAAAAACAACAGGAAGTTAGTTATTGTTGTTCGGCCTGTTGATTTGGACTGTTAATCATCACGGTGAGCAGCTGGTGCTGCATCACTCCAGCTCATGGAGGCAGTGAGGTATTTTAAGAGTGTTAAAACAATTGCGTCACACTCTTCCTTGAAGTCATAACTCTGATCACACCCTCACACACGTAGTTTACAGAGTCAGTGTGACTTACACTTTCCGAGGATATCATTATGTTCAACGTCCAAACATAAATCCCCTTAGACATCACAGTAAAAAAAACACTCCCAGCAACTTCAGAACTTGCTTTACAGTCATTAAGTTTTCAAGTATTTTTCAGAATCAAAGAAATTCAGAGATAGAAACAGGAACAGCTAATAGTGCATTCGTCACACTTTTAAAGGTGAAAATTTGCTATAATGTAGGCTGAACAGCCCACAGCTAAGTAACCTCATGGATAGCTTTAGATGACTCCATGGTAACATCACACTTCTTCTTTATATCCCCAAAGACCCCAAATTATGGGAACTGTAGCTCTGAAACATAGAGCACGACTAACCCCCACCAAGGGGAATACACCATGTATAGAGGAAAAAAAAAGGCACAATGTGCTTTTTCTTCTGCCCTCACAGCAGCGGAAACTATGGAAAACTCAAGTGAATCTGTGTTTTCTCTGAAGGTTGCCTCAAGGACACAAAACTCACCTCCCTCTCATGACCAGAGATGCCCGGCGACACCTCTCCGATTCATCGGCCGGCCGAAAAACAATCCATCAACGGGCAACAGCCAGCTCACTGATGACAGAGGACATATAACTGTCACTAAGTAATCAATCAAAAGCTTTCGTCGTGCAGTTTATGATGGCTACACTGAAAGGGTCATGCTTAAAGGTGGGGGTGCATTTGTACCGAAATGCAGACACACACACAGAGCCCAGTTCTTTGGCTGACTAACTGCAATCCCATTTGTCTCTGCCACAGAGCGATCAAACTTTGGCCTCATAAATCATAAAAGCTGTCATCATTGTCTGCGCTCGTGTTAGCTGCCCACGACTACAAACGGGTGGAAGGAAAATTAATATTATAAGAGCGATTGAGCTGTGGGCCCGAATCAGAGCTCAGCCAGCGCCGCTGAGATAAATATTTCATCCTCTGTGGTCTTTTCACCAATACAGCGGAGCTCCGTTCAGACGTGTGCCAGAGGTCTGGAAAAACAATGCGAACAACACGGCAAAGGTCTAAAGTCCACATGTGCTCTGACTTTATGGAGGGAAGGAAAATCCATCTTTATTGATGTGCAACTTCCAGCATTTGATAATGTTATGGCAGGGTGTTTCATTATCTAATGAATCTGAGAATTGGTCAGTGTGCCTCATTCGTGACACATTCACAGGCACAGACAAGTGAAACACTTACTCCGCCAGGCTCTCTGCGCCCAAAGTTTCCATGAAAAATTTGTATTTTAAAAAATTTTCAGCAGGGGTTCATCCTCGTCATGTGCAGGAGCAGGGCAGCCAACGTGACCTTTTCCTTTGCATCATTTTCCAGCTTATCCCGCAGGATCGCTGTGACCTGCCTGATGTAACACCTCCATAATAATGCTTTTTTTTTCTAGATCCTGATGTACAGTATACTTTCCACGAGTAATTAGTTTGCACAGAGATTAAGGATAAAGATTGCTGCTCCTTTACGTACGTGATCGTTTGGCTCTTTCCTTCTGTGGATCACAGACTGCAGGGTGCATGCATCCAGGAAAGAACAATTCTGATTCACAAAGGTTCACACAAGGGTATAAACAAATCAGTGGACTGCACGGCTCATGAATAAGACGTAGGTGCTCTTATTTCGTCTCTTTTTTACGTTCCTGTGTTCAGTTTTAAGAAACAAATTTAAGAGAAAAACTATGAAGAGGCTTGGCGTTACTCCGGGCAGAACTTACTATACTTATTTTCATGCGCATGATTTGATGCCATTACTAAAACTGATGGTCAGATAACTGTTCAATCTACCACTGTCCCGATTAATCAACCTAATCGATTACGTCGATTACGTAAATATGTCGACGCGTACAACATACCGTTGATTACGCAATTCACGCAAACACGCTTTACGTTCAGGAGCCAAATGGCGGAGTCTCGACGTTCTAGCGTCTCGGATGGAGATGAAGGCAGAAGTGATGCCACCAAACAGCAAAAAAAAAACTGTCAAAGAAGTCAAAAGTATGGACGTATTTTAAAGAGAGGACAAATGACCTGGTCGTCTGCAGCATTTGCAAAGCTGAGATGGCGTACCACAGCAGCACCACAGCTGTGAATGAGCGACAGCGGCGACATCCAGGTGTGCTGCTGGAGGACGACAGAAATCGTACGTCCAACTAACTAACTAATTAACTAACTAACTAACTAACTAACACGAATTAGCATGAATGAATGAGTTGGTTTTGCAGCGTTTACGGTAACGTGCGTTAACATGTTACCAGACTGTTGTTTAAATTTAACATATTAACAGTGTTTCAGCTTTGCACATTATGTAGTGAAGCTGATACGTTTCACTCTAGTCAAATTGTGTAGGTACTTTTACTGGTTCTGCTGCTTTATGTATCCATAGATATAAACACGTGTTATCTATTTTTGTACGTACTCAGTCGCCGCTCTGTCGAGCTCTCTGTAGCAGCAGAGACCCCGGACACAGCACAGTATGCCAGATCCTGTTTAACTGGGGGTGAGGGTGATGTCCTGCCCCCGCTGCTTAAAGAAAATCCAAGAGGAAACACTGGTCTGCTTAGTATAGTCTGTGACTGCACTAATATATAAAATGTGCCTTTTCAAAATCATTGTCCTAATATTTCAATGTGCACTCTGCTTTATGTGTCTGTTTTTAAGGTTAAGGCAAACTGATGTGGCACAGTTTTTCCCCTCCAAAAAACAAGATTTTGAAGAGGGACGAGCACCAGAAAGAGCATCTGTGCTCACACAAAGTATCCTTAACATGAACATAAACAAAGTTTTTTTGGCTTTTCAATACTTGAAACTTTGTAAGGTTTGTAAATATAAATGAATAAATAAAGAATTTAAATAAGAAAAGTGTTCTTGTAATTTAATAATCGTCAAACCAAAAAAATAATCGCTAGATTAGGCAAAAAATTAATCGCTTGACTAATCGATTAATCGAAGAAATAATCGATGGATTAATCGAGAGAAAAATAATCATTTAGAACGGCCCTGGTTCAATCAAAGCCAAGCAGACGAATCGATGCCCAGCTGTTGAAATGTCCCAGGAATGGCTCTTCAGACGACAGTGACAAAAATTCCACAAAAACGATCCTCCAGTGTGGATGAAAACGCTCCGGAGATTCGGATGTGTCAAACACGGGGGTCAAACGGACAACAAATGGCTTCAGTAGCTAAAACTTCAGCTGAACTGAATTCTAGATACAAGTGTTTGAATTACAGCACGTCACTCTCCAACAGACAGCAAAGCCCCGAGGGCTGACGAGCGTACCTCCAAGTGATTGTACAATGAGTCAACACCAAATTTGATGAATGCCAAGGAATTCTCCCATAAAGTCTAATTTAGTGGGTGGGGGAAGCGTGTGTTTGGGCTTGCCAAGCGGCATCAACGTTTCCCCCTTAAAAAAAAAAAAAAAACTAAATCGCATTAAAGAAATGTTAAAAAGCACGCATGAACGGAAAACAAAAGTACACTTTAGGATTAACATTTCGTAGGGGATGAAGCAATAAATCACTGAAAATGCTGCAGCTAAAAGACTCACCGTTTAGCCAGCGGCAAAAAACACAAAGTGTTTCATAATAGGTGAGAAATTTCCCAGTTTTCCCAGTTTTTTTCAGATAAAACCAGTTGCAGGAAGCATGACAGCCTCACATCAGCCCAAGTAAAGCCCATCTGATGAGGAGGCAAATTTTTGTCCCAGTAATTCTTCCTTGATTTTTTCTTCTGCTGTCTTTTTTTAGGTTTGCAACAGTATTACTGCTATAAAAAAAATTATTTAATTAAAATTATTGGTCATTCCTGACACTGTTAATGTACAGCGCACACCTTCAGGGTTTCAGCTTCCATTCGGCGCTGTGTGTCGATGTAAACCGCCTCTTATCCATCAGATCATTTTCAAAACGTTCCCATTAAACCTCACAGAACTGAAATTCAGTGAACGAATGATGGAAATTCAATAACAGGAAATGGAACTATTCACACATGAACTCAAACATGTCTATGAGGACAAGACTTTAATCAGCAGAAGACCAATATGTAATTAGTACTTCTGACAAAGCACTATTATTATCAACAAGTAATTAATACTGGGCTCAGGGAGGAAAATCAAAAAGAGGGAAATTAAGCACGCGGCCTCCATTAATCCTTCAAACAGGCCTGCTCTGCTTCAGCTGAACGAGGTGTTTCGAGCTCACCACCTTTGTCAACGCTTCTTCTCTAAAGCCCAACAATCATGCTTGTTGAAAACAGCTCTATTTCTTCATTTCAACTCCAGTTAAAGAGTCCTTATTTACTCTGCCATGGACCTGTCTCTCCTATACAACCCAACAGCAGCCATTCAGCCTGCAGCAGGCAAATACGAAACCAAACGCTCCAGCAGAAAGCCCAGCGGTGCTTGCGACAGTTAATCTTAAATTGGTAATTAATTAGCACTGAGATCTAAATAAATCTTCCCTCGGCACATGCTGCAACAGCACATCGTCGGGCAAGAGTCCTCTCTTGGAGCAATTTGTCTTTGTATCCTGGGCTGGTTTTACCTGATCTATTTTTACAGGGCCAACGACGTCACGGCTGCAGGTGTTAGAAGATGCTGAAACGGCTTAGATGGTCCACAGACTTGTGATTAATTTACGAACGGCTGTTAATTTAATCTAACGTTCTGACTATGGAGCGCAGCTTTGGTGCTAACTTCATTAAATTATAAAGTTTACAAACAACTGATGAATATGTGGAGTAAGTATGAAATATAAATTAAAACTCAATCACAAACAGCGGTGATGCTGTTTCTAATAACGGGCAGATTTTGACACTAAACTCCTGAAGAACAGCGGGGAGAGGGGCAGGAAATCAAAAGGGTTGGCCGCCACGGGATGCATATATCATCATTTGTTCATTGACAATAGATAATCAATGTGTTTTCTTATCAGAACACCAAAACTATGTCTGCAGACTGCATGCTGGTCACAGCATTCTCTGTCTGAACACCTCAACTGGTTAATGTGGATGCCGAGAGGAAGCCGACGGCGCTTTGTGGCACTTCTGCCGCCTCTGTGTATCCAGCACAAAACATCCTCAACCACTCTAACTAGTCTAATCTAATCTAATATAAGCAGGTGGCAGTGAAGCAGTGAAGGAGACGCTGTCTACAAGAAAACTTGACTCTCAACACAAGCAGCAGATGAGCTGGACATCACCGACAGACTCATTCCTCAATCCAGCCAATTCCTGTACTAAAAGAGCAGGACTTCCTCTGCAGATCCAGGTGAGGTACAGACCACTGTGAGCATCAGGAATGTAAGCCCATCAAAATGAACTGAAAAAACAGCTTCTCCGCTATTATTAACTAATAACTGAGGTCCTGATTCAGATCTTGGAGGTTAATGAGCTCAAAATTATGCAGATATGCAGTAAAACTTGAATTCTCCTGTGTTCAACATGCCACGACCAGCTAAATCACTTTTCTTGAGGAGTGTCACCACAAAAACTTGGTTCAGTCGTGACCAAACAGTGATGTTTCAGAGCTGTCTGTCATTTCATGTACAAATTATCTTTGACAGAGTACAGTCAGCGGTTTGGAGACAGTCCATTAGCCTACAGACAAAAGTTTCAGCGTAGCTGTTGGAGAATGAAGTAGCTACAGCTAATATAATCTACCTGTAAATTAGAGGCCCGCAAACGTTACTGAGCAACACCGGGCTAATAAAAATGAAAAGGAGAAACAGGAGATTTGATGAGAGAGTCATTAGCATCTTAGCTTCTTAACAAATCCAGGTATTTTGCTGACCGGGCAGCAGATCCGACATGAAACCGGCTATCACAACCCACCTCTGTCAGTAACAGACATTTAACCAAGCTCTTGTGAATGACACTTAATCCAAATCGCTGTTTGAAAACATCTCAAGTGCTTCTTTTGCCTCATGTAGTCTCTGAGCACCGGAGCCAGCTCTGATTTACTTGTATCCAGAGTCATAATTTGCAGTTCTTAAAGCCCTGAGAGACGCTGCTCAAGCAACATTTGATACTCCGTGTCCCCGGAAAATGTCATCCCCTTTTTTTCTGCACTTCAAAGGGCAAGTGGCCTTCAATCACTGAAAGGCTGGTGCTCACTTGCACAGCTGAATTAAATCAGCAGGTTTCAACGGCTCTGACAAATACCCCGAAAACACATCTGACAGGACCTCGTAAATGAAGCACACGGTATATAAAACATGCTCGAGGTTGCGAAACTTTGCTGATCTTGTCACAGCAGCCAACGAGCATGCATTTTTATGTATTATCCCATGATGTGCCATTCTCTTCCAGCGTGCCCACCGTTCAAGTGTCGAGGTGCGGATTATGTTTGCCGTCAGCAGAAAGGGTTAGGGTTAGGGTTAGGGTTAGGCACGTCTGTCGGAGGCTGTGGGGATCCAAGGGATATCGGGACCCTTTTTATTTGTGGGATCAAGAGATCTTTGATTCTTAAAAAAATATACTTAAAAGCCTGGCCGAGTGTAATGTTTAAAAGTGCCTGGTGGATTGGGCAACGGTGCAGGCCGGCAGCGGGAACTTGTATGTTTATCAAAGTCCCCCCTCTTTCCAGGGTCCCTGCTGTGGCATTTAGGGCTGTCATTACTTTAAAAAAGAGCAAGCTTTATACAATATAATAAGAGGATAAATAATAAGTGCTGTGGTGTGAATGTAAGAAGTTAGACATAAAACAAGAGGGATTAGTAAAACATGAGTGCTAAAAACATATAATAATAAAAAAGTGCTTACAACAAAGTGCTGGTAAAATCCACAACATATAAAAATATATACAAGTGCTAGGGATAAAAGTTAAATAAGAGCAAAACACACAGGGTTAAAATCAGGTCATGCATAGTGCTGTTGTAACATAGGGTTAGGGTTAGGGTTAGAGTTAGGGTTAGGGTTAGGGTTTATAGCAGACGTTGGACCTCCAGATTAGCTGACCCACAGAGGCAATTGGTTGGATGACCCAGTAATAAAAAAGACCTTTACAGAGTCACCTTGACTTCAGGCCTCCTGTGTTACGTGCTCAGAAGGGGCCTGTCTGCTAATTGGTCTGTGTTTTGCTGTATGCATACATGCTCCGTTCCACTTGAGGAAACGTTGGTGAAGTCACCCTTACGAGCTTGTTTTCAAGCAGCATATGCGATCCATCATCTGGATCTGCAACCATCCATGAGAAAATATTAAAGAAACTAAAGTCAAGGATATGTCCTCAAAGGAAAAAGAAGCATTATATCAAATAGAAATGTTGGTGGGGGGTTGTCTGTTATCATCCTTCTACAGCAAGAATCTGGATCAAAGGCTTTTTCTAACCTTGAGAGGGGGATTTTTTTCTGCTGCCTTCTCCTTATTATAGTTGCAGCATAAAGAAACTGTGCTAGATGTATATAATAAGAGCATTTCTGTACATGAAATGTTCGGGGGGGGGGGGCCCTTCCAAACGCACTGCTCCAACCTCAAAACATTTGGAAAGTCCTGCATTTATTACACCGAGCCAAGACAAAGATGAGAGGCTTTGATCAAAACCCTACAACAAAGTCGTAAAAGGTTATAGCTAGTCTTTATTCTGCAGATGCAGAATCCACTTTCAGTCCGCAACGCCAAAACCTTCCCCACATGTAACAGTGGCTCCATCATAACCCGTTCTTGTTTACGACATGAATGCTCCCATCAAGCAAGTTGCCTTTGGTAGTTCTTACTGTATCCATTTGTCTGGAGCCCTGCAGAATGCAACACATCTGACCTCAGAACAGCTTCTTGTTTTGCAGCTCCTTGTCACATACCCACATTAAACAGAGCTGCACTCAAGCCATCTGTAAACCGGAGAGCCCGATTCTGAAGGAATAACAGCTGCAAAGCTGGCGATCTGCAGACCGAACATGGGCATTTTATGTTCCAAAGTCCTTGAAGGACGACGCATGAAGCTTCAATAAAAGCCAGGAGGCGTTTGATCCCTGCTATTCCATCAGAGAGTTTCAGAGTCAAAGTCTTCGTCTCCCTGTTTGAACATTAACAGCTTCGGTTGTTTGAGACAACAGTCACTGTATTATCTCACATTTAGCTCACATGCAGAGAAAAAAGATCATTCAAACATGTAGTTTTGAGCTCACCTGACGCCCTTTCTGTTAATATATGTATTGATGAGGCCAGGCTCAGTTGACTTATTCAGGTGATGGAGGTCGCCTTTGTTGGTGTTTGAAGAAATAATTGGATGCTGCCAAACTTCCTAAACTTGGTGTGTGGCCAATCTGTGCCTTTATGTCTTAATTTCTGCAATTTGTTTGTTTGTTTTTGTTTGTTGTTTCTTCCCTTTTCCCATCTGTACATATTGTAGAAATATTTAATTTTTCACTCAATAATCAGGAAATTAGGGAATTTATTAAAGTTCTAATACAGTTTGGCTCAGCTATTAATATCAAGTTATAGTTATAATAGCTTAACTGATAAAATAAAGGGGGGGGGGTCATATTTAGCTATTTGAGAGATGTAGATTTTCCCCAATTTCATATTATTTTTGCACTGTGCTGGAGTGTTTCACAGCAAACCATACATGCCGCTAACTCAGGAGCTAAAACGTCGGTGTCGGTGACACATCGTCATCAGCCTGTCCGGTTCCACTGACTAAATCCATTTTTTAGTGTCGCCATGCCGCACCTTTGTCCTGCAGGAAAAACATTTAAAGTCTACGGGGGTTTAAAATAACCCAGTGGCAGTTTTTTAATATGTGAAATCCAGCCAGTATCCGCTTTAAATGTGGGAGCACAGCCTGCAAGTCAGAACACTTCACACTTAGAGCGGTCACATCCATCCATCAGCTTTTTGTAACCCATCCTTCTGGCGCACTGGCTTCACCCTTCACCTCGTACCCCGTGGAGGAGATTACACAATGCACAAAGTTTTAACTCTGAAGACACAGACGCTCTCTGGCATATGCATCAGCAGATCGCACAATATGACGGGGAAGACTCCAGATTCACAAGGTCACACCGGAGGACGAAGAGACGGATCGGGGAGCATCGCAAACCGAGCAGCGCAAGGGCAACAGGAATAGAGACTGACTGCGAAAGACGGGGGGACTAGTTGGAGAGGGAGAATGAATCAACAAAACCGTGCTGTCAGCATCCCCGGGGCCAGCAGGGAGCATTAAGTGAGTTGACGTGGGCCGCTGAGTCTCCTTCCTCCTCTCCTCCCTTCCATTTCTCCCTTTGTCTTCCTCTCTCATCCATATGGCAGATTCCACCTCTTCCCCTCCCCCCTGCCCTGCTACGCACTCTATTGAAATGGCCTCTCTCCCACACACAAACCCACGCTTGCTTGCACAAGCATCCCACATCCCCTGAGCCATGTCTTATTTACGGTTCGATTACGGCCGACCGCCCTCCAGGACGAGCGTCCTCCTCCGCCTCCTCTCTGCCTTGCGCCCAGATGTTGTTCAAATAATTAGGGGAAAACCTGTTTTGTCCACTGGGGTCATAACAACATCTGTGGCGAATGCAGCAAGAAAGCTGCAGCAGCATCTTCACCGCACTGGTGTCGGAGGAGGAGAGGGGAAGGAAGCCGGGCATGCATGCATCACCCGTGGCAGACAAAGCTATTTAAGCAAAGGACACAGGGGCATTTTCAGAGGTTGACGCATACAAAAATGCACCTCAAACAGCACAAACACTGTAAACAGAAAAAAAAATCCCAGCGCAATACATAAGTTAAGAGCAGAGAGCTCTGCAGCAAGTGCACACACACCTCCACAGAACAAGGTAATAAAGTGTGCGCCAACCATTGAACAGAACCCCTGGGAGGCACAACGGCACTACCCCTGCTACAGAGGTGAGTAATAGGACTGCTACAGCTCCCCTCCGAAAGGCACGAGCGCTGCCTGCCTGCTGACGCATTCCAGCGGAGTCTGCAACACTCTGCTCTGCAGCCTGTAGCAAACTGTGAGGATGCAAAGCTCCTCTGTGGGATACAAACACCTCCTTCATATGGGCTGGTGAATGTAGCAGTGAGACTTAATGTGACAAGCTTTTAATGAAAAGTAAGAGGTCTCTTTGCTGCACAGACTCTGAGCGTACCACCGGGTTAGAGATTACGGGTGCTGAACAACCTTTTCAGACACAGCATACACCGGCTTGACCATACCACACTGTGGCTGATGTACAACCAGATAAAGCTGCAAATGATCAGTGAGGAGCGTGATTGACGATATGAAGCTTGATTTAATAAAACTTCATAAGGACGCCTTTCATCACTTAGTCTAAACCAACCTAAGACTCCATAACATGAGACCTCTGAGTGCGGCAAATTTCTCTAAAAATATCTAAAACTGTCTGGAAATAGGTCAGACCTTCCCTACACATTTGGTATACAACATTAATCATTAGTGGGAATCATTCATCAATCGTTTTGAGCAATAGAACGAGTAAAAACCAAAAATTATTCACATTTGAGAAACTCAAACCAGTCAATTTCTGGCATTTCTTGCTTTTGAAAATGACTTCAATGATTACTTGATTATCCACATTGTTGCCAGTAAATTGTATATTTATGGAAAAACAGACCAAACATGAACTGCAGATGTCAGGGAATGTTTTTGTGTGTAATAAAATACTTCAGGCTGATAAGGAAAAGAATCAAATCATCTCACTGCAAATAGAAATGTTTGGCATTTTTGCCTTAAGTGACTTAAGTGAGTGATCAGTTACCAAAATAGCTGCAGATACATGATCTGTAGATGGACTAATAGATCAATCGACTACAAACTGCACAGAAAGTGATGCCCTATCCCTAACCCTTCTGTGGTCAAACAGTTAAATTATGGAAAATCCAATGACTGAAAAATGGGTTAAACCCAAGAATAAAACGAGCCTTTGTCTACGGGAGGCGAGCGGACGGGGTCGCATAGCTGTGGATGGAAGTGTACAGTGGCTGGCCGTCAAATCCAAACAAAAAGCTTTGTGTTCAGCAGGCGAAGGGAACAAGTCGCGACGAAAACGACTCAGCACAGCGCAAAAACAACAAATATGACTGCCAAACATCAAGTGGTACACATTCCTTAACTTGAGCCTAAGTACTCCTCTCTGAAGTGTCCCATTAGACGGGCAGATGTAATCATGCTGTATGTGAAGCCTGTGCAGTTTCACTCTCATTCTTTTCCACGGCCTCTCTCTTTTTTTAAAAGCTACTTAAGCAGCAGACGAATATTTGAAGAAAATACCCCGACCCTGCTCACTTAAGTAATGTTGTTTATTTTACTACTGCTGTCACTGTAAGTCTCTTCAGACAAGTGGATCAGCAAACTGCCAAAAATGTCATTTCAATGGCAGCGTGCAGAGGAGCAGCCATCTGCCCCGCTAATCCCAAACAAACTAGTGTTACAGAAAGTGTTGTTCCCACACTTTCAAATGCCCCTTGCTGTGCCGCTGCCATTTAAAGGCAAGACAACACTTCTTATGTGTGTGTGTGTGTGTGTGTGTGCGGGTCACCGTTTGGATCCTGTCTGCCTGACAGCTCTGTGTCTATTTAGATCATCAGGTTGAGTTACGAAACGGATCAATCGTTTCGCCAAATTGAAAGACAATCATCCCGGAAAATGGGTTTTGTCTGCAGCAAGCATTACAAAATATTATTTATGCCCTGCCAGACAAATCTCGAGGGCTTTCTATTGTGCTGTTTTTGTTTCGCAAAGCAGAAATAACATGGGCAATTTTGGAAAAACTTCAAAAAATGTGCGTCACAATATGTGAAAAACAAGTGGTGAAATGCCGTAAATCTTCGCTTAAAGCCAGAACACCAGTGATCTTAGTCTTAACTAACAGCAAGGGGTGGTTCTCGGTTTTTCCCAGTCAACAACGTTAAGCTGCCGTCAGTTAAACTCAACACTTCCAGCAGATTTTTCACATTAAAAGCTTACCAATCACACGAAGGCTGGAATATTTTTCCGTGAAAAAGTAGCTTGCTGGGTAAGTGTTGAGTTGCATTCACGGTCCCTGAGTGTTGATCGGGAAAAGCGGAACTGATTGGTGATTAAAAACAAATTCTGTCAGAGAAGAGAAACACAAAGCAGTAAAGACCACAGGCAGACATGGAGGAAGTACTGAGTCTGCATCAACTGTCAAGCAAGTGACTCTAATACAAACTCCAAATTTGCCAGAGCTAAATAAACCAACCTTAACTACGGAAGGTAATTTTGTTTTTTGCTTTGTTTTGTCTGTTTTGTCTGTCTTTACAGAGACGCCTTCAGCTACGTCAACGCTGAAATTAAGTATCCACATACTTATTGGAATCAGACCATCAGGATAAAAGTCGATATTTCTCACCATCAGTCTACCCTTCCACTCTGTCATGTCAATAAATTGACCAGTGAGTCTATCAGGGTCTGAAGTAAGGAGTGACCAAAGGCAAACTGCAGGTAGATGTTCTGTTTGGCGAGAATCTGCCACGTTGAAAGATAATTATTTCTACTAAAATTGTCGCGTTGCAGTTAGAGTCTCAGGCCGGTGCTGGGCTGCAGTATATCTTATCCAGCCACGACGAAGAGCAATGTGTTACTTACAGTCTGCAGGCATATTTTCTCTGCTGCTAAAGAGAACGCTGCATAAAACACTAAACAATGAACACTGAGGAACATGTCGGATCGGTACATGTTGGGCTTTAAACGTTACCTGCCTAGGAATGAGTTGGTGTTGGTGAATTAAACTGGCTCAGACCCAGCGGACCCTTGGCAGCTGAGTCAAAAACTTCATTCTGGACGCTTTACTCTGTTCTTCTTAGTCTGCGGGATAAGAGTTTCATTTAATATTCACTAATACTCCCCTGGAAACTCAGACTTTCACTTAAGAGAAACAAAAGCTTCGTGTAACCGCACACAAAGGACACACTCGCAGGCTTAATTACGCGCCGCATTTGGAGGTGTTGATGGAAATGTAAGCCTCTTAAAGAGAAAAAGCTGCTAATGAAAAGTTCAGCACAATGCAGCGCACATTTGAAAAGTGTAAGATTTAGGACAAGTGCTAAGACCTCACACCTGCCGCTGTTACAGCAGAACATCCCAATTTAGGCCCATCTTTCATCGCCGCTCGGTCTGAGTGTGAGAGCGTGTTGCCTGCAGAGAAAAATCCTCGACGCGGGGAATAACAAGGAAGACGAGCGTCTGTGAGTGTGTGCGCGTTTGTCCGTGGAGAGATGTCTCTTAGGCATACGAGCAGCTGAAAAACTGACAGAAGTAAAAACCCAAAGTGACACTACAGAAGCCTCCTAACAGAGAAATAAAACACAGATGATTCGTGTGATTCACAAATAACATACCATATCTCATTCCTAACGACCGGCTTGGCTGAAGAAGCACCGACGCAGGACGAAAAGAGGAGCCTCATCTGACTGCAAGTGCTGAACTTTGATGTGATCCCACTACTGACACAATTGTCAGATGAGCAGTCAAAGGCTGAGAGCCAGAGCCGAACTGACAACACAGCGAGCGCTCGCCCAAAACTACTCAGCAGCAAGGCCACACTGGGAGTCACACGCTGTAATTACAACTTTACAAAGACTCTTCTTCTATCATCAGCGGCTGTGGATTCAGCAGTGATATGGCTATAAATATATTAGGAGAAACATTTCAGATACTACAACGCACTGCGTGTTTGTGAGTCAGAACAGAGGCTTGGTCTTACAGCACAACAACCTGGGAAAACAAAGCTTCTGCAGGCTCCCTAATGCGTCCTGTGAGGATTCCTGAAAATCAGTAAATCAGCAAAGGATCAGCTGATTGCAAAGACAATAAAACCAGCCATCAGTATCAGCTCTTATCAGAGTGATCACCTGGGAGCATCCGTACCCACTGCTCGAGTCTATTAATTAGACGAAAAGCAGTCGCTGTGACCGTCAGTGACAGGAAACAGCACAGAAACTGTGTGTGACCAAAGTTTCAAATATATTTCTGAAAGGAAAACAGACCTAATCTAAGACTTTACAGCTCTGTCAAACATCATGCAATCAACCCTGCATAAAAATCAGTGAAATGTCACTTTTCATTCTTCTATTTCAAATGGATCTGTGGTATTGAGGATATGAAACTCAATATTCTGTTGTGGTCATTTGCTCTTGCGGACCAAATGACCTGCAACTTCAGGCACGTAGAGACAGAAAACAGAACATTCCACTGTGGCCAGCACGGCTTTTCCACCACTGAAGAAAAAAATAAAATACTGTCATTATCTGGTGCCAATGCAGGCTGCACGCTGAAAAGGCACTTGACAGACTTCTTTAAGTATTCTCAGAGTAGACTGACATCATAACCAGTCAAGCTGGATTTCTTTTGTATGACACGGTGTCCTTCTAGGTCGTCTTCTTGTGCGTGATCTTATGCATGCGAGGCCTGAACGAGCGCGTGTTTTGACGACTGTCTGAAAACACACGGCGCTCCTGAATCACTGCAGCGGTTTCTCAACAAGCGCTGACACAAATTGCCCAGGGGTGGAACAAATCCTGACCTGTTTTATAGAATCAAAGGGATCAAATTAAAATGTTCCCACTGAGTGAGCAGAGTACACAAATATGCCCCCACGGGCCAGCAGCACCTGTTACGCTCTGCTCCCAGCGGCCCCCCTGTTTCTCTGAGCCATGTTCACATCCACAGCATCTCTATCACGTCCACAACCATCTGACCAGAGAGAGAGACGACCTTCTTTATCCACAGATCAGCAGGGCAAGCAAGCTTCGAAACATCACTGTTTGTTCTAACCTGAGGCGCAACTGTTAGCACGTCTCAACAGGTGCGTCCACTGTGTAGGACTTCATCACAGCGTGGAGGCCAGTCATGGATGCTGTTAAGAGTTTAGGCTAACGTTAATGTAAGCAGCTCTGTCATCAAGCTAAATGTCTCAATTGAGACTTTAAATAAAACTACTCTTATTGTAGCTGATAACACGCACATACAGGACAGGTACTTCACCAGTGCTGTTCAGGGACTTCAAAGGAGGCTTGAGGGAGTCCTCATAGCCGCAAGAGTGACAGAAAAACACCCCAAAATCCTTGATATATCAATATCAATACTGAGCTCTTTAACACAACAGGTTCTGCTCAGTCCTGCAACGTCATAGTCATAATTTCAAAGGCAACGGAGAGGCTGTTCTTTCACAAAGGGCATTTAGCCAGAAGGTGTTGTGGTTAATTGAGGAAGTCTATCTCAGACTGCCCAGGCTTGACCTGCTCACCCCGAGTCACTTCGGGACAGACATAAACAACCCACACCCGAGCTTCATTAACCCTTTCAAACAGGACAATGAAGCAGGCTCTCCAGGACAGCGCACTGAAAGGCACTCGCATTTTTCTTAATCTTGCTCCTCCTTTTCCTTCTATATATAGCCATATCACCAAGGGCTCTGCGCAGAGCTCCATAGAATATGGAGGACGAGGAGGAAACAGAGAAAGATGATGAATATGAAAGGCACAAGAAAGGGGAGGAGAGGTCTACTTGAGTCATTCATTCATTCATCCAGCTGCAGACTCTCTTCACACTCAAAAGTTTACAGAACAAAGCGCTGTTCGTGGGCAGAGGATTTACTGTCTGAGTGTACCTTCTGTAACAGGCCAAGCAGCCGAGTAGAGCTTATAAAACAAGAAAAGAGTGTGTTCACCGTGACTCCATGTGGACTGCATTATTGATGGGCTTAGCCTAATCCGCTGTGAATACATGTACAGCCACACCGCGACACAATCCATGTTTGCCGGGGTGATACGCACACAGCGAGCTGCCGTGACGTGAACCTCTGAGTGGATATCTGTTCGTGTGCATATGTTCGCAAAGCCCGGGCTGGCCGAGGCGGCGCTGGAGAAGCACACAGAGGCTACGCTGAACGACATGGCAGCCCACTATAGCCGTACCCTCGGGCGATGTGCTTTTTCTCCAGCATGCTGGAGAGCCGCTGCGAGCTCATGTTAAAGGCAATGACAGGTACGCTTCTGTCCAAGTGCATCTGGGGGAGATGAGGGGAGAGGATGTCCTCCCACAGCTTGAGAGGGATGTACTGCATGCAGAGCTCTCCAAACACTTTATTTTCAACCTGATCATAAATGGATTCAGTGGATGCAAAATGAAGTACAAGGTTATCCAAAACAATACTGATATAACTTAAGTGTGTGTAACGTACTTATATGATTTATATCTTGCAGTTGTTTTTCAAGGGAGGGCTAACGGACATCTAGTTTCACTTATGTTGACCCTTATTTCTTATATTTCACTTCCGTTTATCAATTTCCTCTTGTTTCCGTTAACGGCTTTAGTTATTTCTGAGTCGCTGTTTTCACATTAAGTCCAGCTTACTGTGCACAAAATAAAGAACAGAGGATGTAAAAACAGATATTAACTTTGGGAAAACAGTGCAACAATAATCTGAGATCTCTGTAGGACTCTCAGTTTTCTGTGTCCCTACTGAGTTCAACTAATAACCTTTAACCACTTTGTGCTCCACGTTCAACGGTCCAGCTGTGTAAGGCTGCTCAGCTACTGTGGAAGCAAAGCTGCTCTTACTCGTGATCAGATGTTGTCATGGATTTATTTCATTGCCCGCGATGATCTTACAATTAGAGCCGACGGCGACCATCATCCTCCAAATGGTGTCATGTGTGGGAAGAAATCAGGGTTTCCGGTGCTGCCTCAGGCCAAGCACGCTCAAGGAAATAACAACACAGCTACAGCTTGAAAAAATCTAAAAATGTCAATAACCAGCAGCAAAGCTCGCATTTACCAATATCAACCTTTATCATGACTAACAAAGCGCCAATTTGGTACCCGACGCCACTGCATTTAACCCCCGCCTCCTCTGGCGGAGCAGCGATGTGGCCACAGAGTTGTGGTTGGAGCGGGAAGCCTGCAGTTATGAATGAGTGCAACCATTTAAATGTGCAGTGCAGCAGAGAGCGGGCATGAATATTCAGCCAGACGTACCCCAACCAGCGCGTTACGCAACATAAATACCCACTCTGACCCCAAAATACTTCATAATTCACATGATATTACTGCATAACGTGGAACGCTGAACACGCCGCATTCAGCTAATTTAACTGGACTCCTTCATCCACGTCACCTACGAGCAGCAACGCCTCTAAGCGCCGCTTTAGGACGGCGTTCTCAAAAAGGGCAAATCAGCAACACATAAGCAGCACACACATCATTTTCAGCCCAGCAGGAACACCTCTAAACTCAGAGGCTCTTTCTCACCGTGCCATATGGCTTTTCTTGCAACAGCATCAACCTACAATGCTGCATTTTTTTTTTTTTGTGCATTTAGTGAAATCATTTTATAATAAGGCTGAAAAAGCGAAGACACGCTAGCCTACCTAAAGTCTGCAGTCTGAGGAGCTTCCCTGCCGATGAGCGCTCCGGTCAGCTAAGCGGCGTCCTGGTGGCTTCGTGGAGGCCTGGTCCTGCCCTTTGTGGCGCTAGCACGCGAGTGACTGTTATGTCACATTCACGCTCTGACGCTAACCTCCTCTGGCATGTGCATTAGCCCTTTCTTCTGTTTCCACAGAGAGCTCCTCTCCAGTAAAAGTGAAAAGAGGCTGCAAACTTCCTTGATCAATGACACACTCCTGCCCTTACGTTCACGATGAAAGTTAAAGTTTCCCCCAAAGTAATGAGTGACACATTATGCATTCACGAGTCGGTCGCAATCTTAAAGTCTACTGCATGAATAATGGCCACAACCTGCGGCTCTCCAGCTCGCCACAATTTAGTGACAGGGGTGACGGGGCGGCATTGATGCGGCCCCCCTCGGGGAGGTGCAGAATGTCTCAGTCAAGCAAACCGGGGTCACGCTGCTTTATGTGCACAAGCCCCTGCCCAGCGCCGCCATCGCTGCATCCTCCAAAATCACAGCCTGTTGTCCCGTAGTGAGGTGCGTTCGTCACTTGTTAGGACAGTCTGAATCCTCTATTCTGGCTTCTGACTTTAGCAGAGAGTCAGTGCCAGTGTGGTAGATTGAAGTAATCATATAGAGGTCTGATTCTCATGTGAGAGTACACAAGACTGCAAGGTGGAATGGTTAAAGCATCTGCACATAAAAGGGCTTTTTTGGGGTTTTTTTGGTCTTTTGTGGGTCTGAAATGCAAAGTGCACGCAGCACGGCATGCCCTGCAGGTCAAAGCGAGCTCAGAAGAAGAAATGAGTCGCACACTTTGTACTGACAAATGGCGCCAAAGATAGAAAAATGCAAAGGTTCTCAGAGCAGATACTGGCTAACTTTCCCTTTTCCTTCAAACACACTTTAAACTTTTACTGGAAAGCTAATTAAAAATAAAACAGCTTGTTACAAGCTTGGTGCCACTTCTTTCATTATACTTCTTTTTGTATAACACTACTCTATTGGATTTTCACACACAAACACCATCTCCTGGTGGTGCGTACTGCTTTTCAGGCTGAAATATACCTACTTATAAACAATAAATGTACCAAATGCAGTGTTTTGGACTCACGCCGAACAATTTCAAATGCTAAAAGCTAAAGGTTCTACAGTATGATGGGAGCATGAAGCCTTGGAGGCAGCTCTGTTCAAACCATCATTATATCTGTGCATTACACCATAAATAAATGTTTTACCCTTGACCCTTTGCTTTCCAGCGGTTCAGCAAAACAGTCATTCAAATCAATAAAGGCAACCAGGACAGTCGAATGGCAGTGTAAAGCCATGTTATCACACATTCTGTACACGGCTGAGTCTATGTAACACGCATAGACGGATGTTTAATATCGCCCAGATCGAGTCTCTCTATGGGTCTCTTTGACACAGCTGGTTAGCAACAGCAGCCCTGAGCAAACATCTTCTGCGGCGTGTTTTACACAGTCTGCTTAATTGATTGAAACTGGCCGCTCATGTAAAATTAAGTCAAAAATCAATTCAGTTCTAACACGAACTGCGTGGGGAACAACGGCGCGGCAGGACGACTTTGGAAAGTGGCAGTGAAACAGCGAGGTCACCTGCGGCCTCGTTATTTCGTGTGGCGCTCACGCGGGCCGCGCGGCACGCTGTACTTCACATGTGAGGCTTTGCAGAGCCTCTCGATCCCACACACGTCGCTGTCGCTTCAGAATTCACAGAAAAGAACTATAACAAAGTGATCAAAGGAAAAGATTTTGTCATTTCTTTATTTCTTCCCCGTCAGGGCTCATGGCGGCTGGGCGCGCCAGGCGTCGCAGCTACAGATTTTAAACAAGCACTTCACAGTCTGACCACATTACCTACAGCCCACAAAAACCATTTGTCCAGAATATTTAGCATTTACGACTAAACCAGCAACATCTTTAGGTGCTACTCATGAAGGATTTAACACTAATTTAAGCTACATCATCAGGACTGTGGGTGTGGTTTCATCGGATCTGACTGTGACCCAACAAGCCGCCGACTGTCGTCAGCAGCTGCGGCTCAGGAGGCAGAGCTGGTTTGTGGTTTGATCCCCGGCTCCTCCAGCCTGCACATCGAAGGGTCTTTGGGCAGGATACTGAACCCCTGACTGCTCCTGATGGCTGTGTTATCGGTGTGTGTGTGTGTGTGTGTGTGAAAGGGTACGTGCTGCATGTGTTTAAGTGCTTTGAGCGGTCGGTAGACTTGAAAAGCACAACTTAAATGCAGTCCATCTACTGTTTATTAAATCTACATGTTGTACGTACAGTGCATCTTTCAGAGCTTCATCATAGTTCAACTTCAACCAATTAGACTTACTGCATTCGCTTCCATTATTACTTCCAGATTAGAGTTTTCATCTAATCCCTGTTCGGGCGATAGTGTTTTGGTGGAACGGTGGAACGGTGGTAACACTGTCGCCTCACAGCTAGAAGGTCCCGGGTTTGAATCCTGCTGTGGGTGCCCGGGGCATGTCCTCCACCATGCCTTCAGTGCCTGCTGCTCAAGGAAAAAGGGGCCTTTCTGTGTGGAGTTTGCATGTTCTCCCTGTGTTCACCTGGGGTTTCCTCCTTAAAAAAAAAAACCCCACTAAAAACATGCAAGAAGATCACCACCTGACCAGTGGTGACGAAAGGAACTGGGTCCCCGGGCGCCGCTGTCGGCTGGCAGCCCACCGCTCCTGGTCTGCCGCGGAGGAAGGACTGACCAGGATGGGTTAAAAGCGGAGGAAGAATATCACGAAGCATGTGCATGATGTCTTGTTGTGTTCGAAGCATGGAATGTGCTTCTTCTTCTTCTCTTAAAACTTGAGATCTGGTCACAAACTTTTCTGGCAATCGCACCGCCTGCTTCATCAGACTCAGATACGCAGCTGCAGCGACCAGTTTCACCACGAGCGTGACTCATCTGTGGCTCCTCCACAACAGACCCGACATATCTTCTCTGGGACCACTGCGAATATACCGTGGCGGGCATCATTGGCACTAAAGGCATTTTATCTGCAAACTGATTATGGGTTATCAGCAACCCCTTCCGTTTCTGAATGAACTTAACGCAGCTAATGTCTATCACTTCCCCTTAAAACTGAGTCCAACGACCAGAACTTTCCTCATTTTTGGTTAAAAAAAAAAAAAAAAGGAGAGACAGGAAGGAGCGGAGACTGCTGAGTGCCACACAGGACTGACTGGTTGACGCAATGCCATGAAATTCTAGCTGCTCTTTACTTAAAATCAATAACTAAGTGAGAGAGAGAGAAAAAAAACAGGATGCCTGGTGTGTTTCAGGACACAGGATGGATAGCAGCGAGCCAAAAGTGGCCTGTAAGTGTCCAAAGATAAGGAGGACAAGGGAAGTCAAAAGAGAGCCTCTCTGTTAAGAACTGCATTAATAGGTTGTTTGCACATGACGTCACGTCACTCTTTTGTTGTTCTGTGTTGTTTACGGTTGCTCGGATCGATCAAACGGGGACACCAGGAGGAGATTTTATTGAGTACCAAAAGTTCATAAGAAAAATACAAGACAGAAAAAAACACCAGAAAAAATGGCTTGTTAACTGTCTGCGGTCGGGAGGAGTGGAGTCAGATAATGGTAGAAATGGTGTAACATTGGTGGTAACACTGTCACCTCACAGCTAGAAGGTCCCGGGTTCGATTCCCACCTGGGATGCTGTGGGCGCTGGGGGCGTGTCCTCCACCATGCCTTCGGTGCCTGCTGCCCTTTATCTCAAGGAAAGGGGCCTTTCTGTGTGGAGTTTGCATGTTCTCCCCGTGTTCACCTGGGGTATCCTCCATAAAAAAAAACACTAAAAACATGCAAGAAGATCAACTGGGAACTGGACCCAAAAGGAACTGGGTCCCCAGGCGCCGCTGTCGGCTGGCAGCCCACCGCTCCTGGTCTGCTGCGGAGACCAGGATGGGCTAATTGCGGAAGAACAATTTCACCAAAGCATGTGCTGTGTGATTAATAAAGTATTTTAAAAGCTACAAGCAACAGGACTAACACTTGTTACACGTGGGTTAACAGTTTCACATAAGGTCAGTTTCACATGAACAGAAATAATGTACCCTGTCTTATTTCGCGACGTTCCACGTCTTTTGTGGCGTTTCCCCGGACCTTTGCCTGTGGTAAACCTAGCAAACAACCGTGACATAACGTCAATTATATCTAAGCCGTTATATCTACAAAACTTTCAGTTCAGCTGCAACATCGCTCCTCTTCATAACATCCAGCATGTGTTCTGATTTTCTGTTTATACCCTTCTCTCATAATTTCATTTAAACTAGCCCGATAAGACCTTTCCTTCGTCTCGTCACTTCCTGCCCTCCAAACAACCTATTTCAACATAGTTAAAAAGTGCTGTTAGATGAAACATCCCTGCAAACAGCTTGTTTTCATCCACATCACTGTTTACTGAATTGTCTGTGACACCTTGTTCAACCACTCTTTAGCTAAAGGACGGCAAATGAACTCAACTTGGCCCTGCCGACCTTGCTATACGACCAGACTGACATTTGTTTTCGCAGCACTAACACCGTCCTGCTGGGGAAAGCAAATATGCTCAGGAAGGCATCTGGACTGGAAGCAGCCAGAGCAATTTCCTTCCATCCAACCTATACACACAAATATTTTGCTTGCAAACAATTACTGGCCAGTCTAGCAGGTGCTCCTCTCGCCAAAGGGACAATTTGTCCAAATCTGATGCTTGGCAGGTGTTCGTTTGCTCTGCAAACACGGGGAATGCCTGACAGTGTGACAATCATTAAAACATCAGCTGCTACAGACACTGAGAAGACAAACTGTCAAACAAGAGACGCTCTTCCTCTGCTGGTTGATCAGCAGTTTTAGAGGTCATGTGTCTTCCGTTGTGTGTTTTGTGAAGGTCAGAAGCTGCTGAATTTCTCACAGTAACAACTGACGCCCTGTGGTTTTCTTCAAATGTGTGTCCTCATCAGCACCCATCAGTCAAATCCTGAGGAAATGCAATGTCACTTTATGCTGTCTTATCCCCATGATGTAGCAATGATGCATCCATCAGGGCTCAAACAGCAGCGTCCTCAGGGGACCGGCGGATCGATGGCAGAAGCTGCTGCGTCCACACGGGTCTGCGTGAAGGTGACTGCTACGGTTGTTGCCGCCTCTAGTTAAGCATCATAGGAGCATGACAGGAAAGGAGGAATCCCCTTCCTCAGACGGCCAGCAGCAACCCACGGACATGAGGAGCAGCTTCTCCTCTGCTGCTGCTGCATGAGTCGGCTAACACAGAGCCAAGAAGCATCTCGGCTGCATGCAGCTTCCCTGAGATGGCACAATGCAGCAAGGCTGAGTGAACTTCCCTCAAACACACACACACACACACACACACAGAGTTCGGCATGGTACCCTCAGTGCCTGGCCTAAGCTGTTTTCTCCTCTTTAAACTTGTCACCTCAGCAAGCGGAGCAGTACCGCAGCAGTTTTATGAAACACACAGGAAGGGCAGCTACAGCAGGCCAGTTTTGATCAGTGTTGGTTCAGGGTGCCCCCCAACAGTGTTTTGTTTTAGCTGACTACTGCGACTGGATTTCGCGAAACCTCAATTACTCCCTTTAACTCATCAAATCAGCAGAATTGCCTTCCCCACACAGTAGTAAGTAGCTTCAATCATTCTGCATAATTTCTTTTAAAGGAAAGCCAAGTGTTTGTCAGCAAAGCGCTTCTCCTGCTTTGCTTTTCTGCAACATAATGCAACCGTGCTGCACTGTTTACATGGAAAATGTGAGTCTCTGCCGCTTGTTTAGGCCAAATCTCACACCCCACCATGAACTTGGACGAGAGGTCCCCTTTGGGAGTGGGGCATCTTCAAAAGGAAACACCACTGGCACCAAAGCAAATGTTCATACCGTCACATTACACTCATTCATTATTTCAAACAGGCTTTCTTCGGGGCATTGGTGACACCAGAGAAACCACACACACACACACACACACAACTGTGCATTACCACACAGCACAGCACTTTTTTCCTGGCTTCTCTACGGCTAATGTGACTCTAGTCCTGTTAGTTAATAAGTAAAATGCTGGTTAGCTACAATAATCAGCATGAGGAGAAGCTTTCAAACAAGCACGTCTCAATCCTCCTCCAGGCTTTTCCAGGGACCCCCTCCTGTAAAGTTTACCCCCACCCCTCATACCGCTGCTGAGGACGCGCAGTGCTGAAATGAAGTGCATCTCGCTGGCAGTTTGAGGCATAAACACTGAAACTGTAGCATGTGGGAGCCTGTTTCAGCTGTGGCCAACATGCATCTGTCCCTTCAAGACAGACACTTAAAGCCTCATGCCACTAACACATAGTGTGTGTTACAGGAAACAGTCCTGTTTGTGTGTGTGTGTCCACCAGAGGCTCGCTGAGGTGGAGGAACTCATTCTGAGGGCACTAAATTAGCAGTTACACTTAATTGCCATTTCGTCATTGCTCTTGACTTCAATAATACCTTTAATGCATTTTCCCTTTTTTTAGGTAACATTTTCTGGTATCAAAATTCCTCTAAATTTACTGGCACCATCGAGCTACAGAATCCCAGCATAACACCAGGAGGACAGTTACTTTTGTCATACACCTTCTGTGCACATTATCGCTGAACGTTGCAGAGTTTAAGGCCGTACCAAACCTCACTTAATGTACTGGGGTTTTAGAATGAAGCTTCGTTAAGAATTCAAATGCCAAGATTATGAATGAAGACTCGAACTATTCGGCACAACCCCACCAATTTATCAAGGTTTGATATCTTCTGCTACGATGCGCTACAAGTACACCTACTTCACTGCACATGCTGTACATTTCTTTCTGGAAGAAGTAACTTCGATTTCACCTCATAAACTGGGCTGACACTCAAAACCTTCAGATGTTAAAGGTCCAGTGGTCTATTGGCAGAAATTTAACACAACATTCAGCAAGTTTTCATTAGCGTATAACCACCTGAAAATAAGAAAATTAAATTAAATGAGGCCTTGATTTCTACAGAGGGAGCAGGTCCTCTCACACAGAGTTCGCCATGTGTCTACAGGAGCCCAAAACGGACAAACCAAACACCAACTCACGAGAGGGCCTTGCATGTTTTCTGTCATAGGACAGAGTGAGACAACCTCACCACCAGACACCACTAAATCCTAGTGTTTCCCACAGGGCTGGATTCTATCTGTGGTGGTAGCTGATGGGGGGATCAGCTGATTCTAACGTGAACTCGGCTTGCTATGAACTTATTTGAAGAGCTGGCACCTCAGATTGACAGCTTTCTGTTCAGGAACCCGGCGAGCCGTCTTCTCTGTGGGGAAAAGCCAACAGCAATCCTGCGTCTGGCGCTCGTTGGCGTTTCGATTCAGAGAGCACGGAGTGGAGGAGCCGTTCACAGACGGGTCATTGTCAGTGTGTTAGCGAGGGAGAGAGCGGGGCAGGGACGGGGCTGAGCCAATCAATGCGCTGCGCTAAGCTCCACAATGGAATAAGATTTCACCCATTTTAAATATTAACAAAAATAGAAAATCAATACGTGACGGTCAGTGTTGTTACTGTGGCGTGCTGCCACAAATAAATCGATGTATGGGAAACACTGAATACTGTGGGCTGAAGTTTAAATGAGGAGGTGCATTCATGTTATTTCTTTAAAAAAAAAAACATACTGAGCCTCTGAATTTCTTTAGTTTTGGTTTTTAGAAGACAGCGAATGTTCAGTGTTGAGCTCTGACAGAGATGCAAAGACTTGCTTGAATGTTTGGGATACTTTAGAAACAGTAAGACCACTGAAATAAAACTTTGTTCAACTGCAAACCTGTACATCACGGTCACAAGGGGTCATTTCTCATCCAGTATATTGTTATCAGATTACTGATATTGAGAAATGCCTCAAACCCTCAGTTCAGACTACAGCGTCTGCTCGGTCCCCATCTGTCTAAACGCTGGGTCCTATTTGGAGTGAACAACGTAATGCTTTGTTGGGCTGACAGATTAAGGAAGTCATGCACTCCTACAGTGGCTGAATGACTGATGGATTAGTGCCCTCCTACGGCCGCTGGAGACATTTGCTGACAGATTATGGTTTCAAAGGAATTCACTTCAACTTTGCATGAAAAATGTGCCTTCAGAGCGAATCTGAAGCAGCAGGGACTGATTACTACCTCAAAGATTCCTCCTTTTTTTGGGAGAAAAGAAAGCAGTTCGGCAAAGGTTTATACTGTTGTTGTATGATAATTATAACCCCATGATTTCTGTAAATCCATCCAGCTTCACTCAATGCGCAGTAAGGAGCATGAGCAGCAGGACGAGGGGCACTTCAAGAAAACCTGGTGGTCGTCTGGAGTCGATGAGTCAAAGTGTCGGGGAAAACTATCAGTAACATACCTGAGAAAGATGCACAAGCAGAATTACATGGAAAAGGAACTCCGGCTACTTTTCCCACATGCAATTGCCAGAGCGCTGTCAGGTTAAGGTGCAATGTGGGGAAAGGTATGCACCTTTACAGCACATTTCATCTCTGATTTTACTTTGGCTTTAAGTTAAGCGCTTTAGGTTAAATAGCAGGGGAACCAGATTGGCTAAGGCTGACTTTAAAATGATAATTAAACAGCTGTTACACTCTCAGGCAGGATGTACAGCCTCGCACAGGACAGCAGCCTGAAAAGGAGCACTTCTACATGCGCTGCACTGTGCTGCACGGACATGCAGTCTACAGTGCTCGGTCTTTTTCCTCTCCAACCAGGCTACTGAGAGCGTGTGTGCACAGATCTGAACACTGCAACAGACCTGCAAAGCACTTCAATGCGCTGCAGCAGCTAGCATAGCGTTAACAGCACTGTATGTGTGAACTGTACATGATGCGGTCTCCCGGGTAGACCTTCACAGGCACCACTGACAGGGGAAAGCAGAGGTAAGATGACAGCCATAAATCTCACTGTCTCCCTGCTGCACACACACACAACGTCATTTCACAACGCTTGCACAGCTAAAAGTGCACATTTTGGTTGAGCAGCGATGTCGTTTTGACCGGTGAGTGTCCATGTCCGCGCCGCTCCGGAGGATTACCAGCCTAATATTACATAAACAAACCGGAACCCAAATCATATTAGCAACCCCGTTTGTTTCATCCTCCGCAGCCCCAAAAATAACACGCTAACAGCCTACTCACGGCTCGTGTTGTGAGGGAAAGTCAGGGTTTCCGGATACGTTGAGGTCTTCTCCGCCGCTTCAATTCAAAACACGAATGTCTGCTGTCCTCCGCGTCGTCGCTGGCGTTGGAGAAAAACGGACCCAGGCTGAGCGGTAGTACGGTCGCATGTACTGCAGTGTACACAGTCTGCTGTCGGCCGCTTTCTTCTTCTGGAGATGTTGTCGCGGTCGCTAAAGGAAAAGGCGCATTACCGCCGCCGCGTGGTGTGGTGGAGTCAGTGCAGGTCGGATGTTCTCCGGCCGTCGGCCTCCACCAAGACCTCAGTTACTCTCAGTGAAATGAGTTTTTGTTGTTGTTGTTGTTGTTGTTGTTGTTGTTGTTGTTGTTGTTGTTGTTGTTTTAAATGACAGCAAAAAAATAAAATAAAGAATAAGAGCTGGCAGAATGTGGGATTCTCCTACATAATAATGTACATATACGTAGTTGTTTTTCTAATCTGTACTCTTTTGTGCCACTGTTATTGCTTTTTGTTATACTTGCTGGATGTAACGGCTTAATTTCCCCAGTGTGTGATCAAAAAAAAGTCTTATCTTATCTTATCTTATCTTACATGTGGGACCAGTTTCAGTGACTGTAAGCATGTTTTCATTAAAAACTTTTTTTTCTTTTCATGCTACACTTTATACTTTTACTCCACCACCTTTTTACTTGATAGCCATTTGTTGGACAGCTTTAGTTACTGTTCACTTTACAAGTTAAGATTATTGTTGCCATTACATCCAGGACACCAGGAACATATAAAAGATAAAAGACAAAATTGTTGAATAAGACAGAGAAAAACGAAATAGCAAAAACCTACTAGATGCTATCACTGCATCATATTCTCAACTCGTACAAATGTTCAACAGGATGAATAACTGCAGTTTATTGGCATTTATAAAAATTGAAATAATGAAAATCCTTTTGAATTGCAGAAGTACAGTACAGACACCTAAAATAGGAATTTAGTTTAGTGCATTCAAATTCCAGAAAGACAGCAAACCTCCTCACAGAGGAGAACACACATTTTAATTTAATAAAAATGCAAGTTTTCACTTAATATCATACATTTTCNCACCTTGCTGCACCGGCCAAAACAAACAACAACAAAAGCTGAAGGCAACTGCAGCGTCAAATTCTCCACCAACATTTTCCCATCTTTTGTATTGAGTAAAAAAATACATAATTGCATGTTACATCAAGAAATCCATTTCTTTGCTCTGGAAGCACAGCGTTTGGATTTCAAATCAAATATATTAATGGAGCTTTCACAATCAGGCACGATTATTAATCGATCAATCTAGTTATGAATCCTTTTCATTCAATACAAACTTGACTATGGCCTCAAATATTCTGTCATGCTTGTGAGCAGAGTTGTTTGTGTCATATTCCAGCAACAATTAGCATCTTATTTATATGGCACTATTTTAATTTACATAAACAGATACTATCTATATCAAAAGACACAGACACAGACTGGGACCTGACAGCCGCTTCACCATGGGTTTTAGTTCTGGCTTTTGGTATGGATAAAAGGCTGGTGCCAGAGGACCTCAGGGTCCGTGAGGGTTGATACAGTAACAACAGGTCAGATAAATAAGAGGGCGCAAGGCCGTTAAGACATTTAAAAACTAGTAAAAGAACTTTAAAATCGATCCTGAAGCGGACAGGGAACCAATGCAGTGACTGTAAAACGGGTGTAATGTGGGCCCGCCCTCTGGTCTTCGTCAGCATGCGTGCGGCTGAGTTTTGAAGTAATTGGAGGTGTGAAATACTCTTTTTAAGAAGACCAGTGTCTCCGTGCCGTGTCTCCTGATGGCGACTCCAAGAGGAAGCATGTAAAGATTAAAAAGAATTGGACCTAAAATTGAGCCTTGGGGAACCCCACACCTAATTTCATGGGTTCCTGAGGAACAAGTATCCATAATTACATAAAAACATTGGTCTATGAGATAAGAGTGGAACCAGTTAAAAACAGTACCAGAGAGGCCATCCAGGTGACTGAGTCTATTTAATAAAATGTGATGGTCTACTGTATCAACGGCAGCGCTTAGATCCAGTAGAACCAAGACTGTGAGTTTCTTGTTATCTAAGTTCCACCTGATGTTGTTTAAAATCTTTAAAAGTGCTGTCTCGGTACTATGGTTCATCCTAAAACCAGACTGATGTGTCTCTAAAATGTTGTTTCTGTTTAAAAAGTCATCTCTTCTTGGCACTCCTGCAAAGTCTTTTCAGTTCATGTATTTTATCGTTGTTTCTCCACGGGAGTGTAGGTTTTCTTTTTATTGTTTTGGTTAAAAGTGGAGCTACTGAGTCGAGAGTGGACTTCAGTTTGCTGTTAAAATTATCAACGATAAAAATCACAGGGCGGAGGTAAAATTTCAGCAGGAGTGCTCTGAAAAATCTCAATAAAATTTGCAGCCACTTCAGAAGTCAGGTAGCGTCTCCTCACTTTTCTCACCGGGGCCTCGCGCTGGTTAAAACTGGTGATGTTAGAAAACACACAGTAGTGGTCAGACACAGCCAGTTCGACAACAGAGGACACACAAACGAACAGGCCATGGGCTATGACCAGGTCCAGGGTGTGTCCCCTGTTGTGAGTTGGCTGTGTGACGTGCTGCTCAAAATCTAGACAATTTAAAAGGTTTAAAAATTCTCTGGATATTGGATCCGAGGTGTCATTAGCATGTAGATTAAAATCACCAGTTATTAAAATCCTGTTAAAAGAGGTGTGAATCATTGATAAAAGTCTATATACAATAATGCAGAGTATCGGAGGGCTGCTAAAAACAAAGGTGTGGTGCTCAAATGATATGAAACTGTTAAAAGACACTCCATTAGAGGTCAGTGCGTTATTTGTAATTGATGCAGTTCTGCCTCCTGTTCCACCCCCTCTAGTAGAAAATAAAAAATTGAAATTTGGTGGGGAAGCCTCGGTCAGTGCCAAGCCATGTCTCAGTTAAAAGAAGACAGTCTAACTTCATTCATTCATTCATTCATCTTCTATACCCCCGACTATCCCTTTTGGGGTTGGGGGGGGCTGGAGCCTATCCCAGCTGTCAATGGGCGAGAGGCGGGGTATACCCTGAGCCAGTCACCGGCCGACTGTTTATAGTCACCAATCAACCAAATGAACATGTTTTTGGTCTGTGGGAGGAAGCCGGAGTGCCTGGAGAGAACCTACGCATGCACGGGAAGAACATGCAAATTTGCACAGAAAGGCCCCGCCCAACCCGGGGATCGAACCAGCAACCTTCTTTCTGTGAGGCACACGCACTACCTGCTACCTAGACCTACAGTCTAACTCATAATATAAAATCACATCATTCATTAAAAACGTCTTGTTTAAAAGAGAGCACACGTTCAGCACCGCCACGTTAATGTTCGTGCTGAACATTAGGGAATGGGTCGGTATGGGCCCACTGATGAAGACCGTCTTCCCGCATGACTCCAGGAGGCTGAAAAGGTCTTTAAAATCCTTTTTTGTTAATTTGGACTGTTGCTGAGCCGTGTCGTTTGTGCCAATGTGAACAATAATCCGGGTTATGGATGATGGCATGGACCGGAGCAGTTCATTGAGTTTGTCCATGATGACGGCGACGGTGGCTCCAGGAAAACACCGGTGGCGTTGAAGAAGCGGACATTGCGGATGATGCTATCCCCCACGATGAGTGTTGTGGGGCTGAACAGTGGACGGGGGGGCAGGTGGGCCGAGCCAGTGGTGTCGGAGTCTGGAGCGAGGGTGCGCTCAACTGGCAGCTCCGGGTGCCTGGCAGGGAGGAGAGGGGTTGGAAGTTCTGCCCTTCCGCCGCTGCACTGAGGTGGAGGTCTGCGCGCTGACAGGAGGTGATGCAGGTGATCCGGAGCTGACTGGAGGAGAGGCAGTGGTGCCGGCCCCTTCAGAGGCAAACTCCTGAGCAGGGCAGTGGTGAGTCCCGGAGTGTCTCCGGACTGCGTCCCTCAGGAGTCTCTGGCGTGCAGAGGTGGACGGTGCCCTAGAGGAGGGACGGGGCTCTGACTCCACACTACTGGGGACCGGCTGGGAAGAGATTGGCCAACTTGCACGTTCACCGGCTTGTGACAGCAAGTCGAAGCGGTTCTGGAGTTTGAGGGGGGGGCAGGTGTTATCGACTGCAGCTCTCCCTCTGCCGGACAGCACCTGGGATTCTGCTGGAGGGTGGCTAGCCGTGAGTGGAGGGAAAGCTGAGGTGTCTGTCAACGGAGGCATGATGTGTATGGCCGCAGAAATAGGCTCAGTTTTCTGGTGCTGGTCCGGAGCCGCCAGCTTCTCGCTCACGGACAAATCCGCATACTTGTAGCAGAACGGCGGGCTCGGGAGTGAGGGAGCCCCACCATTGTTCGCGCTCGGAGCCCTCTTCCACCTGCGGACGACCACTTCAGTCCAGGGGGTCCCCTTGTTTGGAGTGGAGCAGGCGGGTCGTTGACAGGAGAAGGATGGTTCCCAGGGAACTGTGTGCCCGAGTGCAAAGGTGGTGTTCAGTGGTGCGGGCTGACTGATCCGTGATGTCTCCAGCCAGTTGGTCAGCATCGGGAAACAAGTCTTGATGGTGGTCAGCAGGCAATCCTTCCTCTGCAGCTGGTTCAACATCCATTTTTTGTCCTCGAGAAGGTCACTGATCTTTTTGTATGCCTAGTCTAACAGTTCTTCCATCTGCCCAGGTGAGTCGGCTGCGTCCAGTGTGGGCATGGCGGCTCACTGGCTATGATAATGCTAGCAGATGCTAGCAGCAAACACTGGATTTTCTCAGAAATGCTGAGATTACAAAAACAACAGGCCTCTCGGATGATTGCTGATCGTGCAATCTTATCCAAACTGAGAATCCTTTGTAGCTTGATGAAGTGTATCAGTTCTAGATAATTTCGCTAGGACAGGCTAGCGTGTCTCTATTCCGAGCGTCAGAGTATGTCGGCGCGTCATACTATAGGAGCCAAATGCAATATTGCAGTTGAGTATTATTTATTATTCTTTACATGAGGTAAATCTTGGGTGGAAGAAGTAAAAAAGCAGCAAGGCCCTTAACAGCACCATCTCCAGTGGAGCTGCTCAGTGTTCAGCAGATGAAACTGCGGTTGGACCGGGCAGCTTTGAAGTGTCAACATGTTAACAGCGTTCCTGCTAAAGAGAGGCTTCCTCTCAGTGAAACTTGCCTGAATACATAAAAGTTAAAAAGAAGAAGAAAGATCCGGTTCGCCAGCAGGGGGTGCTATTCATCTCTTAATGAGCACAAAGTCCTGTGGGGAAGTCAAGAGGGCATCATCCATTTCATTTGTTAGTGAGTCTCTGGCCAACAGTTTCCTGACTCACACTGACAAATCCAAGTCTGTTAGTCTTGGAGGGACTGACTGTTCATCATGTGCATTTAGACCATCAGCCACATGACTTAACTTTAAACGAAACTACTAATGCACCTGAACATGGGTGCATGCTACATGGGTGTGCCTGTATTGTGTGTGTGAGGGGAGGTTACAGCTCTTACTGGTGTAAGACATCTCTGCCATCTAGATCTGGGTGTGATATGGTAGTTTCATTGTAAATGTGTGATATGTCACTGTGTGCTCTCACAGGGGACAATAAAGGCTACTCTCTCGAAATATGAATTCTGAATTATTATCACAATTCATGTTTCCATCCAACTATTTTTCAGTGTGCTTATTTGCACATGACGTCACATCACACTTTTGTTGTGGCGCAAACTGCAGATGGAGGGCAGGAAGTGATTTTCTCCATAGGAAGCACCATAACACGCACTCAAAATGCCGATGTTTTGTGTCATTTATGGTTGTCCAAATTGACCAAATGAGAAACAATGAGGAACTTTAATGGAGTACCAAAAGTTGTTGTTCGTAAAGCTGTAATTTCATCTCAACGCGCACAGACAAACATTCCTCCATCTAGTTCATCGCAGCTTTCACTTCCTGCCTTCCATCATCTTTAACGTCACATGACTGCAAAGAACCTATAGTAGATAGTGAGCTAATTATTGTTAGCTTCATTAGCTGGTTTAAAAATGATGATTTGCTGCTTGGATCTGGATGTTTGCAACATACATTGTGTGTTTTTCCGTTCACCCTCTGTACTCTTTAAATGTGGATTATCGCTCTGACCAGAGCTACATGCACATAGCGTTAGCATAGAAATCCAAAGCTGAACAGTTGTTTTTCAGCTATAACTGGACAGTAGCTGATATGCACTATCTTGTGTGCTACTGTGACCTTCACAGTGGTAACAGTAGGAGTGAAAGATTCACCCTGTGGACAAGAACAGATAATCAGGTTCATGCCTTGATCATGGTAGCAAAAAGCTAAATTATACCCGTCTCAGCCATCATTTGCTTTGTTAGTTCAGCACTTAATCTTGTCAAGACAGAGGTTCCTGCTGTTTTTGTTCATGTTTTTGGTGTCACATTTCCTGTTTATCTGGGTCTGAGTTCGACAGGTTCAGTGGTCATTTGTTATGTTAAATGGAAGATGCTCTCAGAAGGCTTTGGAAACCCGTGCCTCAGTCACCCAGTTTTTCTTTATGTCTTTGTGTTTAATCACTTGTGTAGCAAATATTAAATCACAAGCAGGTCAATGAGAATGCTGCAAAAAGGATGGTGAAATACTTTTCACATTTATTTTATTCCTGAACACAATTATTGTGAATTATTATTCTATATTATATGCACACAAATATTCAACAATGTTAATCTCTGTACAATTGATTGATTATGTGATAATGAGGACATGCAAAAAACGTGCACATAAATGCACATTTCAATATAATAGTAATAATAAGATAACAAAATTAAAATCACATTTGCTAAATGCAAAAAGCCTCCATTCTTTAGTCTGAGGGTATTACATTTGGTTTTGCAGTGCATATTTAACAGAAGTGAATTAGAAGTTTCCTTAATATACATAATTGTACTTAATAAATATCATTCCTTAATAAGACAAATAGTTATTTAGTTTTAAAAGCAATAACACCCAGAATTTTGTTCCGAATTTTGGTCAGTTTGAAACCATAAATGAGAGGATTCATAATGGGAGGTATGACAAGAAATTCCATTGCAACAAAGTTTTGAACCGTTTGAGGTAAATCTTTTGAACCAAATCGCATATTAATCACATCAAAAAGTATAGTCACAAGAAAAATGAGTAAGCAGGTTAAATGTGGCACACACGTTTGCATGAACTTCATCCTGTTTTCTATAGAATCCACACATGTTTTAATGACATACATGTAGGACCAAATAATAAAAAAACTATGAAAGACATAAATGATTATTGTTAAGTATGCAACAACTCCATTAACAGTAGTTTCAGCTGGGAAACAAGCAAGTTTAACAATAATCCAGTTCACACAGAAAAGCCTGGCAATATATGGGCTGCATAACTTTAATCTAGATGTTAGGAAAATATTTGTGGCTATAATGCAAAAAGGCGTCATCCAAGAGAAACACACTAACTTAATGAGCCTTTGCTTTGACATGATAGAGTGGTACTGCAGTGGCTGACATATAGCCACATATCTGTCATAGGCCATGACTGCTAGAATAAACAGATCACTGCAGGCAAACGAGTACATGACCAGAGCCTGAATGAGGCATCCAGAATAAGAGATGACATGAACAGGAGAAAGCAGATCCCAGAGAAACTTGGGGTAGAAACCTGTTGTCCCATAAAGTCCATTCATGCAAAAAGTGCACAGTAGAATATACATTGGCTCGTGGAGGCTTTTATCCAAGATGATGATTGCAACAAGAGACATATTTACCAGCAAAATCAAAGAGTAAAACATTAAAGTGAGAAAAAAGAGAGCAACTCGAAGGTTCGCTGTTTCATTTAAACCTGAGAGAAAAAACATTGTTACTACAGACACATTACCCATTGTGGTGCGAAAACCTTGTTCCTTGTGTTCGTACCCCCCATCCTACAGTCTCTGTTCCCTCATCTCACTGTTATTAATATCTTGGCTGAAGGCAGCAGCACACGAGCTGGGAATTCAAAGCAGCCAATCAACTGTGTGGAAGAGCCCGCATCAGCCCGCTGTAACATTCATTCATTAATTCATTTTCTATACCCGCCTTTTGGGGTTGCGGGGGACTGGAGCCTATCCCAGCTGTCAACGGGCGAGAGGCGGGGTACACCCTGGACCGGTCGGCAGTCGATCACAGGGCAACATATACAGACAGACAACCATTCACTCTCACACTCACACCTAGGGACAATTTTAAGTCACCAAATAATAAAAAAACTATGAAAGACATAAATGATTATTGTTAAGTATGCAACAACTCCATTAACAGTAGTTTCAGCTGGGAAACAAGCAAGTTTAACAATAATCAATTAATGTAATGAGCATGTTTTTGGTCTGTGGGAAGCCTGGAGAGAACCCACGCAAGCACGGGAAGAACATGCACACTTCGCACAGAAAGACCCCCGCCTGACCCGGGGATCGAATTGGTGACCTTCTTGCTGTGAAGCACTACCTGCTGCGCCACCGTGCCGCTCACTGTAACATGTAAACACAAAATAAACAAATCAATACCTCAAGGAACTTATCCACACTAGAGTTCTGCACAGGCCTGCAAATAAGACCAGAACCCGGGTGGAACCCCGACCTTTCATAGGAGCTGTTGTAGGAGATAAGTGCTGTCGTCCTCTGGTCAACCTAAACGTAAAACTTGTCCTCTGGTCAACCTAAACGTAAAGCTTCTCTTCTGGCTGCTGATTGTTGAAGTTCTGTTTACAGGATGGCTGAAAACACTGTGAGCATCACCTTGTTCTGAGCATCTAACATTGCTGTGGCAGGCTTTACACTAATTTTGTAAAAGAAAAAAGGAATAGTTTTTGTGTTTATGGGTGTTACATAAAATGATCTCAAGTTGAAAATCCCAACTTCAGACGGCTGCTGAAATAGAATTAATTATTCCTTTTTTTTTTTTTAAAGTCTGACCAAAATACCTCCTAAAGGTGTCTTTAGTCCAGTTGGTCTCATTTGCTCGCAATTTAGGACAGATTTTGTGAAAAAGAAAAAAAAAAAAAAAAGTAGTAGTAGTAGTAGTAGTAGTAGAGCTTAGCATCACTTCACAATATGCAATGCTTGTATACAGCATTCAGGGTTAAAGAAAGCAGTCATGTTCGTTGTACCACAGTCGATAGCGAGGAACTCTTTGTTAAGACTGTGGTTGTGTATGAATAATTATATATAACAACCAAATTTCTGTTGTCTGTCTTTACTTACATGTTAACCTAAATTGACTAAAATACTCTCTTTGCATGGCGGATGCTGGGCTGCACCATCGAGCTTAAGTTAGTTGACGCCGTAGGAGATGGGGAGGGTGCTCAGTTTGCAGTGTGTTGAGGCCTGTTAGTGGCTGGGTAAGCCACAATGCTCATAAGTAGTTCTTTTCCCTAGAGGTAGCAAAAAATAATTGTCATCATGCTACTAGTGCCGTAAGACAAGTAAATTAAGTATTTGATCAGTAAAACAAATAAACAAAATGTAAAGATAGTAAACATAATAATAATAATAATAATAATAATAATAATAGCGGCACGGTGGCGCAGCAGGTAGTGTGCATGTCAAGACAGCAAGTTTGCATGTTCTTCCCGTGCATGCGTGGGTTCTCTCCAGAAGCAAAATTGCTAGATTGCTTCTTCTTCTTCTTCTTCTTCTTCTTCTTCTTCTTCTTCTTCTTCTTCTTCTTCTTCTTCTTCTTCTTCTTTGGGTCAACAAACAACAAGGCCGTGCATGACAGCCTTTACCTGGTGAGGAGTGCTCAGCCTCCAAGCATTACACCTCCATTCTGTCACAGCTGTATGTTTGAATTTGATGAGATGAATTTGATGCAGCGACATGTTTCAAATCTGTTGGGACAGAAGCAACAAAAGACTGGGAAAGATGTGGAATGAACACGCCAGATTCGTTGGTAACAGGTGAGGATGGAGCGAGGTTCACCACTTTGTGAACACATGATTGGATAAAGGAGATTACTGCATGGACTCAGGAAAACTTTATTGACCAGTTTGTTTTCAATTGATTGCATTCTGTTTTTATATCATATCCACTAAGAGTTTATGTTTAACAGCTCTTTTGTGATTTGGATTTTGAAAATAATTGCAGACAGCGTTTTTGTTTTAATGTACTTTATTGGATTGTATACAGTTGTCAGCAGTGTAAGGTGCATGCGTGTTACAGTCAAGTAAGTAACAATTCACAATCAGTAATCAGTTACAAGCCTTTCTAAACATCAGATGGAGGGTGCCCTCGACGCAGAGTGAACGCAGAGTGAGAGAACATTTGCAATGAACAAACAACTGTATATGGAGATAAATATGTGAGACACTTTCAATGTCAAAATGAGGAGTCCCTGTGATATCCTGCATAAACAGTCTCCTTCATCAGCTGTTTCGAGTAACAATAATAAATAAATATTCCTTCCATCACATTTCCATTTTTAAATTCAAACAGCGCACTGACTTATTTTCCTGTGTTTATGTCTGGGCTCGCCTCTTATGTGAAAACTCATGAAACTTTTTAATACAAATTACCTTCAAGATTTTGTTTCGGACTTTGGTGAGCTTGAATCCATATATAAGTGGATTCACAACTGGGGGAATAAGCAGAAAATCTATTGCCATGAAATTATATAAGTCTGGAGATAAACCGAGTGGCCCAAATCGCATGTACAATAAATCTAAAAGCACAGTTATTGTAAAAGTGATTAGAGAAATCAAATGTGGCAAGCATGTCTGCATGAACTTAACCCGGTCCTCTTTGGATGATATGCACGTTCTGATCAGGTATATGTAAGACCAAATGATAAATACAAAGTGTCCAAAATAAAACAAAATATTAAAATATCCAACTGCAGAATTTACTTTAGGTGGTGAGCAAGCAAGAGTGACGATCATCCAGTTCACACAGTAGACCCTGTTTATGTGGGAGCCACATAGCCTCACACCTAATAATGTTGCTGTGTTCATAAACATACAATAAAGAGGTAAAATCCAGGAGAAAAGCACAAAGATGGAGACTCTCCGTTTAGTCATAAATGAATGATAAACAAGAGGTTGACATATAGCCACATACCTGTCATACGCCATCAGAGCTAAGATTGAAAAATCACTGCAGGTTGATGAGTGTATCACAAAACCCTGCAGCATGCATCCAGCATAAGAAATAACATGAGACGACAGCAGATCCAGGAGGAATTTGGGGTAAAAACCAACAGTTCCATACAGGGCACTGATGCATAGATTACACAAGAAGATATACATAGGCTCATGTAGGGTTCTATCCATAACGATGATAAAAATAAGAAAAAAATTTCCAAGAAGAATAATTAAGTACCACAATAATGTTAGCAAGAAGAGGACAATTCTTTGTTCTAAAGTAAAATTCAAACCTGAAAGAGTAAACAGCGTGACAACTGAGGCATTTTCCATCATCTGTAAACTCTCTGTCTGAAAACATAAGGACAGCCACTTACAATTACACACGACACCAGCTCCCAAAGTAACACCTGAGAGCCGCACATCCTCTGCCCTGTGCCTGCTCCTCACGTCCCCACAATCAGTCCTTTTCTGAAAACGGCAGCAGAGCCTTGGGATTCGAGCGGACCAATCAATGGGATGTTGAAGCTATTTCAGATGGGACCGCAGAATCAACAAACATGCTAGCCTGAACTTTCAGCTGGAAACAACTAGAACCACAAATCATCACCTTATTAAAATAATTGCCACAAGTCATTTTTTGAAGTTTTTCAGAAAACTTTTACCAGAGGTGGGCAGCATCATAAGGAGTTGATTTAGGCAAAAAAAAAAAAAAGACAAAAAATGACATTTGGCAATTATTTTAATAAGGTGACGAAATGAAATTGTGGTTCTATGAATTCCTGATTTTACCGACACTGAACATATTCATAATTTGTTTTTTTCTTACTAAAATATCTGATTTTGCAACAATATCCACTTATACTGCAGCATAATTAAGCCTTTTTTTATTTGTATGCTGGCACTTGGTTAAGGTTAAGCCAGGACTGCGGTCTGGTTTAGTACACAAAAAATCTGCAGTGACTTGAAACACGACCTTCTTTTTAACACTCAATGGAAATCTGAATATTTCCTAACCTGAACTAAAGTGCTTTTGACCAAATCAAATCAAATCAAATCAAATCAAATCAAATCAAATCAAATCAAATCAAATCAAATCAAATCAAATCAAATCAAACTTTATTTATATGGCACTTTTCATGCTTAAAAGCAACACAAAGTGCTTCACAGAGGCTACAAACAACAAAGAAGAAAACCCAGCCCTCCCGCCCCCATAAATACATTCAGAGACATATAGAGACACACACTCACAGACATGCAAGCACGCACACACACACACACCCGCGCACACACCCATACGGACAAGGCAAGGAATAAGCCACCTTTGGGGGCCATCCACACTGAGAGGGCCCCCGGCTCATGACTAGGGAGCGCCGCCCGAGACCACCCCGACCCAGGCAGACAGGAGGCCCACACCAAGGTGCAGAGGCCTCCAGCCATCCAGGCCAGAGACGGCCCCTCGGCAGCGCACCCGTCAGTAGACCAAAAGCAGCTCCCAGTGTGGGGGGCCACCATGAGGAAACGCTAAAAACCAAGGGCCCCCATGAGGAAACACTGGAGCTAAAAACCAAGGGACTAAGACATAAACATAAAATAAAATAAAATTAATAAATTAAATAAATAGTAATTAAACATGTCGTTAAAACATGCAACTAAAATAAGATAAGAATAAAGATTAAATATGATAAGAAGCCTGATTAAAGGAATAAGATATATCAAACAAATCAATTGAAAGCCTGATTAAAAAGGTGGGTCTTGAGGCTCTTTTTAAAAACATCAACAGTCTCTGCGGCCCTGAGGTTCTCCGGCAGGCTGTTCCACAATCGGGGGATATGACTAAAAGCCGCCTCCCCGTGTGCTTTAGTTCTTACTTTTGGTATGGTTAAGAGGCCAGTGCCGGAGGACCTCAGGGTCTGCGAGGGTTGATAGGGTAAAAGTAGGTCAGATAAATAAGAAGGCCCGAGACTGTTAAGACACTTAAAAACTAATAAAAGAACCTTAAGATCTATCCTGAAATGCACGGGTAGCCAATGCAGCGATTTTTAAAACTTGTGTAATGTGCTCTCTGGTCCTCGTCAGCACCCGTGCGGCTGAATTCTGTAGTAATTGACTCAGGATGAGAACCCCAAACTGTGGTATTGCTGCAGCTGTTGCATAAATGTTGCACTTCACTGAGAAAACGTTGCCTCTACAATAATCCAGCCAGCAGTTTTTCACACAATTGGGAAAAGACTCGAGTGATGGCCGAACTGGTCATCAACTCACAGAACCCCAATTCTTCAGTTTCAATCAGGAGCGACTTCATTAAAAGTTAACAAATATTTTATTGAAATGTTCCCAATAAAGATGAAAAATCTGAAGCAATTAGACCTCATTGTGACATCATCATATTTCAGAGGGGCTGTGAAGCTGTGAGTATTATAGGATACCCCCTTGATGGAGTGGAGACACTGATGATGGTGAGGGGATGAAGCGAATGGCTGAAGACCCGCAGACCCAAATACCTTTGGAAACCATGTCTTAAAAGTTTTGCTGACAGAAATTACATATAGAAAAAAAAAAAAAACTGGTCAGTTTCAGGTACATGGCTTAGCTAATAACTGTGATCAAAAAGATTAGAATGAAGATAATTTGTGTGGCATACAGCACAATAATAAATAAATGAGTGATTAATACTCTCATTAAAAATACATAGCTCTGAATATTTAATGTGATTTATATTTTATTTATGCCTGCTCTCTTTGTACCAATCCCTTTGAATTATTACTTGTATGCAAAGTGGCACAGTGTACTGATGCAACTTGTGAGATTATCCAAAACATTTTTAAAACTCTTGAAGCTCATTATTTTGAAAGGGTATTTCATCCTGTCTCTTTTCACAATTGCATGGTTTATTTCAGGTCATTTGTATGTAATTGCAGCACTTTTTATTTCACAGTGTCTATTATCCACATTTCACATTTCCCCAGTGACTCCTCTGTTTCATAAACACCACAAATATTCAAGCATTTTATTTGTTATTAGGATTTTTTTGAAATTCATCAACAGAAAACAATCATATCAATGTTAAAATAAATTCCTACAAGTGTATTTAAATTGCAGATTAAAACAAAGTCATGGTTTGCACAGGTGTTAACTTCACTATGACACACATCACGGCTGCAGCTTGGTGTGTAAAAAAGAGTTTTCGAAGCTGAAAGAATTGTTGTTAAGACCACTTACTTTTTGAAACAGCCTTTGTTTCTAAGGCTCAGTGCGTTAAGTTTTGAGGATGTTAACATTCTTAAGATGAATTTTCTAATTTCTGGTAACTTCAGGCCATACACGAGAGGATTCACAATGGGAGGAACCACAACAAACTCAAGTGACAGAATTACAGCTACAAATGGATTCAGATTTTCAAGATCGATTCTGCTGAGAGCAACGTCACAAAACACAGTGATGGAATAGTTGAGAAATGTAATAATGTGTGGCAGACAGCTTTGTATGACTTTGCCCTGGAACTCTGACGACCGTTTCCTACAGACAAGGAAAATTCGTGTATATGTATACAGCACAAAAGCAAGGGGCAGAAAGACTGTGGTTGTGGACACAATCATGCCAACAATATTATTAATCGCAGTACTGACACATGACAGCTTTACAACAGGCCAGTTTGCACAGAATACCTTTGGTATCTTATTGCCACATAATGGAAGTCTGGAAGCCAGATAAACACAAGCTGCAACAGAAAAGGCTGGATAGATACATGCTAAGCTGACCAACTTACAGACCAACGTGGAGGTTACTTTGCTGTGGTAATGTAAAGGCTGACATACAGCAACATACCGATCATACGCCATGATGCCCAAAAGGGTGAGCTCATAGGATGCATAGGTGTAAATGACATAGATCTGAACGAAACAAGCTGATCGTAAGATCAAATGAGTGTCAGAAAGAAGGTCTCTCAGAAATCTTAAAAAGAAGCCAGTAGAGCCGTACAGAGAGTTGACAGAAAGACACAGAATAAAAAAATACATGGGCTTGTGTAAAGCCTTCTCTCGTGCTATTACCACGATTATGACAAGATTAGCCGAGATGATAAAAGCATACAACAGGAAACACAAGACAGCTGCAGGGTAGACGTAGTTTCCAATGTTCACAAACATCGTTAGGTTAAAATACAGGGGATGAGTACCATTTTCCATTTATCACAGTCAGTATCACATTGTTTGATCCAGCTGTCAAATAAAGAAAATTTGACAGGATCCAGTCAGCAGTTACAACTCACCTGCAACTCCATATTACCTGTTCAGTCATGTTTTGGTTTCGACATTAACTGAGGAGAAGTCATAAATGATGCAAAAAGATTATGAGTAAGTAAGAAACACACCTAAGTCATCAGCAATCAACAGCATCCACTGTTACTGTGTAAATCCAGAGGTTGTCAGCTGTCCTCAGTGTGGGTCAGTGTCTGTGTGGTCTGACCCTTGGCAGGTAAAGGAGGATGAGAAGCTGAGAGCCTCTTACATGGTCGCACGCAGTTATATCACCGCAGTCATCACTCCATGGGGGGTTGAGGATAGAAACTGCATCATTAACCCATGTTTTTTCTCTTTGCCATGACATGCACATGGCTTTGATGTGAGGACCTGAAAATGTTTGCCGCTCCTCATTAGAATTACTCAGAAAATAAATAACACTTGAGCGTACGTACATTTCCAACAAACTGTCTGGCAGTGGCAGTTATAATTTCTATATTAGGCCAAAATTGATATCACATACTGACTGCAAGTGAGATTAAAATGAAGTCTGGTCAATAGTCCCAACCACAATTGAGTTTTGTCACAAACATATTGACAAGCACAAACTAGTTGAAGGCCAAAATCCTGGATTAAAACTGTTCACGGCAACAGCAAAAAACCTCCAGAGGCTTAAGTGAACAAGCAGCTGTAAGATCAAAAAACAAACGAAAAGCAGGTGACATGAAACAGCAAAAACATAAAATAAATGAAATAATGTAATGAGAGCATGTGGAAGAGTTGATGTTTCAGTTCCAACTACTGCTTTGTGGTGGTTTATGGGTGCTTTACTCTAGCGCCACCATGAGGTTGACATATGTTGTCTTGAGTGAAATTTCTCAACAGCTATGTAGATAAAGTGGATGGACTGCCAGGAAATTTGGCACACACATTCATGTCCCCCTCAGGATGAAGAATCTCTTTGGTCAGACATTTTAATTTGTCTTTTTCTTTGTTATATTATTATTCTTTTATTTCACTTTGGAAAATAATGCAACAGGGACACCAAGATGCCAAGGGGTCTCAACCAAGTGTCCTTATGGGACGAGTTGGAAGTAAGAATATGCTCAGCTAGGGGAGACTTTGATACACATGTCAATGAGATGAACCTGAGGGTCTGAATGAATGAGATGAAGTGAAGGAGGTAAGAGGACACTGAACCAGAGTGACCTGCACACATGATCCCGGCTCAGTCTCACTGTTTACCTTCAGTAAACTTTATTTCAGAAACTCTGTCATGTGAGTGCCTGCAACCTCACCTCCTCTTCACTGCTGTAAGTCCTACAGCAGTTAGAGTGTTTTGTCACTTGAACATAAACGTATGTTGTTTATGGCGACTCGCTGAAATGACTGATGCTGATGTTCCTCTTGGGAGGACGAATGAGGACTGAAATGCTCAGAGAGGGCTTAGATGTGTGGTGCAAAGTTGAGTTTATTTGGCAGCAGGCTGGCATATGTATGACTCAAAATAAAATGCAGTGCCAATGCTCATCATGATGAAGGAAGGGTAGGACAAGAGGTGGGGTACACACTGAACCGGTCGCCAGTTGATTGCAGGGCAACATATACAGACAGACAACCATTCACTCTCACACTCACACCTAAGGACAATTAACCTAATGAGCATGTTTTTGGTCTGTGGGAGGAAGCCGGAGAGAACCCACGCATGCACGGGAAGAACATGCAAACTTCACACAAAAAGGCCCTGCCTGGGGATCAAACCGGCGACCTTCTTGCTGTGAGGCACGTGCACTACCTGCTACACCACCGTGCTGCCCGCATGAAGGAACATGTCACACAAATCCAAATCTAACTCGATGTAGTTCTGGGCAACATTAAAACTGTGGCGCAGAGGAAAAGTCTCTATATGAGACCTTGGCTATCCAGACAGTACATGTTAGCAGGATCAGTTCATTCATGTTCATGGGATTTGTTGACAGTAAGAAAAATATAGACTATTGCCAGAAGTCAGTGGAGTGTAGCCACACTCACAGAAAGATTAGTGAGCAAGTGAATGTGTTGAGGAAACAAATGCACGGCACGCTGTCTGATATTGACAGGCTTCAAAGACTCATGAACAAATGCTGATTTTAAAAGATTCTTACTTTGGTAAACCAGCTCAACATAATTTCATCAGGACTTGTAAATGTGCACTGGTTTGTTCATCTAATAAGACAAACATGCTCATGGGCATGAACAAATATTCTGAAAACGAACAAAATCTGATCAACTGAACCTGAAGTTTCACATTATCAAACAATCATTTAAACCTGTGGACCTCATAACAAAGTGTTGGTGCAACCTCATGAAAGTGTCTGACAGTAACCTCTGTACACCCCTGTGTATCAATCAGTTACTCACAGGGATCAGAGGAAAAACACATGTGATGCAATCTTTTGCTTATCTTATCTAAGACCACAACACTTTTCAGAACAGCTAGTCACACACACACACACGCACACACATGTCATGCCATGAGTGATGTAAGGATACTGTAGTGACTTTTATTAGTCCCTCAGCCGCCTTTAATGCCCACCATGCCATGACATCCCCAGTGTTTCCTCATCAGGTGATTTAACACAAGCTGGGGAATAGTGTAACTGTATGCAAGAGGAAAGAAAAGAAATGTCAAAAGACACTGGATGTGATAAAAATGGTTTCAGCTCAATGCTTGATGATGCAGTGTTTGATGATGTCAAGACTAATGAGATCCCATGGGATGGCCCAGAGTACGCTATACTTTTCAAAGGTCATTAATGTAGAACAATTATGTTGGAAATGGTCAACAGGTCATTATCTCCACTGTCCCTTGAGAGCAATTAAACACACGTTGCTACCGTGGAGAGCCATCCACGGTAACCAAACCAAAACAAAGAAGTTTTTCAGTTTGGTAAATGGTCAAGAACAACAAACTTTAACAAAGACACAAGTGGAACCAAAGCTAGGTTCAGCCAGTGCTTGAAAAGTTTAGGAGAATGCAACAAGAGATTTTGTGTGTGACTGCAGCTATGACACCCGACTTAAACTGGTGTTAAAGTCTGAATTACGGTGGCCTTGAGAGGTCAACACTGCGGAAAAAAACATGCAAATCAACCAAACGCAATCAAACTAAGACGATTTTCACTTGTCAACTTACATTCCATTTTCATCTGCGCATCTTGCAGCATTTCTGTATTGAGTTCTCTTTGAACTTAATGATGTTTTTTTTCTAAATTCTACTCATATATTTTAAAATTGTTGATGATGTTTTGTCATTTGCACGTGTTTTTTTAAGATGCAGTATGTTGAGCTCTCAGAGCCACCGCACCGAACACCGGTTTAGATCAAAATGCATAAACTTAAATAAGCAAAGAAGCTGCGTCATGTAATGCAATGAAAACATGAAAGCAAAAGTCTGCTTTGTCATGATTTGAAATGTGCGTGTAACTTGTGACTGTGCTAAAAAGAGACAGAAAACTGTTTTGTGCATCTACTATCATGTGTGCTGTGAAACAAGCAGAAGTCTAGTTTTGCATTGTAATGTCACAATATAATTCATCATTGTGTCAATATGTAGCTGTTTAAATACAATCTGCAGAAAACCTCTTGCTTCACAGTATTATAACCCCAATTCTGAAAAAGTTGGGGCTTTGGTAAAACAAAGCCAAATGCAAACATTGGCAAACGAGCTGTGTTTACCGACATCGGTTTTACAGGTGTTCCATGAAGTGATACCATATCCATTCATGTATTCACAAAGTAGTGAACCAACCTGTTCACTAACCTGTTTACTTGTGAAAGCAACTTCCGCAGTCTCTCTCAAGGTTGTAAATGTTTGTTCTCCCATTTTTGGGACTGCTTACTGATTTACTCTGTAACCAGCTGTTTACTTCCAGTAGGTAAGGAGTCACACATTTACTCAACAAGAGTGCAGAGTGTGTGCGTCCGGGCAGAAAACAGCTTTAACGAAGGAACAGCAGGAGTAGGAGATGCAACATATGAGGACATATTAAAAGGTAAACAAGGCTGAAAGCGAAACTAAATCACGGCAAACAACACAGGAGACCGGAGGAGGACAAAGACAAACACAGCGGACTGTTTTGGAGTCGAGGTCGCAAAATTCGCAGCAGAACAGACAGAGAAGAGAAAGAAAACCACCATGACATACCGGCTGTTTGAGGCCAAGGATCATGCCGCCATCTACCAAAAGTATCGCTTCACGCCTCCAGATGAGCTCAAGAACATTATTCTTCAGTACCTAGATAAAAAGGTATGCCATGGCCAAGTCTGCTTTGAATATACAGCAGTCTGTTATCACAGCACATACAGAGCCCTTGGAAGGCATTGTGCTTATTTGATCAACAAAACGAGGGTTTATGAAGGAAAAATTCAACATATTCACAACAAGCACTGCATATCTGTGAACATCTTTAGAAGGGAAAACCACATGTGCTGGCTGTGGATCTGGGATGTGGGACAGGTCAGAATTCCCGGCTATTGGCACCGCACTTCCAGGAAGTGGTGGGCATTGACATCAGTGAGCATCAACTGGAGGAGGCCAGAGCTGTGCCGGGGTACCCTAACATCACATACAGGTAGGAGTGTGTCAGTAGCTCTGTGTGTGTGGTCCTAATTACTCTACTTTTAATTAGAAGTGTGTCCTGTCTGTTGTACCTGCAGGAAGGGGACGGCAGAGGAGCTTCCTTTTCCAGATGGCTCTGTCGACTTGCTGACTGCAGCGTCAGCAGCCCACTGGTTCAATCAGTCGAGGTTTCTCGCAGAGGCCGATCGGGTTTTAAAACCTCAAGGTTGCATGGCTCTGCTGGGCTTCAGTGACTCTAATACCAGACATCACTACCAGGACCGTGGAGAAAGACTCAATCACATCTACAGAGAGGTGGGTGTAGACTTAGACCTCGATTTTCATGGCATGAACATACGTGTTAATTTGCACGCTTTACAGATTTTGTAAGGCACATTAGGCTAGCTGTTTCCCTCTGCCTCCACTCTTTATGCTAAGCTAAGCTAACCACCCCCCATCTCCAGCTCTGCACATAAAGCACGAGCACGAGACTGATATCCATCCTCTCATCTCATCCACTAAAAGAAGTGTATTTCCCCAAATGCTGACACATCCCTTCAAGATAACATTTCAGATTGTTGTAGCCTCAATTCACCGTTGACATCTTTCAGCAGAGGTTAACTTAGCTTGCTTGGGAAGTTGCTGTATTCTGCAGTAGCCACATACATCTCTGCAGTAATGTATGTGCTAATAGTGTTAGTTTTCTATATTAACACACTTCCAATGTGCTCTCATGAGTCCATTCTCATCCTTGTGAGGCAATGAATGAATAACTGATGGAGTAGCACAACAATAATGATAATAGAATCATTCAGACTGCAATTACTGCTGCTGTCTGTTACACTCTGATTTATCAACAGCACTTTGAACTCAATCAGCTCTCTGCTTCACCTCTTTGACTTCCATTCAGCATCTAAAATAACAAAGCAAGCAAATGAAACATCAGCTGTGCTCCACCGATGCTTGTCCTGAATGCAGTTTGGCTCAGTGGTCTGAATGTGTCCAGGTTTCCTCTGTGTCCTCAGCACAGTGGACACACTCATTTTCCATCCCTGCGGTGCTTACGCTCCATCCATTATCCACACATGCCACATTTTCATCCATTAATTGGCTCTTTTTTATGTTATTTATATTATCTATACAGTGAGACACATGAAATTCAAACTCAGTGCCTAAATGGAAAAGTTATACCTTAATATGAATTCACTTTCAGGTTCATCAGGTGCTGCAGCCATATGCTAGCAGTCCAGTAGCTGTAAGTGAGGGTAAACTGCAAGCGCTCTACTCAGCAATACCTTATCCAGATAAAGAGAGGTAATTAACACACAAGTTGTACCTGACCAAACCTTAACACACCTGTGTGATGGCTAAATACAGCATGATGTTCTGCTGATAATACAAAACCTCTGCACCTCGTCATATCTTTGTTTGTCAGACACAGACATTAACAAACTAGTTCAGGGCCTTTTTATGTAACAGTTACATGTTTCTTTAAATTGTGTTTGTATGTAATAATACATCTATAATGATATGACAGGGTTGAGGGCATTCAGGACAAGTTGTTGATCTCTGTGAGGAACCTGGTGGGTTTCATCGAGTCCTGGTCCAAGTTCCAAGCTTACAAGAAGAAAGATCCTCAGACTGCTAAAGACCTGCTGCTCAACACACAGAAGAGGTCACCTACACACACACATTTCTGTTATTATAATGCACTATTTAGTTTTCATTCATCCTTTCTGTGACTATTAACTGTCTGAATGTTTTTCTGCTCAGTGCTGAGCTGAATAATCAATCACTGCACTGCTTCACAGGTTCCTGGAGGAGATGGGAGTCACATCTCCTGACACTGAAATAGAGCACAAACTGGAATATTACTGCATCCTGGCATCAAAACCTCTGTAATCAACATTGTGCCATCAGGTGTGGGACTCTCGGAGCATCTCATTCATGCTTTTCTCAGTAGAACTCTTGTTTTCCCTGTGATTCTCTTGTGTAACAGATAAATCTACTGACTAATAACTTTGGCCAGTCCTGAATGATGCTGTTTGTCATCAGGAAGATGTCAGTCTACTCATGCTCTACTCTATTATGCTGCTCTAAATGTAGGTTTCATTTTGCAGTAAAACTATCCCTTAAAACATTTCCCAATAGAAGAGCTGATCCCTTGTGACCTTGCATGCACACTGTGAGCTTACATAACTAGAAAAAAATTAATTCTTTTAAAATGTAACATGCCTATCATTAACAGAAGGGGTGCATAGATGCTTTGGTTACAATATTGGATGCAATACTCCAGTCCTGGTGTATGATCTGGTGTATTACCACTGGACATCCTCACATATTCTTTCTCCTGCGAGTGAAAGTTGAATTAATAAGCAATAAAATGCACTCATTCAATCCAGTAAACTCAAAGGTTTTGTTGCTACGGCCTTACTTGGTATGACCAGTAGCTCATGGTAGCTAACATTAGCAAGCTGCTGCTGTTTAAGTGACATCATTCATTCATTTTGGGGTCGGGGTTAAGACTCCTCTCTACTTTCATCACAACAGTAAAACAAGAATCTGGCACAGACTAGGTGATCAGGAGACATTTGTTTCCTGTTAACGGTCACATTCCACCTGCTTTCAGCCAGATTGCCTGATGATGAGTCATAGTCAAAGGCATAACCTTGTGGCATCTTACTATTCATACAGTTGAGCAGTGAAGCCACTGTTATGTGTTTGTGTTTATTGTCCTTAACACCAGGACACAGACTGAACTCAGTTCTGCTGACCTCCACATCAGACCGTCACAGTTCTACAACACTGACAATAAGTAATGAACAGCCCTCTGTTAAAGAGTAGTATGAGATTATACAACTCAAGAAATCAGCCAGTGTATTCAGACAGAGGAGAGCTGCACTCACGATGCACACACACACCATGTGTACCTCACCCACATCACCTCCAGGGGTTCTGATCGGTTCTGACAGAAACACATACCATCACATGACCCATAAACTGACCCTTACAAAGCTCTGAGCGAGACCTTGATTTCCATTTAACACAGTTATCATGGATTCATTCAAAACAAAGCACTGTTGTACCAATTATGCACAGAAAACAGATGCCACACCATATAAAGAAAACAGTTTTGGGGCTGTCCCTTTAAAGGCCCTCATTTTCAAACATATCACGTATCAGTGGAAGTAGTGGGACCTCCCAATTCCCAGGAACCCCATCGTCTCCCTCTTTTGTGTGTGTGTGTGTGTGTGTGTGTGTGTGTGTGTGTGTGACTGCTGGCTGAAAGGAATGTACTACCTTCTCAGTGTGGAAGTAAGGGCCTCATATCCAGCACAAAAAACTCCATAGATTGCCTTAATCTCTCTTTTTAAGCATATGCCTGATCACCTGTTAAGAGAGGCATCCACCAGCTATGGCTTACCGTCTGTTTGAAGGCAAGAAGCATGTTTCTTGCTACTGGAAGTATAGGATCTCTCCATCAGATTATCTAATACAACAGATCCTTGACTTTCTGGAAAAACAGGTAAGTGAAGATGGAAAAATGGGGGTAACCTCTGTGTACTTAATTTAAACAATCAATTATTGCAGGGTGTCATCGTCAATGGTTGAGGCTGAACTAACTCCAAAGGAATGTCATAGAAGGTTTTCAATATTTTGTCAGAAAGGTCGTCCCTTTGAGCTGGCAGTGGACGTGGGCTGCGGCTCAGGCCAGGGCACAGTGCTGCTGGCCAAACACTTTGCCTCTGTTGTGGGCACAGATGTCAGTCCTGCCCAGGTGGAAATGGCTTTGCAGTATGCTAAGGAGCCAAACATTACATACAGGTAAGCAATCAGTTAGTCTTAACTGGAGACTGTTTACAAGAGACACAGAAGGTGAAAGACATGAATGCATTATGAAAGCTCCTTGTGTTTCCTGTCAGATGATTTTTCTTGTGCTTTAATTCAAAGTCCCTGGGTAAAGACTGTAAGATCAATTACACCTGATAAAATGCACGGTGAGGTTATTTTTCTTTTTCTTTTATTCAAAACACCATTACAATTAACATCACACCATTTGTTCAGCGCTGACAATCGGATAAGCTACTTTACTGAATCTTGGCCAAAGCAGGAACAATGTGACCGTTGTCTGGTGAAAGTCGGTCATGCAGTAAGGCCTATGCAACGGAACAAATGCACTGTTAACACAGGCCAGTGAAAGCCTCATAAAATGTTTGGCATGTCTCACAGGGTTGGTTAGGCCCACTAAACATGATGAAACCTAAATCAATTAGTAATTCCCATGGTACTTAGCATATTACTTATTAATATTAATGCTGACATTCTGTTTTGGGGGATTATACTGCTGCCACACATGAATCATTATGACGATGTGAATCATTCCTGCAGAGCATAATATTAATAGAAGCAGCATGTGGCAGGCAAATTTCCAAATAGTGAACTGTGACCTGGACGATATACCAAAAAAATAAATAAGGAAATCAGAGTGCAGTTAAATCAGAACAGACCAGTGTGCACTTAAATTAATGTAAACTGGATCTGTTCTTTTTAAATGAAAAGCTGCAGGTAGATGCAGCTCCTGCATATGGAACTCCAAAGTGTTCAATATTAAGTCAATAAAAAAGTAATTATGAAAAAAAAAAGTACTTGTGTGAATAAATTGTGTAAAATATAGAAATGAAGCTGTAATTTGTTAAATAATTTAAAAATGTTATTAGAACTCAACTCATTATGATAAAATGTAATTTCATCATTCTAATTATCATAATAAACATTTTATTGGAGTTCATTTTTATTTCAAAATAAAGCACTCGACTGAAATTTTATTCAGCACATTTAATTAGTGGATCAAGAATTAAAGAGATGGTGCCTGAAAACTTCCCAAATTGTACTGAATACTGTCAGCAGTTGTGTTCTGGATCAAAATCATGCACATTGTAAGCTCATGTTTGGGCTATTGCTGGTCCTCACTGGTCAGATGTTTGATTGGGCCGTTCCATCTTTAGACAGTGCGTGGCCGAGGAGCTGCCATTCGCTGACAGCTCGGTGGACTTGATGACAGCCATGTCTGCCTTCCACTGGTTTGACCGGCCACGCTTCCTGCAGGAGGCCCACAGAGTCCTGAAGCCCCGTGGCTGCATGGCTCTGCTCAACTACACCATTGACATGGAGCTCAGCCACCCTGACTGCTGCTCACACACACTCAACCAAGTCTGCAAAGAGGTGCTTACATGAATATCCACCTCATTATGCATGTGCACAGATGCACCCTCAGCCACATGTACAGGGACAGATATCAGCCTGTGAAAGTAATTCTATATAATAAGTGAACATAGACAGGAGACATGATCAAATAAACAGCGATCAATACAGGTGCTACAGAGACCCACTGACAGTTATGGACAAGGCAGATGTTGGGTTCTGGTTGGGCAGCGCTCCATGTATGAACAGCTACATCTATCACAGCTGATTGCTTGCACTGTAAGATAAGAGTCCTGTCCCAGAGGTATGTGCACATATCCCATGTTGGCATGCAGTTTTGGAGATTCACTGAAGAGACTCCAGGAACTGTGCATTTTGTTTGGACCTGCCATTTCAAAGAAAGACATGCTTATAATTAAAACACTGGGGACACAGAGGTGGAAATAAAAACTTGACGGTTAGTAATGTGACAGCTATAATTTTAACGCAGCACTAGTTTAGAGTTGTAAATTCAAATCAACCTCATTTTAAAATTAAATAATAAACAATAAAATAGCAGGAAAAGCACAGTTACACTCACAAAAACGATGGCTCTGCTCTGTTCCCTGTAGGTCATGACAGTGTGACTGTGATTCACCATCAATGACAGCAGGGTCCTGAAAGCAGCTAAATGGAATTCAGCCATCGTTCTGTGATCGTCTCCGGCATGTCAGAAATGTCTTCTGTCAATCAGGCCTGTGATTGAGATGTATTTTTAGGGTAAATTAGGCGCTAAACAATAGTGCTGAATGTGTTTTTATCTTTTTTCACGCTGAGAAAAAGATAGCAATAAATTTGTTATAAAGTGGAAAAGACAAAGAAAATGCTGCTTTTGAAGAAAATTCTTCATTCATTCAAAGATTTATAAGAAAGGGGGAACCCTTCTTCCGCTCTGCTGGTGTAGACATCATCATCAGGCACATCCTCACATCACACACTGGTGGACTCTTTGACCAAAACAGACAAAAAACAACAGCACCATCTAGTGGCAAAATTAGGTAAAGTGACACAGTTAGCTCTATGGCACACAGTTAGGTTGCATGTGTTCTGGATGGATTGTAAAAACACACACAGCTGGGCGTTTAAACTTTGTTACTGTCAGAAGGCTGAAAGTTAAACATACCTGGTTGGTGCTTTGTGTCATGCCATTAATGCCATGATGAAAAAACTATCTCATGACTCCCTGTCTGTTGGTTTTATCAGTTTTATGCAGCCTTGCAACCGTACCGCAGCCCCCACCTCGGACCCAGCTCCATTGAGTTGTACCGGGAGGCCTATGAATCCATCCCTTACCCTGACAAGGAGTGGTGAGTGAACATGTGAACTGTCCGCCATTTTTTAATATGGGTCGTTTTTTATAGCATGCAAACCAGATTTTACAGACTTATCGCTCCCTCCCTGTCCAGTTCATCTGTGCACACAACGTCATATCAAGGAATTAATGCTACAGTACAAAACTTAAGTCTGAAGAGAAAGAACATCGACGTACATACACAAGAGGTTCATACTGACTGTTTGTTATTAATGTATTACAGGCAAGAGTGTGTGTGGGTGAAAAGGCCCATGCCTCTGTCCAGCTACATGGGGTTGGTGGAGTCTTTCTCGAGCTATCAGGCTCTGCTGAGAGATGACCCGCAGAAAGCCGCCACACTCTCCCAAGACATCTGTCAAAGGTAAACGCTCAATGACAGCATGCATGCAGTACAGCATACACACATATGTATCACACACACCCCTGACAGTGGACAGCATCTCACTAACTGCATCCTCGGACTGAACGATGAGACACTCCTGTGTTTCTGTCCCCAGGCTGATGAGCGTAATGAGGGTGACCTCTGCAGAAACAGAGGTGATGGTGGCTGTGAAGTATTTCTACCTGCTGGCCTGCAAACCACAGGAAGCCTGACCCCTGCCAGCACTCACGGTCTCAACAAAGTCGTGAATGTTAGTTGAGGACACAGAAACTTTTGCTGCCATCCAGAGTTTTATTTACTGTTCTGTGTGAATGTTTTCTCTGTGACAACACAGCGCAAGTTAGTGTGTTAGGTGTTTGTTACTTACGTATAAGCTTGAATTCTCTGTTTGACTTTCAAATAGCACTTATTTAAAAGTAATAATTAGAGTTAGATGAGAAGATTGTGCTGAATATGAAACTGGAGCCAGCGGCCAGTTAGCTTAGCTTAGCACAAAGACTGGAAACAGGGGGAAACAGCTAGCCTGCTGTAAACTGTCTCTTTTAACACTTCAGATTTTGCATGGAGATTCTGACTCTGTGCAGATTTATGTTTGCATCATATTTGTGATTTGGTAAAATGTACAGAAAATCTTTGTCTGAATCCTACATGAACTCCAGGTGCTACTCATATTATAAATGATCTGTTATGTGTAATCAGCCATTTTCAAACAAATTACTCACTCACTGTGAACAAAGTGTACAACTGTAATATTTTGGAGAGGTTGTTTTTACAAAGTACCACTAGAGGGAGACATTTGATCAAACGTGATTATTCGCACCTTCTTTTGATTATATTATATTGCCTGGAACATTTATCATATTTGCTGACAGTAAAATGTTATCAACATAACAGTATTAGGCAAAAATTGTTGCTGAGATAAAGCCAGTTTCTTTCTGCCTCATCATCACTCTGAGAGTCAAAATGTTTTCCTGTATCGATTTGTCTTATTTCCCACCTGCTTTTAAAAGTGAACCATATTCAGTTACTGTGCTTCAGTTACTGTATTGTGCAGGCTGAGGTTGGGATAAGCTGCAGGGTCCGCTGTCTGTCGCTCCCTATCACGGACCACAACCACTAATCCCACTTTGTATGTGCTGGAAGAACAAATGTGCAATCTCTAAAACGGTATATGTGTATTTAGAAGAAACAGTTCTCAGAAACAGAAACATCCAAGATGCCCTTACTTGTGAGGTCCGGCCTCTTTCTTGGCTTCTGAATCTCAGTCCGCCCTGCAGACATTTGTTACAAACACATTTTACTGTTGACAGTGCAAAAATGTTAAGCCTTCTGTCCTTTTGTACGACTGGTAGCCTGACTCCAGGCCATAACCCGACTCTGACTGGTGCAGGTGTTGTGCATGTTTGTGTTGTCTGCACCTTGTAGCACAAAGGCACAAAGTTGTCAGTTTGTATCTTTCTTGAGCTGTTTCCACATTTGATCCTGCAGCTATAAAGCCATTATATATACCATACACTTGTACTGTAAGTGTGCATAGTTATTAGACAGTGTCACTGAACATGTGGTCATAAGGACCATAATGTTTATTGCTATCTGCATGATTCTTCTAATGACCTGCATGCAGTGCAGTGTGTGGTGGAAATTCTTGTGAGCTGAAGGAAGGAGCTCACCAAGAGACTTCGGATGTGTTATGCAGAAGTATTTATTGCAGGCTTGATGCATCAAGGAGAAGTTGATGAGCAACACAATGTCCACAAGTGAGCCAACATAGTGCCACACCAAATTCTGAAGATGTCCCTTTTAACAGGGTGTATTAATACCCCAAATGTCACGTTTTCCTTTCTACTCCTTGAACTATCCCCTATTATGGATATTCTATAACTACTTTCTACATTTGTGGTACTCTATTGGGTAGTCAAAACCAAACAATAGCTCCTCCCATACTTACGTATGCCCTGACAACAAACCCTCTAACGGAGGACACTTTGACCTAATTCCTTATTAAAATGTGAGCTCGAGCATTCCTCCTTGAATTGGTCAGGTTATCAGTCTGCACAGTTTATCTATGAGATACCTTTGCTACCTGTATAGTAAGAACAGGGGAGAATTCCTATCTGCTGTCTGTGTCTCCATCTGAGGTCTCTGTGTTGTCCAACCTTGAGACCTCTGGGCGCCTAACTGTACAGAAGGCCTGTGATAGAAAATTCCCTCACACAGTGCACCAACCCAACCTGAAGTCTGCCACAAAGAATCATCGAACAGAACTACTTTTCAGCGCTCATATTTGAATGTACAAATATATGTCAGCTCATTTACATCGTCATTTGTATTTGTCACACAAAACGTCTTTCTTTCTCCTCCCTTATTCAAATAAAGGAGGATTTCACTGATTAAGCAGGAGCCTGTTGTGTTCAAGATCTACTTTGTGTCAGTGATGCCAGGCTGAGATAGTAACTCCCACTCTGAGTGCGTTCTTTTTGTGTTCAAATGCTGCAGAGCGAGTTGGACGGACTTCAAACCAAACGAGCTGTCCTGTCAAACATGTTTGGTGTGTCTGTTGTGCAGATGTTTCCCTCTGCTCCCTGAAAGTGCTCCATGTAGCAGCGCTCACTGGATCTGAAAATAAAAGCTCCTCTTCCACAAGAGAAATTTTGAAATTAAAACATTCAGTTAAGTTCAGAGGTGCATTATGCTCATGTCGTACAATTGTTGCATTAACAAGATGAATATTGTATTAATTTTCAATCAAATGTTTTACTTAAGCAAGAGGTAAAATTCCTCCAATGGTACATGAGTCACCTGGTGACAGAAGTGTTTGAGAGCTATGAGCTTGTGACTCTTACTACTTGTAGCACATTACATTAGACTTCCACTTTCCTGAGGACGGTAAGACAAAGTATTGCCACCAACTTCAGTTCTGTGTCAGCGCCTATTTACTGTTAAAGCACATCCTCTTGCTATCAAGTTACACACACTCTCTGCGTATGTTTCAAAGTATCTGCTAAGACATTTACACTTAATGTAATGGGACCCTGAGGGAAAAAGAGATGTGGGGAGCCACTGATCTCGCTGCAGTCCTGGAATGTGTTAGCAGTGGTTGTGCTTTTCCGACAAGACAAATAGTGCTTGGTTCACCAGAAATTAACTAAGTAATTTACCCCTCACAACTGCTGCAGTTCATTTACTCTGGTTTAACTCAGATCTTAGTATCCAAGTTATTTGCATGAGTCAGTTTAAAAAGCAGCATTGTGCCAGTGATTGTTCAGCCATCATTTTGGATCATGTGTGCTGCTTGCAGAAAGGTTTCTCGAATTTTCTTCAAATGGAACGCACAGAGTACTTCTCGCTTTTCTAAACAACTAATGGTTATTCCGACAGTGCAGCACAAGTTAAGCAAACATGCATTTTAAGATGGGATTCGTATTATTATGACATGTGCATTAGTCATGTTGTTTCAGAGAAGTTTTTCCCTTAAACTGAGTAGACACCGCACTCACATCAGGGTCATGTGGTCCAGCGGAGAGAGCGAAGCCCCAGGTGTAACACTTTGGTTTTACATGATTACCATTAGAGCTACTGGGGCTACTGTCACTGCTACTGAAGCCACAGTCACGGTCTGATCTCAACTGACAGCCAGATGTCACTTTGATATACATACAGAGTAACAGGTGGTATAACACTGATTATTCAATTATAAGTGAAAGATTGAATGGACAGTTCAATTATTTGTGGAAATTGTTCAAGTTAGAATAACCGATTCTCAGTTGGCCAAACCAGGCTTGAAGGTATACTGCGCAGGAATTGTCACTCTTTGTAAAAAAAAAAAAAAAAAAAAGTAGTTCTCAGTGCTGTGTCCACCATTTTTGTAGCTCCCCCTTGGATGCATGCTGCTTTAGGTCTGGTACCTGGTCTCTACCTTTTTATAAAGTCCAGACCTCACCTGCATGTTAGCTGGGGGCTACGTACCACCTGCACAAACGTTAAGGCCTAGAAACATCCAGACAGCAGCAAAATAAGAAGAAAATAGAGGCAGAGGGCAGAGTCTCTGCAGATGAGACAAAAACAAATTGCATGATTTGCTCATTGAAATAAGATGAGTGACTGAATCTCAGTCTGGAGGTGAAGATTGATTGAGGACACCAGTGCATTGCCCTCAAAACAACCCAAACCCTGGACTGTAGACAACATAGCAACAGGAGATAAATCCTAATATTATTGTATCTGGCATGCAGACAGGGGTTTTTTTTTTTTTTTTACTTTAGGTGAACATCATGTCACTGTTGGGCTGCAGACATCAGTTGACAGGCTAATTTAACATTTCATATTTCAAGAGCTGTCTGCAAAGATAAACAGAAGTCTGAAATTCCTTAAGGTGCATTTTCCATCACTTAATTTCCCCCTCTGGATAGAGAAGCACGAAAAACTTTTATTATCCCCCTCTTTATGCTGCTGTTGAGCTTGAAGACCGAGAAGTGACAGAAATACTTCATTTCAAAGTGAGTACCTTCATCTTCAATACTGGATTTTCTCTTTTATGGGTCATTTGAGGAGAGGGTTGAAAGTTTTGTTTGTTGGTCTTGCCAAGATGTTCAGAAAAATTTCCTCCCTGTCCAGAATTCTTGATCCCATGTGGTTTTCTGGCCTTCTGTTCTTTTTCTCCTCCTTCTATCAAGGCACCATCTCTCCTCCCTTAAAGTTGATTATTATATTTTCATTGTTTGAGTGTTAATCTACTTCATGTTTTCAATATTTAGCTGATCGAACTGTAAAGAGTTTATTCAGCTGTTCTCTTTTATTTTGTTACATCAGTACAGAACAGTAATATCACTCCTATAAAAACATGTGCATGCTTTGTCCTCAATCGACATCCACTGAATAACAAAAGCAATGTGTTAGGCATACCGTGTGAAGAGAACATAACATTGTCACAGGGTCAAATCCTGTGGCGTATGAGCATCGCAGAAAGCCTGATGGCCAACACCTGTCTAAACAGATGTAGATGAAATACATTAGAATCATCCACTCCAAGATTAATAGACGTCTATTTTTTTAAAAAACTTTCATCTAACCAGGCAGGTCAGTCAAGAGCATGTTCTTGTTCACAGTGACGGCCCCAGCGCTCCTGGGTCCATAACAACTGGCTGAGTGAATCACAGCTTGGTCCAAAGACTTTAGGGTGAACTGGGTTTGCTCCGAGAAACGAATGAGCTGTTATGTCAGCAGTGACATAAGTTTTCCGTTTTTGCAAATAGTGCTCTTTTCATGGCACGTGTAGGCTGTGTGTGTGTGCCTGTCTGTCTGTGTGTTTGTGTGAGTGAGTGTGTGTTTGTGAGTGTGTGTCGGCAGCACAGGCACACAGGAAGTTTCATTATGTGGAGGCTTCTACTGAGCTTTATATCAGAGCTATTGTATATATTTAATTTTTTTTTCTTCAACTTTAAAATGGCATTGATTTTCAACTCACTGTAGTTTCACTGTGAATCTTGGGAGGCGTTAGTAACCCATTTATTTTGAGAATTGAGGGTAGTTACAGCACAAATACTGCTCTTCATTCTACAGATACTTTCTCTCATCTCTTTTAAGCTCATTTTGAACACCGGTTTTAAAAGTGGTACTTTAAAAATGATTGGGGGAGTGTAAGAATCCTTTCTGGGCTAACGTGCTAATGTGAAGTGTAGGTTTTTCTATGGGTTAAATTACAGTTTCATAATTGGAAGTAAATAACATAAATAATGATATTATTGTATGCTACAACACGAATGTAAACTTATTTAATCAGTACCAGCAAGTTTAGCCACGTTGTTAATTTTCAAAACCGAACCTACTAAAACAGAGAAGCACTCGTCTGCTGCTCAGCGGAACTAATTATTTGGCGCCATGTCTACACGGACAACAATAACGACCGGCACATACTGCGCTTCCGTTGCCCATGACACCGGAACGAAGTTCTGACAGCTGATTTCTCCAATCAGTTCATATCCACCCCTATCCCCCAAAATAATAATTTTTGGAGTTATTTACAGTCGGACGTGCCTCCTATAATCTCCGGCTGGAGTCGCAGACAGCGCCGTGAACAGAGAGCAGCTGATTATGGTGTAGCACGGAGCGCTAGCTCTGAGACAGCAGGTAAAAAAACAACGCTCAGATAACACACAAGCTAACACTGGTTAGCACAGACACTTTGTTAACAACTTAAACGTGTCTTCACCGATTAAAATAAGCGACATGTCTTCGTGCACTCAACCACAGGTGCGCGGAATAAGCCTGAGCTGAAGCTGGTTTTAAGCTCTGAGACTGTGTGTAGTTAGCTGTGATTAGCAGTGATAGCGGCTCGTTATTACGGCAAGTTAACGAGCTAAAAGTACAGCGACGAGGCGGTAACTTCCCTCCTAAAAGTCTGGGTCACTTGCTGACAGTAGCAGAAGACGTCTTGTCTTGTGGAATACGCACTTGCTGGTGTTTGAGAATCCTAGGCTGGTCAGCTGGACTCAATTAGTCTGTGAGTTACAGAGAACATTTTAAAGGGAAGACAGGCAATAACGTTACGTTTACTGAACAGATGAACTCATGAGCTCCATATACTACCAGTTTGCTTTTAAATATAGTTACAGCAAATAAGCTTGGTATGCTGTAAGATGATGTGGGAAGCCTGTGTGGGAAGAGTCTGGGCAGAACAAGAACAAACTGCCTTTTCATCAGTGTGTACGCCTTCATCCGCTCGTTGTATCAGTCTGTGTGTGTATGTGCTCTCCCTGCCAACTGTGAGTCCTGCTATATGGCCCTGTTCCTCCCTCTGCAGCTTCTTGACTAACATCCAGGTAGTCTGTGTCACCGAGCAACGCCAGGGTGCGGTGACTGACAGCTGAGGCAGGTGGGTGTTGAGTCAGACTCTGTGACACACATTTTATGGGCTCAGTGACACCTGATACCCTCACCCTCTTTGCTGCTGCTCCCTAGACGAGATCACCCGGTGCTCAGACTGGACAGGCAGAGTGAACTGCTCCCTTAGCGAGGATTAGCGACCTCTGCACCACCTGTGAAAATGCACAGCAGTCAAACGATAATCTAGAGGAAACGAAACATTTATTAAACAGCAGAATGGGTTAGTGGGATCATCAAGACTGAGTTATATTACATTACGTGAGTGATGCAGCGTGTCAGGGTGGTTGTTCGACTGTGTGGATGCTGCTACACCATCTAGGAGCTAGTTGCTACGCTAGGTGACTGTCGTTGAAAGTTTAAAATTTCCTGAAAGTTGCCTTAACAGTTATTTATTTTAGATGTCAACACGCTGAGTTCTGTTTGTCTTTTAATGTAAAGTCAGGTTTCTCATCATGAGCTGTGTTAAATGTATTGAACAGGTTTATTTTTAGGTCACAATTTATGAATAAGATATTGCCATACATCATTTTGTTTGCAGGCTGTCTTTTCTTAATTGAAATACATTAATCCATCAATCCAGATATTGTTGTCTGATAAGTGCATGTACAATCAATGCCAAATAATTAGCAATTAAAAGGCGCAAGAAACACTCACAGGAAACGGATAAACAACCATTCATGTAATTTCCTGTTGCACGGCATTGATAGTAACCAGAAGATGTGTTTACGAAGACCTTTTATCTGAGTTTAACAATGTCATGTCATAGATAATGGCTTCCTAATGCAGCACCATTAATAGGAGAGTTGGCAGAAGCTGAAGTTCTCGTTTTCTTTCCTGTTACTTCGCTGTAACAGTGAGTCTGCTGAATATTATTTAGCAATGACAAAATGCTGCTCGTACTGTATTATAAGAAGATTTATGATGCTTGTCTCTGTAGGCTGCCCTCTGTCTGGTCCTCTTGCTTTTTTGAGATAATTAAATTAAAGTGTCAAAGATAATGTGTTTTTTTTTTATCTTTTTTTCCCCCAAAAGCTCTGAGTTTCTTGTGGCATACAATGTGAATAACCACTATTGAAGACCACAATAGTTAATGTACAGTTTTGGTGTCTTTCAGCAGTGCTAAAATACAGTACAGTACAGTATTCTCCCTGATCAAACTCTCATTTCTCTGAAAACAAGCTGGAGTTGATCACGAATGTTAAGTGCATATCATCAAAATTCAGCTCCTTTAGCTTTTACTGCTCAGCTTTTATCTGTTGCAGAGGATGGGCTTGGTGTAAAGGACAGTTACACAATAGGAGGTTGTACTATTAATCACCTCAGTTTACTGCAATTAGTCTCACATAACAAGAGTGTAACTCAACACTTACACTATTAGACAACTTGTAGCCCCACATGTCTTTCCACAACAGGGAGTCTAATTGCCTTAATCAATGTCAAGCACTTCTTTCTTGCACCATAATTAAATGTTGTCATAGTCATTTTATTGCTATAGTAAATACAGGAAGCAATAGACTTGAACCTCATCATTTTTTGGTGCCTCACCTATTAAACACGTGCCTTTTCTGTCCTTTTTGTCTTTTACTATTTCTAAGCAGACCTGAGCTTTGCTCTTATATGTCATTTACCTTTAAAGACACTTCCCTGTAGTTTTTTTTCCATCCATCCTTCCATTATTTATAGTATATCTGCTTAATGTGTGAAGCATTGGGGGGTAGCTGGAGTGTGTTCCAGACGACTGGGCTTGAGGCAGAGCGCAGCCCGGACAGGCTGCCACTCTGTCACAGGGCTTGGATGTCGCTGTAGGCAAGACAGCCATTCATATTCACAACTGTGAGGCATTCAGAGTCACTTCACATTGTGTGCATGTCTTCAGACTGTGACCGGAAACTGGAGTGAATTTCAAATGATTGTGATGAAAATATTTCAATATTTATAATGAGCATGAATATAAAAAAGTCCCCTTTTCATAGAAAATACATTGTATAATATGGCAAGGTGCATTTAAAAAATGCATGAATGCAATGAGACTAACTAATTTGTTGTTTATGCTCTGTGTGATTGTCAGGCATTCGAGCAGCAGTGCAGTGCAGCACAGCGCAGCGTGGGGCACAGCGAGGCAGATCACAGCAGCGTAGCCATGCTTACATTGGCCAGTAAGCTGAAGAGGGATGATGGAGGGAAGACGGGCCGTGCCTCTGGAGCCTCCGACTCCACCCACAGGGTCTCCATCAGGGACCGCCTCCTTACCAAAGGTACCTGTGCCATGGTCCACTTCGTCCATCGCGTGTTTGTACAGAAGCAAAACAAACAAGGCAGCTAAATATTTTAGGACGGTCACTGTAGGCCAAGACAGTTGTTTCCTGAGTATGCTTTCATTTTAATTTGGTTTATTCATCATATCTTACTTCAGTACAAAAACATACAATAGTTCATGTTCCTCTTCCATAGATTTTCAGGCTTCTCCCACCATTTCTTTTTCTCTATTTCTACCTTTCTCCTTGGTTTTTATTTATAGGTACCCCTCATTGCGTTGAGAGGCAGCTTCCACACACCTGCCTCCTCTCTCCTCCTTTAGAATTCAAAGGGTTGTCCTTAACCTTCTCAGTTTTTGTCATTCTGTCTACACGTCACACCTCTCTTTGCTTTAGTTCATACACTTACATAAAAGTATCACTTTACTGTGTTACTAATATATTACAGGACATTATGTACAGATCCATTGCTTCACTCTGTGTCAAATAACTGATAGACATATACAGCAAGTGCTGGATTTCTACTCTTAGTCAAATAACATAAAAAATATGTATAGTGAGTGCTCCATAGCCTGACTTGTTGCAAAGTTTGCACCCTTTGTTTGAGCATCTTAATTTACAGGGCTTTCTGAAAAAAATATTCCAATGCCCTGTCATATGGGAAGGCCTCAGGATGGGGTCCATTTATGGAGGAAGCCAGGGTTTCTCCTTGAAACCGGTTTCGGTCAGTTTTCCCTTGAGGATAAAGCCAAAACAAAAATCCCCAAACTGCACTGATATGAAGATAACCTGAAATCATTTGTTGTGCTTTTTAAAGTGATGCTCTTACTCTTTTCACCGTTGAGAAATCACACTCACAGTAAACACTTGAAACAGGGATAACTTGTGCAGGGCCTGCAGAGAGGCTCAGGCAGGGGTAGATGTTGGCCCACTCACCAAAATTCGCTTGCCAGCAGACTGATAATCTCCTCCTGGTTCTTGTTCTTGAAACAATAAGTGGTTTACCTTAACTGTATTGTGTTCCTTGTGTGTGTGTTGGTTGATTGTAGTCACAATCAGCCTAATTCTTTCACCTTGAATGCCCCGCTAAGGACATGATTCTTGAACAAGAACCACTCCTGCAGGATCTCATGTTGAGGGCAAAATTTCCTGGAAAGACTCAGCAGAGGAGAGATGTTGATTGTGTCATCTTGTCGAGCAGTTGATTGTGATCCCAAGAAGGATGTCCAAATCATGGACAGTCCTGTCTGTGTGTGCTTCCAGGCCAGCTTTGTTAGCGTGGATGACCTACAATGAACAGAAAAGCCAGGCAAACAATTAAGGGCCAGGCCACAGTAGTACAAATAATAATAATATTCCAAATAGTACATTTTCTTTTAAAGAAGAAGGGGAAAATTCATTAGTTTTAAACATTTAGTTCTCGCTGGAATCAGGCCCACTGCTTCTCCCTTGGTGCTTCTTTCCTTTTCCTATTCCTCTCCTCTTTGTGCTGTATGTTTAACACTTGAAATCCTTGGGAATCATCAAGGTCCCGATGGAGGGGGGCCAGGAATGATCCAGGCCGTGGAGTCTGTCCAGCCTCTTTGATGCTCCTCAGAGTCTGAATTGTGCCAGGAAGCTAAATTTAAACAAGAATAGCTGCTGTTTAGTATTGGTCAGACATGCAATCAACCCTCATTTCAATGCATGAAATCAAGCAGATTTTAATATGCAGATGTGCTCAGAGTCCCTTTGCCCCTGAGCGTCTTCTCACCTCTGCCTCCACTGCCAGGGGTCCAAGGACTGTGCCCAGGTTCCTCCTGAGGGGCTCGATGGGCTTGTGCTGAGAGAGCCAGTGCGTGTCAACAGCATGTTTGAATTAAAGACGTAATGATTAGACGTGAACATAAAGAAGATAACAACTATGGTATTAGATTACTGTTCCTATGTTAGACATGATGGTTGATTATGAACAGACAGAAAATAACTGCAAATGGTATCAAGTTACCTTTCTTTCATGTCACTGTTACCCAGGGTGGTGGATGCTGCCTTGAGTGTTGCAGTATGATTTACACTGTATCTGGAAGAAAATGAGGTTCTTGAAGATAATCCTTGACATGCACTTTGATGATTCCTTGCGGGCAAGTGCCAATCTGTCGGCAGCACAAGCCACAGCCACAGTCTCTGGGAAGCTGCCTGTGAGTTGCTTCCCAACCCCGTTCACACTCCCTAAATTTAAATAATACTATTTAGTGACAGACATTGGATAGAACAGTGTAATCTCACATGGGTGTTAAATAATTTCTCATCATACCAGCTGCTCCATCAGTCCCAAGTCCACAGAGTTCCTCTGTTGGGAGGCCCTTCTTTTTGACAGCTGTCACAACAGTGGCTGCTTTGCCATCGGCAATAGGGACCAGGTCCAGGAATTGATTGAATACATGTCCCTCTTTGTCCAGGTATCTGCATAGGCTAGTATTTAGTATTCACTGCTTGTTAACAGGACTCCGTATTAATGGGATTAAAAATAAAGAGTGAAAATGATTAAAAAGGAGAGGTTTATGGCTCCTTGATGACTTCTGCTGAGACTTCTAGCATGTCGTCAATGATACTGTGAGACGTAGAATTATTCCTTGGCTCAATCTTGACATTTGGAAACGGAGACGAAGGACTGTGTAATTTGTTCGCTTTTTTTATCCATTAATGTAAAGATTGAATTCAATCTTAAATAACGGCCAGCTGACCTCAGCCTTTAATTTCCTGAAGTAGTCTCACCCTAGAAGCTCAGCCGGGCTCAAAAGCTTTGAGTCGTGGGTGAGTGGTGGGCCAGTTCATTTTTTATAAGCCAGTAAAGGCACCAATGATTGCCTCGTGCTCCAAGATAACTCCGGGCTCAAAGGAGTCCATCACTGAGATGCCTGTAAACAACAAAATGATTAGAAAATGATGTGAACATACTCAAGTTATATTATTATATACCTGCTGTTGAAATTGGAACCTACCAGATTCAAGTGATTCCAGGCGTCTGATGCTTTCCTGGCGGTGCTTTGCAGTCATGTGCCGTTCCAAGTAATATTTTCTGTATATAACCGCTCCAACCACAACAGAAGCCCTCTTTGTGCAGCCTTTCTTAGGTGCAGGCTTGTGGTGCCCGCACAGTCGAATAACATCCCTCAAAAGTAGAGCAATCATTGTGAAAATGTGCTAAATATCCGCACATATACACCTGATTATTTGCTCTTTTTTGTGATGATCTTTAAATTATATACACAGAACACGAAGAAGATCACATAATAATAATGAGGAGGAGGAAAGGAAAGGAAAGGAGAAATGAAATCAAAAGAAGAGAGACGAAAATATTATTTCTGATAATTTATTCATGATAATACAAATTATGCAGATATTATTTGCTGTTTGTGGTCCAGCCAGCTCTTAAACTGAGCCCCTCTGGATCAAATCCAGTGCCTCTGTGCTCGCTGCCTGCTGATGTCCTATCACAGAAGCACAGAAGAAGAGAAATGAGGCCCCTTTTTTTGAGAAATGTGATTTCTCTCACCTCACCTGTCTCACCTCTCACCTGTGCCCTAGCCGGCTCTCTCACAGCAGCATGTCGGCTGCTGTGCCTCCTCCTCCTCTCCTGCAGCTCTCTCTTCATTAGCGGCCTGACCCTCCTGGTGCTTCAGCTGTCACAGCAACACTGGTCAAAGGTCAAAGATGAACAAGTTGACTTGATTTGCAAGTGGAAGTGAATTCATTATCCTGCTTCTGTGTGGTGCGTATGGAGTTGTGTATAAGAAGCGGGTCAACTTCTGCCTCAGAGAGCCTCAGAGTCAGGGCGTTCATGGAGACGAGGAGCTGTTCAGACAGGTGCTTTGTGAGTGTTTGTGAGAGAGAGTGTGAGAGCAGGGCAAAGAGGGGTTGAACAAAACAATAAGATTGTACTCATTTTAAATAGTAATAAGAAAAATAGAAATTCAGTATGTGCCGTTCAATGCTGATGTTGTGGTGGGCCAGGAAACACTGCAGGCGGGATAATAGTACAAGGTCAAGTTATGGTCTGACGCTGGAAACCGTTAAATGAGCTGTCGTGGGACCGGCACCTCCTAATGCTCAAACTGAGGATGATGGGCTTCTTCCAACACACTGATGTTTGAGTGAAACATCTCGCTGAGGCACAAAGGAACCTTCTCCTCTCTGGTCAGATCTTATTATTGCCCGTCTTTCCCGCTGTTGCCAGGAAAGCGTGATTGTCCTTGTTTTTGGTGTGTTTCATGAAGCGAATTGTACTGATCGCTGCTTCAGTGGCCATGTAAAATAGCTAAACAGTAATGCAGTGTTTGTCAAATAAACTGGAACAAAGAGCATGCAGACAAACAGTACGGCAGTGAGGCTCACCTTCGGCCACGAGGAGGACTCCAGCTTAGCGTTTGGACCTTGATGTTACGTAGCTGAGAACCATTGAAATAAATTGTGGATGATCCTTGGGCAGAACATTTTAAAATATGCATAGGGACCTGACATTTAGCGCAGGTGTGCTACGGAGAAGAGTACTTGTTCTGACAAAAAGCAGTTGCAGGTCTTTTGGAAGAAACAGCAGCTCTCTGCAAGTCCTTGATAAAGAGCCGACCCTCTGCTCTGACCTCCATCTGTGCCTCATTATTACTCTGCGTATCTCAAAGAATATGTTTGTAGAAGTGACGATGGAAAATGCTTAGCATGACACACCAGAACAACAAAATTGACCGTACAGATGTCACCCAGAGGCAACAGTTCATGAACAACCCTCGACTCTTTACCCCTCTTCCTGCTGCTTCTCTTCTCTCCTTCCTCTCTTTTTCCCTCCTTCTATTTCTTACCCACTGATGGAGTCATTCTGTTTTTTTTTTCCTCTCTGCTGCATTGTGTTGTATGCAGAGGACAATTTATTTTACAACCTGCATGCTAGAGATTATACTTTTATGCACAGAAACTTTGTTGACTGAGCAGGTAGCTCGTTTAAAGTATGTGAATGAGTGTGACAGTGTCTCGTGTGAGTGTGTGTGTGTGTGTGTGTGTGTGTGTGTGTGTTTCTCTTTGTCTTTAGCCTCTTCTCTGCTGCTGTATTCATTATTCTTTTTTTCCTCTCTCAACAGAAGTTGCAGAACTTGAAGCCAATCTCCCTAGTGAGTATACTTTACACTTCTATACACACTGAACTCATTTAATTAGTTGAGTCATTCTCTCTGAGTTCGTTAGACTTCGCATCCCTCCCCGTGTTTGCATTAGTGTTTGTTAAACCCACATCTTCCTCTGGTCGATACATCTGAAAGTGTAGCAGCTGAGTAACTGCCTTTGTATACCAAGTCTTACACTGTCCTTCTGCTTCTTTTTCTCATTTAAAGGAACAAAAACAAGCTTTTATTTGCTGTTGTTTTTTTCTCTTTGTGCTACAACATAGAGGAATATTGCTTACGAAGATAAATTAACTTTCAGACGTGATAAAGTGATCATCAGTTATTCGCAGAGCACTGTACTTAACATGCAGCCCACAGTATGTTTTCTGCTCTGCTTGATTAAAAAGCTGTTGAACTGGTGCATTTAATTCAGTGTTTCTGTATCAAGAACATGTCATAGAAGCCTCATCTAGCCATATCCATCCAGAGTCTAATTTTACACATAACTAAAAGCCTTATTCAGTGAAAAGAGCTGATGGGATGTTAGGTTTGATTGAAATATACATGGTTAAAAGTGAGAGATCTTGGGCGCAGTACATGTCCTTGAACACCAGGGGGGAATGTGGTGCCACAGGGAGTCCCAAGGCATAGATCCTGTGAAAGCTGTGAACACACAGTAGAAAGCAGTCGGAAACATGCGATTAAAAAACAATATATTGTTGATTTTAATGCCTTTATTTGCACAAAGGTAATAAAAAGTAATGGTAGATGTTCAGACAGCTGCTTCAGACTGTCACCTTTGACTCGAATAACTAGTAACTCTTCCCTCGCCCGTTTGTTCTCGTTCAGGTACATGCAAAGCCAGTTTCCCAGATGAGGACAAGCTGCATCATTTTCAGCTGGCAGTTTCTCCTGGTAAGAGAAAAAAACCTCAAACATCTGCCTGTTCCCTCTGTGTTCTTACATAAATGACTGCTTTGATCGTTTAATAACTGTTTAGTTTATGGGATGCAGAAAAATTAGTCACAGCTAATGTCACTTTGGCTTCCACTTTTGCAGCACTGACACTGTATACACTTACTGCAGCAGGATTGTGATTTTATTAACCCCTTACCATTGCCCAAGCGAATGCAAGGCACAAACAGGTCACTAACTCCACCTTAAAACTGCTTTGATGAGACGCCTAACATTTTCTGAGTGAGTGGGGAAGTTTTAGGGACCTTGAAAGAGGATATTGAAACAAAGATTTACTGCTGCATGTAGATTTTACAGAGATATGAACATCAGACATCGCTGGAAAATAGCCTCTCAGTTCATTATCCTTGCGTCATGCCATCATTTCCGAGTATCACTGCTCCCCAAAAGATGATTTGAGTCATCGGTCGAGAAGACCCTGAGCTGGCTGTGAGTCAGCTCTGAAGATCCTGAGGGCCCAGTCCTCATGACAGATATGAAAAGTGGAATACATATTGTCGGCCTAATGTGATGCTCACAGCTCCCTGAATACAGAGTGCATAGCAAATGCATAATTTTCTTTAAAGAGCTTTAGCCTCCAGTTAGGACATGCAGCCGTATCCCTGGCTGTCTCATTTTGTGCCGTCTTACCTCCAGACAATATGCAGGGTTTGTGTGTGCAGATTGTGGGGGAGGAGTGCGTCGTGCATGATGGAGTTGGAGCAAATGCAAATGTTAGCGATCCGTTTGAAAGTCTGTGTGCGTCTTCAAGCGCTCCCTTTAAATGGCACTCCAGTCTTCTCTGTATTTCGACATTACCGCCACACAGTCATTATTCCCCAAGTCCAATCTGCTTTCTCAGCACTGTTCCAGGCTAAGTGGGCTACCTGTCGAATATTGTGCAAACCGAACACGCCGGTGTGGGATTACCCGAGTCTCTGGAGGCTCTCCTGTCACTTCCTGCGCTCTGTTTGTCACGCACTCTTTCTGACTATCTTCAAGCCCAATGTCACCTTCACATTTCTCTCATTTTAAATGTGGAAATTTGTTGTCATCTCTGTTGTAAAGATACGTGACAAGGAGAGCATCAGCCAGAGACTGAGAGGAAGTGAAGGTGTAGTTCTCCTTGTATGTGCCTGAGTGATAGAGAGAGAGAGACTAAGAAAGAGGTGGTAAATGAGGATAGTGAAACATGGAGTATTTTCATATTTTATGTGGAGGTAAAACCGAAAGTAATAATCCTGTTAATAACATACACACAACTGCGGCAGATCGAAGTTTAACCAAGAGGTTTGTCTGTAAACTGGCTAATTTCACTCCTCGTCTGTGTTTTCTCCAAATGAGTTTCACTAAACTGTTGGCTTGAAGAGCTGCAGTGGTGGGCCAACATTTACTGGCATACGCAGCTGAAACGACCCTCAAATATGTTGCAGTGGGTGAAGAAGCTCGAGCCACTGTCTTGTTTATTTCAGACCTGATCAGCTCAGTTTGAACGTCTTTTTATTGTGTTACTTGCTTAGTCTTTGGAATAGCCAGCAGAAAATATTTGGTAGTTGCAACTTACTGCTACTTATTATCTGAATTACAATTTCCTGTGTTTTGAAGCAGTTTATTTTGGTTAAGGTAGCATTTAAAGCTGGATTTGAGAGCTGTTGTGTGAGAGATGGAAGTCGCTGCAGCATTTTTTGTCAGCTAAGATGTTATGACGGCTTTATGTTTCCGTAAGTGGTGACTTTATTTAAAGCTTTCAAGCTGTTCTGGGCCGTGTGTGTGTGTGTGTGTCTGTGATTCATCCGTCTCCCTGCCACCCGAGTCGGCATTCGAACTCCAGCTTAGCTTTCACAAAGGCCTTTGTAAGCAAAATCTGCAGAGAAAAGCAAAGATCAGCAATTAGAGACGCTGTTTGGTGTCATGTTCTTTAAGAGGAGTTGGTAAAGAGAGTTCTCAGAGAAAGCCTCGCTCAATTATTCAAAAGCTCTGTCTATCCTCACACATATACACACACACACGCACGCAGACACACTTTGTTTCCATCACTTCAGACCACATTACACTTACATTCATTTCCTGCAGACTTCCTCTAATCATAGCTACTGCTTGCCTAACCCTAACCCAAAGCTTAGCCTAAACCTAACCTTACCCTGATCTTAACCCAGACCTTCACCCTTAACCTGAATGATTCATGGTGTGGGGACTTGCAATTTGTCCCTAAAAGAAATGCGAATCCCCACAATATGACAGGTTTATGTCCCCAAACAGATGAAATACACACACATACACACACTTCACTTCACTTGTTCTTTTTTCTTTTTCTATTTGTTTCTCCCTGTCTGTAATCTATCTCCATCTTTTTGCTCTCTTCCTCTTGTCTGCTCTCTGTCTTTGTCCACTACTCTGGAGTCAGTCCTGATGCAGTGCATTATCAAAATACAGTGTCAGAGCCAGAGTGCTAACACCCATATCAACGAACATGTAGGCAAAATGCTGCCATAGAAGTCTAAGCCTCTGCAGAGCATAAATACAAAGGGAAACTGTGAACATCTTTTGTTCTGTGGACCTGTCCGTCATCGTCCTTCTCTTTTTTCAAGAAAACATAAAAGCAAGGAAAAAATGCCTCATCAAGGTGTGGTTGTGTGTCTCCGTATAAGATCCGAGATACTGCCCAGCAGGCCTCTCATTTTTCTATTGTCCTTATACTGTGCTGTCAAGTTCCCTTTGAGAATTGCATTAGTTGGACATTATACGCACACATTATTTAATCTGTGCTGCAGGGAAGGTAATCGTGGTCAGGGGGGGAAATAAAAACTGCAAAGGGAAGTTGCCGCAGGATGCAGGTTGTCCAATATCTCCTCTGTCCGAACGAGTGGAAGGTAAAATCTTCTCCACTTGTCATGAGGGGAATTTATAGCTCAAAGATTACGTAAGTGCTGCTTTCCTTTTTGTGTTTTCTCCTTTTTTTAATCTTTAATGTCCTCATGGGAATGAGATGCTATAACAAGGTTTACTCTCGATGAGCGTTACTTATGCTACACACAATGCAGTGATTTCAGTGTTCTTAACAGGGCCAGCTACAAAACACAAGAGTGCAGAAATTAAGCTTTTCTGTAAGTTAGAAGCTTAATCTCTTTTTAACTGAAACTGTTGTTCCATCCTGAGTTTGTGTTCAGTGGTTTCACTTCATCCTGTGCTCCTTAAACGGTTTATACACACAGATTTTAATTTATTATGGATCAACAGTAATATAAAAAATCTAGAACACCCACTCAAAGACACAAAGATATGTTCAAGTCACACATCTTCCACAGCAACAGAAGTGTGCTTTTGCTTTTGCTTTATTAGAGGCGTGTGATGCAATATTCATATTGCATTATTTTTGATGTTTTCCATACCAGCCTGGTTTTGTCACTTTCTTTCTTTTTTCTGAGAGACTAAGTCTGATCACCTCCCTCAAAGAGCAGAGAAACAAAATGAAACCTTATTAAAGAACACATGAATATGCAGTTTGTGTCAGATTGTGTGCCCGGATCTCACTGAAGCAGTGGCTGAGAGCGAAATCTGTCTTTTTATTATAAACTGTATATTACATCTAGGCGCTTTATGAAAATGTATTTTTTACCAAGACGAGTCTGACATTCCTTTTCATACATAAAAAACAGGAAACACCGGCGAAATCAGTCATCTTTGTCAAGCTCGGGTCAGTTGGAATGTCTTTTTAGTTTAGTTTAGCTTCCTTTTCCCATGCAGCAGCTCTGTGCTGTGACCCCGCAGCCCCAGACCCCTGTGTCTCTGAGGAATGGGGACAGCAGCAACACTCCGGGGTGAACATGTTCTCACATGTCATTGTTTGGATTGTTAGAAGTATAACAGGGAAAGAAAATTGATGTACACACAGTGCATTGTTTTTGTGTGTCAAACGTGCACTTATTCTGCTTGATTGATGACGGATAATTAATCTTTTGTTGTGCACATCGCTGCAGAAACCTGGAAACTTTCAGTGTTTGAGCAAAACTCTGCAAGAGTGGCCTAATTTTAGGGACAGCAGGAGGTCAGAGTGTGTTGAAAAAAGTATATTTATGGTTAAAATGATACTTGAGTGAGTTTTTGTTTAATCCCTTACTGGCAAAAAAACTCCATGTTTTCTCTGAGATATTTAAATCATCTGTCAACACTTTGTAGAAAGACATTTTCAGCAATCACATCTTACAGTCATTTTGAAAACAATCCTGATTGCAAAACAGTTGGGACGCTCCGTAAAACATACATAAAACTAAGCCTGGAAAGACTCAGTCGTTCACAAGTGAGGATGGAGTGAGGTTCACCATTTTGTGAACACATGATTGGATGAAAGAATTAATACATGGACTCTGAACACTTCGTAAAACTGCCGGTAAACACAGTCTGGGCTTTACTGTGACTCCTCCGTTATTAGTTTGGCCTAATTTGGCTTTGTCAGCTCCCAAATTGGAGATGTTTTGTGTTTTGATCCACCTCTAAAATTTCTAGATACTTTCTCATCGTTGGTCTATTTCTAAATGTATTTTTGTGGAGCCAAGTCACCAGCGTTTGAATTTTGGCTCGTCCTTCGTAGTGCGCTGGATGGGTTAAAGAGCTTCCTGGTGCTTCTCCTGAATTTATTACACAAATAAACGGGGTGAACATTGGATTAAGCTAACAACAACAGTGAGAGGTGCTTTGGGTAAACAACTGCATGGGTTTGTGTTGGTAGACAGCCAAGAGGAGGCGACATGGTCATCAGAAGTTCATCTCTGCACAGTAGTGAGTGTGCATGTGTAATTTCATGCTCATGTCACAGTACAGCTGTATAGATAAAGTGTTTCATACTATAGCACCTCTGCTGCCTTTCAGCAGAATTTCAATTGCAGCGTTCCCTGACTTGGGGAAAAAAAGCGAGAAAACCAACACACGTAGGAAAATATAATATGATGTATGTGGGGATTTTTTTCTGTTGAATTTCCTCCTGTGAATTTTAGTCGTTCCTGATGAACAACATAGAAATGTTGCAGCGATGCATGACAGCTGTTCACCTCCCACAGACATCCAGAGGTTATTAACGATCTTCTGCCTCACTTTTTTGGATGAATCTGTGGATTTTCTTCCATTAAAAAGCTAACAAACTAGCATCTTTCTGTCATTTGATGATCGTGATGCCTAACAGTCTATCCCCACGATCCCAAGATCCCCACTATCCAAGATACTGGACACACGCTCGAGTGCGCAAGCGTGTGTCCAGTATCTTGTGACAGTTAAGACTGATTGTTCCAGTGTACTGAAGACACTCATGAATTATTCATGACCTCTGACTGCAGTAGTTTGTCAGTAGATGCTCTCTGTCTCTCCCTCTTTCAGTTGGTTGCTTTTTCTCTTTGTCTTATTCTCTCTTGTCCTTTTTGTCTTATTCTCTCTTGTCCCTTTTTCTATCCATCCATCCTCTTTTCTGCTTGACATCTTGTTCAGGCTGCATCTCTCCACTTCACGCAGCCTTCCTCTCCCCCTCTCTCTTCTCATTTATAATACAGGGGAGACTGTGCCGGCTAACTAAATTGCACCTCCGTCTTTGTTGCAGTGAATGGAATCGGGTGAGGTTTAGATAGCTCCTTTTATGAAGGCCTTATCTCAAATTGCTCACCACTTTGAGTACACAGAGAGGTGGAGAGAGTGGGGGTGAGAGGGCTGCTCGTCTTTATGCCGGTTTTGAATGCGTGCGTAAAAAACATTTTTACCTCTGAAACACAGATTGTAAGCTTTATTAGTACTGTGTCAGAGCAGTGTGGGAGTAACTTTGTACTACATTGTATTGAAAGGTGTAAGTAACATTTTTGCCTCCCCATATGTGTAGAAGAGATAGTTCAAAATATACCACAGAAGTGTATTTTAGTATGTGGTCCATGTTTGACTGCAGAGCAACATATTTTTAGGCAAAATGTGCAAAGCCAAGTCAATCGAGCACATGCACATGTTCACACGCTCGCACAGTCACATCATTACATGGCTTACTACCGTGCGCTTTCCTTTCCCCTCAATCTCTCTCTCACTTTCTTGACTTCCATCAGAAGTTTCTCAGAGCACTGGTCCACCGGAGTGAGCGCTAACACAGCGTGAGCTCCATATGGAGTTATTTCTTTCTGTCCAGATCTGGCTCTCTCCTCCACCTTCTCCTCCTCTGATCCCTGAAAATGCCAGAAGATCGCAGCAGAAATGTAAATGTTGTTCATCTAATTAATGAACCCGTCTAAACAAAACCTGAACACGCCTTTAATTGGCTTTAAGCCAGTTTGACCTACAGATTGTGGTCACACTCAAAGGTCACATGTTAGGTCTTCACTCCTCTGAGATCAACTCCTCGATTGAGATTCAGTCCTTCCAGTTGGTCCTCTCATTTACTCCCCGTAGCAGTTTCATCGATCTTGGCTGAGCTGGTCGATCTACGCTGACTTTGTTACGTTGAGCTCAGACACATCCTCCTGCTTTATTTCAGTGAGACCCCTGTGTTGGCAAAGCGGGGTCCTGACATAGAGGGCTCCGGCAAAAAAAATGAAGGGTCTTCGGGCAAAAATATTTCACCTGGATCAGGTTTTGCTTGCAATGCAACATCATCTGTTAGTGTTGTGCATTGGGCAGATTAGTTATGTGCCAGTTCTGGATAGATGACTCTTTAACTTCAATAGTATGCTGATCTTGCAATTGTAGAGATGGATTATTCGTATTTAAACTGGACTACATGTGTTGTTTTTCATCTTCTCAAGGCACTTTTGGCAAAACACCAACATAGCTCCTTTTATTTTTAAATGCAACATGGCCTTAATCTCCATAAGTCTTATACCTGAGCAGTAGTGTATGACGATGATGATGATGATGATGATGATGAAAGAACCTCTTTCCACAGGAAATTGTACATTGATGTTCGTCTTGAAACTCATATTGCTGTGTATACATTATTAAAAAACATTTGTCTTTCTTCCTCTTTCCTTTCCAGATGAGGGTTACTACCAAAGTGGAAGGTTTCAGTTTGAAATAGATGTCCCAGAAGCCTATAACATGGTGGTGAGTGGTCCATTTGTCTCTCATCGTTTGGTCCGAAAAGTCCTGTTGTGTGTGTCTCTGTCTGTGTATCAGCATTAATTGTTCCCTTCCCATTTTGACCCGTTAAGATAACGACCCATTGCTGCTGGATTATGGTCTGTCCTGGCCTTTTGTGTATGAAGCAGTCTGTACAAACAATGTAGTGGTGCTCTCATATTACCAACTGCTGTTTTCGAGGTCTGCTTGGACCTTGCAAAAGATTTTTTTTCTTTAAGGTAAAAGGTCTGCAAAATACTGCGTTATTGTTTTCACCTGGCCTTCATGGGTTGAAGTTACTCTGCTCACTTAGTTTTTTCTTTTTGTTCTGTTCTTCCATACAGTCTTGCAACACAGGCTTTGTGTCGCCGTGCCAGTGTGTGAATCTGTGTTTTTTGTTTGTGTGTGTATGTTAGGGTTGGGCGGTAATCCGGTAATAAGGTATCCCGCAGTATCTAAAAATAGCAACGGTATCAGTTTCATTACCGTCATTAAAAAAAAATGCTGCGCATATAGGTCTATAGAGGCCTGACATAACTGTAGCATCGTCATAACAAAAATGAAATCCACTCCGTTCAATGTATCTGGTTGAATTATTACTCGAAAAATAGGTGACATGAAAAATGAACCTGAGCAGTTCTACAGGTGTTTTAACACAGGTATGTCCAGGCGCTCATTTTGGCGCATCTGGGCAGAGTAGCGTTATCTCGTCCAAGCATACAGAGAAACTCCTCTGTTGAAAACACTTTTTCAGCCTTTTTTCTGCTTGCTGTTGTTCTTAGCTCTCATAAAAGGACGAAATGCAAATAAAACAGTAAAATAACACTTCGGGCTGCTCAGCAGAGTCCTCTGTGAGCGCTCTGCTCATTCATGAGACGGAGCGCTGAAACTAACTGCGTGGTTACGCCGGTCAAAAGCTCAGCGACCTGCCCACATTCACCATAGAAACACCAATGACGATCTAGAAGGAAGTAACCCCAGAGATAGGTTATCACATGAAGAGCGCTCCCTCCGCTCTAGAAACCCCTCCTCTTTATGTAAACAACCAGGACCTTCGTGATTGGTCTCAAACTAACACAGAGTCATAGGAGGAGACATTAGCAGCGTTTTTTTGAGCTGGAATATAACTTTTGACCACAAAACAGCAAAGGTAAGACATACTGTATGATTTAGCAACGTTTTTTTCTGCTACTCTTTGGCTGCTAGCTCGCAGAGTTTTCGTCGCACAGTGAGGAGGCAGACATCTTCGTGATCATCAACAGATGCAGTGCCATTGACGTGCGCTATTTTCATGTTTTCGTTACATGCACATATAATTTCTTGGGCTATGAATTATGTTTTGTTTGGGTGGCAGTGCTTGGTAGAGACTTTTAGCTTAGTTTCTCCCCGTCATTCTGGTACGCTACAAGTTAGGATTGGTGCTTCTTAGCGTGAGCATTGACCGTCTGACCTGCACACATTACATGCCGCCCTGCAAAGTGATTTTTAATTAGTCACGGTAATACCGTATACCCCGGGAAAATGTGGGGAAGGTTTGACGGTACCAAAATTTGGATACCGCCCAACTCTAGTGTATGTATCTCATTAATGCACATGTGTGTATGTCTTGTATTTTCTTCTTTTGTCGGTCTTTTATTACACTCACACACGCGCACACACACACACAGTTTCCTCTGCATGCAGCCATCTGTGACAGCTTTATGATGCCTGCCATAGAATGATAACTAGTACAAATTCAATCATTAAACATTAATTGATTCATAGAGTTGGTCCTAGGTATTCAAGAAGGTAATTGTCCCTGTGACAGATATTGCAGAGCATGTGACCAGACAGACTTGTTCATTTGTTCTTCATACATGCAGCCTTTAAATCCAGACTGTTGTCTAAATGGGTGTCTGTCCATCAACTTAACCAAAAAAATGTTTCAGTTCTGCAGTCAGACAGCAGCGCTCAGAGCTAATTCAATAATAGCAACGAGCAAAAACTCAGAGATCCACCTAAAAAGCAATAGATCAATTTGGAGCGGGCCTTAATTGATGATAGATTAACTGAACAGGCATTTTTGGCTGTAATTAATATCTGGGGAGAGAGTGGAAATGTGTGCTGAACACTGCTGATGTTGCTGAAAGCATGTGCGTGTTTAAAATGACTTTAGCTTCTGTAGAGAATAAGAGCCTTTAAATATTAGCTGTGTCCTGCAGCATCTTAAAATTTGTGATCATTTCCTTTTTGTTGTGATTGTCATTTTGATTACTTTAGAAACAACAAGAAAAAGCTTTTCAGCTTGATGAGTGGTTGATGTAAAAGGCAGAAACACCGTGAAGAGTTGTGTGGTTGTAAAGCCTCTTTCATGAGAAGCTCTAAATGCCTCTAAAAAGCTGCTGTCCACAGTTCCCACTCACTGTATATTTCTATTTCCATCTCCAAACAGTATCAGCTGTTAGCAGAGCTGAATGATGTCTTTTGATGGCATTATCAGGCTAACAGTCGTGTCTTTTGAAATGAATTTGAACCAATTTGAACATACGTGTATGTTAGCCACCTTTCTGTAAGGCTTCAAACTCTTACTTTGTTGAAACAGGCAATCACTGATTTCAAATAGTCCTTGTTTGTGATGGGTGTACTGGATGAATTATTGAATCTTCAACCAACCATGCCTCTGAAAATGTAACCCACATTTTATATTCCACATTATCATAAGACCATCAGATCCAAACTTGATCAAAACCAGTGTAGGACTCCTTTAAAAGTCATTTAAAAGGCTCAACTTTATGCAAATATCTTCTGACGCAATGCAAACAACAACCAGGTAAGAGCTTATCGTACCTGGTTTGGTGCCCACACAACTGGAGGCACAGATTGTTTATTAGTCTGCTGCACTAGTGGGAATGCTTCAAGCCCCAATACAGGACTGCAGTGCCGATGAGTCAACCCGCTCAGGTGTCATTGTTGTGTTAAAGGACCATAATATTCATGATTATGTTTTCTTTAGTGTATAATCGGCTGAAAATTGTTGTGTTTTCATTATCTCAGAATGAGCTCTTTATAGAGGGAGAGAGTCCTCTTCCACGGAGTCTGCCTTAGTGAACCTAGGCTGCGTTTTGTTAATAGACTTCACTGCCAGTCGTGGATCGTCCCTAACAAACTAATAAACTGAGGGAGCACGGTGGGAGGAAATTTAGACCCTGACTCCTGATGATTTAGTCTTAGTAAGAGGGAGATCACATTATGCCAGTGTGTGTGAGCTAGAGGGGGTAGAAGTTACCAGGTCTGAGATTCATTGTGGGCTGGGGCCATCTTTTGAAAGAAGTAAAATGTGTAGGTATAGGACCAGGGTGATGTACTCATGCTTTTTAGTCTGTGTGAGTGTGTTACTGCAGAATTCAAGGTCAAGTGTGGAAATTGAACTCAATGAAAATGGTACGTTGCAGTAAACAGGCATTGGTGTATGATTGCAATGAATGCAGCCCTTTTCTTCCATGCTCTCCTGAGCTCTCTCATTATTACTTACTGGCTCTCTGCTTTTCTCCACCACTTCCACAACGTCTGTGTAACCGCTGCAGCAGAATTGCAAGCGAATGACATGATTATAGTCATTTTACAACAACCTATGTGGCTTTCACTTGTCAAGAACAATGACAGCCAGCTTTCTCTTCTCTGTCAACCATCCACATTGCAGCATACAATCACTGTTATGAAATTGTTATGGGGGGGGGGGGGCGTCAGGGCTAAGTGCCTTCAAAAAGTTCATTTTATTCTAAATGTATGGACATTTTGAAACATGTAAGACAGCTTTGAGTTGTCAAACTCAGTGAAGAAGTGAAGAAGCCCTGAACACACCCAGTATCATCCAAGAGGATTTATAGTCTGAACTGGGATCAGCTCAGTCTCAGTATAATTACTCTAAAATGTAGAAGAATCTAAATTTGATCATATGATATCCATGCATTTTTTTCACATTCTTCAAATGTCAAAGTTATTTTTTCATGCAAAGAAGAGTTTTGGAACTGGAAATTTGAGAAAATGAAGGTGAATCCCAGGAATCAGTGGGTACTAACAAAATATGAGCAAATCATGTACATACAAACAAACAAAAGAGGACATTTGTTGGCATATTGTTTCCTGCATGAGCCTCATTGTCTAAACAGACAAGTGAGACATACAGAAGACACTGAGATGTCCTTGATGACAAACAGTATATAAACCAGTGGACCTTCGGCTCAGTTTTGAAGGCTGCTCTTTGTGATTGCTCATGGTTGAAGAATCTCACAAAAACAGACAAAATGGGAAAAAACACAAAACTTTTCAGCCACATCATCTCAGAGGAAAACGCTTTGGTCTTTTCAAAACATTTTTCATGGTCTTGCTGCTTTTTCTTGGCCATTTCTCTGTTTGTGTGTCATTACTGAACAGAAATGTGTTTGAATGAAGTGCTTTGAATCGCCTTCGCAAATAACAAGATGCGGATGAATTAGTGTGGAAAGCATTTTGTTATGTGCAAAGAGAAGAAAAGATAACCTCAGAGAGTCATTGAGGCTCTTACGCTCGTCTCTGTGCTTCTTTGAAAAGGCCCGTTTTAACCTTCAAAGAAAATTGGTCCGTAACTGGCTTTAAATTGAAACAGCTCACAATCAAAAGCATTTAAGAGATAATAATAATGTGTTATCATATACTATAGCACTACATAATACAATACTTTTCTATTTACACCTTCTTTGCACTCCTTCATGTAATTATTCTCTGACTAGGAAATACTGGTTATTAAAAGTTTTTTAAATGGAACTAAATAATGGAATAAATATGGATGTGTCTCTCCCTCTCTCTCCTGTCTTGCTGCTCTCTCCATGCTAATGTCCAGCCTCCTAAAGTGAGATGTCTGACCAGAATATGGCATCCTAACATCACAGAGAATGGAGAGATCTGTTTGAGGTAAGGCTGCCTCCTTCATGACTTCTTTGTATTTTAGCTCATGTTACTCTGTTGTTCTCCCTGCTGAGAAAATGATGTAAAACAAAGTATTCCCTTCGTTAGACATCCATTCTCACAGACTTTACCTGAAATTTAATGGGCAAACCTTTAAAATGATGCAGCCAATCGCATTCTTGAAAAATGTTCAGTTGTCTTGGAGCTAACACCTCTAGCACTGCGGGAGAAGCGTTCCATTGGTTTGCAGTCCAATACTCAGAAAGACTGTCGCAAAGTGTCTTTAATAACTTTTATTGTAAATGACTGTATATTTCTTTCTTTCTCTCTTTTAATGCAGCTTATTGCGGGAACACTCTATTGATGGTACAGGCTGGGCTCCCACCAGAACATTAAAGGTAAATAAATCGCTTTCATTTAACAGAATGTGCCTTTAGGGAAATGTTGGTTGCTTTTAGATGAGGTTACAAGGATTATTTTACTGGGCATTTTTTTCTAGAAGAGGAAAAGTAAGTGGAGTTTGGATGAGCGATTGACTTTTAATAAGACCATTTCAAGTCAAGTTTATGTGTGATGGCAATCTGTTCAGCAGTGATCAGGTTCACTGTGAGAGAAAGGATTGTTTTCCTGTTTCATTCTGGGAGGAACAGAGAAAGTGTCTAATATTCATGCCAACATTTAGGACATTTGGGACAAATCAAGGGCGCATGGATTATTGTGGTTTGTGTGCCTAGTTTTTTTTTATTTTGTGAGTGGTCCAGTGGAGATTTTGTATTATTTGTGTTAACTTGTGCTTCTTGGTCCAAACACAGTCAGTCAAGTTACTGTTGAGGGAATTCATGTTTGTCACCAGTTTGTTGGTCAAATAGTCAAAGAGAAAATCCCACGGAGTCTGTGAATAAACCCACGTCTCTGAAGCTCCTTCACATCCGAGAGAAACATGTGAGCCCAAATTAGACTCTTGTAACAGTGTTCACATTGTGCATGAATCCTGAAGGAATTGATAGCTATTGGATAGATGGACATTGTCAAACCCTGGTCCTCCATACAGTGGGTAATTCACGAAAGACGCGTGACATGAAGCCTTTTCTACATTCAACCACTTTTGACAAAATAGAGGGGTGTGTTCGTGTGTTGGGGGGGCAAGAAATACTGCTGAGGACTGTTGAAAAGTCTTTTTGCAGAGCCATGTGAAGGTAAATGTGACAATGAAAGCCTTTTCAGCTGCACATGAAAGAATGCTTTGACTTTTTATGCTTTAGCCTTCACTCAATTATGCAGTTTTTGCAGGTTGTTTAGAAACAGTCACCGGAGTTTAAAGCAAGGACGCCCTCTGCTCTCCCTACTCAAGATTTGACTAAAATTATGCTTGATACCAACCGTGGTGTGAAACTGAACGTCACCGTTTGGTGAAGCGCTGCTTTCCATGTTAAGTGTTGACTTTCTGATCTCTGCTTCTCTGCAGGGATGCAAGGTTAGATCACTATTCCTCTCAATCACTGCACAGGGTTGCACTGAAATATGTCAGAGGCACTGAATGCCCCTCCTACCAGAATGCCCCCTCCTACCAGTTTTACAAGTTCAGAAGGTCATCCAGTCAATCGTCCTTGGTACCTCTTGAGCTTCCTGCCAAGAGTGCTCTTGAAGTTATTGCCAGGATTTGTCTTATGCTTACAGATTCTCTTCATATACTTTAGGTGTCAGTTTACATGCAGTCAAATAACCCTTTCATAACCGGAATATCAGCAATAACCCAGTTGCGCACGGCCATGAAAACACCTATAACCCTTTTGAAAAACCGGAATATGCTCATTTTCCGGTTTTTCAAAACCCGAATATGACCCCTGGGTTACTCCTTTTCTAACCTGAATATTTGGTCATGTATATCGGGATAGTCCCATCAAACGGAACATTAATTTGTGTTCTGCGCATGTTCTGTTCGCAAGGAATCTTGGTCTTTTGAGTGCAGGAGCTACTGAAAACATGGCGAAACGGAGGACACCACACTTTGGGGGCGAGGAGGAGACAAGTCACCTCGTTAGTGTGGTGAAAGACATGAATATCCTGTCTTTTGTAGACGGTAGAAAATACCGGGATAGCGAGATATACAAGAAGGTGAGCGAAAAGTTACGCGAAGCAGGGTTTGTACGAACACCAGACCAGATCAAGCGCCACTGGAATGCGTCATGACTTTCTCCGTGCGTCGACACGTTGTCCGTGTGTCGCTGTTTTGATCGGGATATCCCAGTTGAATACAGTTACCATGTATACAGGAATAACCCTGTTTGCTCACGCATGTAAACAGGTTATTCCGTTTCAGAAACCGAAATATTGACGGTAACCCGAATATTGACTGCATGCTATCCCACTCCTAGGGGGGGCGGGGGGTTTGGGGGGTTGGAGGGGGTCCTCCTTTTTCATTCTGTTCCTTCTTGTACGGAATGAAAAACATATTCTGCATAATTGAAAATTGTCAGGCTACATATGGTTTGTTTTATGGCATGACAGGTCTCCATGTCACAGAACAGATGATGTTAACCTCTGCATGATGTCCACCAAGTCTTGCTGGTAATATAAAGACTTTGCTCTCATAATGAAAACTGTGCTTGCTTGCTGGATTAAGGCCTTTGTAAAAACAGGCAAATTTCACTATGTGGTGGCATTTTTTGTCTGCCTCGGCTAAATTATATCCAGTTCAGCATTGCCTGTGCACAGCAGCACAGTCGATCAATCTGTGAAAGCACTCGANACAGAACCCGAATATTGACTGCATGCTATCCCACTCCGGGGGGGGGCGGGGGGTTTGGGGGGTTGGAGGGGGTCCTCCTTTTTCATTCTGTTCCTTCTTGTACGGAATGAAAAACATATTCTGCATAATTGAAAATTGTCAGGCTACATATGGTTTGTTTTATGGCATGACAGGTCTCCATGTCACAGAACAGATGATGTTAACCTCTGCATGATGTCCACCAAGTCTTGCTGGTAATATAAAGACTTTGCTCTCATAATGAAAACTGTGCTTGCTTGCTGGATTAAGGCCTTTGTAAAAACAGGCAAATTTCACTATGTGGTGGCATTTTTTGTCTGCCTCGGCTAAATTATATCCAGTTCAGCATTGCCTGTGCACAGCAGCACAGTCGATCAATCTGTGAAAGCACTCGATCAGAAAAGCATGCTCAAGTCAGACTCCCGGCAAAGAGGCACATGCCGTAATGGATGATGGTGAGATTGCTTCAGCCCCTGCTGAACGGGCTAAGACTAGCCAACAAGAGGCTATGATTTGGTAGGAGTTTAAGAAAAATACAAAATGATCAATGTAGAATGGAAAACTTGATGTGCTGTGAGTGTGTGTGTGGTTGGCCGTTCGTTCCCGGAAAACGATTTGCGTATGCGAACAAACACTTGTTTCTCCATCACAGCCAAAACACAGTCGTGTGCTTCACTGTGAAAGGGTCTGACGAAAGTGTGGCTGTAAAACAATGGAGGAAATGGACGCCACAACATACAGAATGCAGTTAAGAAATCCCTCTAATGACTTGAAAACCACACATCCAAGTATTGATTTCCACTAAGAAACTTCCAAAGATGTTTCCACTATATTCTGCCAAGACTAATAGGAAAATGCAAGAGGCAGAGTGATAAATCATGTCTCTTCATTGTATTCACATTGCATCCTGTTGTTTTTGTTCTGCACTGCAGTCTCTGTGCAATCGGTTTCTTTTCTTTCCTTCCGTTTGTACACCTTATGCAGCCAGTGTGAGGGTGTGTTGTGAATGCCATCTCATCAGCCGTTCAGCGTCTAGAACCCAGTCATGACTGCAGTCAGATTTTGTGGTGAGATCTGGAGTGAGAGCAGAGGTGGTGTACATAAACAGACATGCACAACCTTGTTTTTCATTTACCTCCTGATAGCTTTCATGGGCGACTGTGCTGCATGCGTACACAGTCTGAAATACACGTACTTTTCTGGTATTTGCCATCTCTTATTCTGATCCACCAGTGATGCTTCTGCAGAACAGCAGCCACCTCAATAAAAAGGGATCCGTCAATGAACCAGAATGCTCTCACGTCATGTAAATGTCGCAGCGTTTCCATTGTTTTACGTACAACACATCGTATTGTAAAATGTACTCCGCTCTCTGTTATGTATTGTTGTTGTTTTGAATACTTTTCTTCCTCGGCTTTGATTCTAAGCTGCAAGAAAAGCAGCTTTGGATGCAGCGCGAGGGCTTATCTTTTGTTTGTGTTGTAGCAATAATAATAGTGAGCACAGTCTGGCAATGTAACTTTCATATAATTGGTATGAACGCATTCGGGCAGTGTTTCACTGTGCAGATACACCAAATAAAGCTACTGTATCTGCTCACTGTGGAAGCCGAGATACATTTCAGCAACGAGCATTGTGAGGTTTGGAAATTTAGGGCTGAGTCTGCAGATTCAGTGCCTTTAAGAACTATTATCCACTTCTGACTTATCAACCCTCACAGCTGATTTGAAATCCATTCAAATTAGGAAGCGTCTCAGTGTGATCCCTCAGATTGGTTTTAAATTTCTTCCTTTTTTTCCACTGCCAGTGCATTATTGCTACTGACAGTTGGCAGCTGTAACAGTAGAAAATTTATGGGAAAATTTCAACCCCTGCTGCGACACGGCAGTTCTGCACCTTGAGTAGATTTTTGTGGCATGAAGTCTGAAACGAGACACCCTCATCTGACTGTGAGTTAATTCATTCTTGTCATATATTAATATGCTGAGGCATTAATTCAGACTAATCTAATGACACAAATTGATGCAACGTGCAACTAATATACAGGAGTTTTTCTGCTAAAATCTGCACTTTTTTGCAGCTTATAATGGCTATCAGTCTGGAAATCTGATTGGTGGTGGCTACCCAATGACTGTGAAAGAAAGCCATGCCTCTAATGATCAGGCATGGGCCGACGTTCTCTTTTCTTTAGCCACACAGAGTTTACCTCTGCTGGAAATGTATAGCAAGCTTTTTTCCTAAGCGTCCATTTCAGTCCCTGGCTTGCGTCTGACAGCTGGAGGATGTTTGTTTGTGTTCCCGGTCCGAGCTGAAACGCAGCCTGTCATTGTTCGGCAAAATGCAGGTGTGAGCGTGGTCATCTGTGTGAGAGTGGTTGTGCTTTGGTTCGTGTGTGTCAGCGAGTGTCACTGTGAGTGCACAAAAATATGTGAGGAAAAGTGCAAAAGCTGTGAGTCAGAGAGGATTGTGTTAGTTTTCGAGTGGGTGCTGACGTCCCTCTTCACTGGTCACCACTCCTTTCCACTTCAGCCCACACACACTGTGTCACATAAAATACATTTGCAATAATGGCTTATATGGAAAATGCAGCACAATGTACATTTTTAAAGCTTTGAGCACCAAAATACGCCCATGTCAAACCCACTGCTTTGTTGCTTTGAGTTTTGCTAAACTGCTGTTATATACTTATAAAACAGGCTATTAAGCTGGCAGTATTGTGCAGTCAAACCTGAAATGAGCTCCAACAGACAAAGTTGTGGGTTTGCAACAAAGGGCCTCAGCTGGAATCATATGAAGGATGTTGCAGTTATGTGGTATGTGCCTTAACCATTAAGGTGTCATCAGTCAGCAAACAGTTGCCACGATCCCGGCCTCCATTGTATTCGGTAGAAACGCGACGGCAGCAGTGACCCGAGGTTGGCGGAAAGGAGAAGGTGATGTGATTTTCCTCGGTGGATGGCAGCAGCCTGCGGTGTGCTGGCTGGTAGGATCGGAGCCGCAGAAGCTCAGTCAAAGCACAGAAAATATCCCTTGCTGGGCAGCAACCTCGCTCGGTCTTAAAGCACCTCCAGAGTGCCGAGGCGCCCCTGCAGAGAAGTGAATGACACAAATGCTGTGACCAAAATCCATACAACGGCCTGATTCTCAGCAGGATTTTAGTTTGCGGTGTTCACACTGAAAAAGTGGCAAAGTATGCTCAAACCAGACGGCATGCAAACGAAATACGGTCAACTGTTTGGGTTTATGCACAGTTTCTCCCACAATGCCATGCACAGAGGAAGCTGAGGAGCTGCTCACAAATGGAAAAAAGTGAAGATAAATGACAGGTGATGGTGAAATATTTTTTAGAAGGGTTCAGAAAAGAAGGCTCTGATAGCTGGCTCGCTCTAATAATCGCCGGTAATAGTTTGATTTTAGTTTACCAGGAATGAGAAACAAACATTGATCAGTTATTGGGTTTGATCAACCTGTTAGTCTTTACTGTGGTAAACAGGAGATGCCAAAAAAACAATGAATTATTCTTTGTGATTTGTTCAGTTTGGAATTCTTTTCAAGATTGTTTTCATTTGCTTTTTCACACTGTTTGTGAAACAGACTGTTTGCTTAGGTGTTTATCTAAATATTCAAGGTTCAGAGCTTCATTTCATTATGCAAATGAATTAATGCGCGCGTGGAAAGAGCGAAAGATAATTGAAAGGAAGCCCTGAAAGCATTAAGTCACTCAGTGGAGCAGCTAACAGTTGTTTGCAGCAGCTCCCTGTGAAATAAAGCGTTGTCTTTTTAGTTGGTCTTTTGTGATGTCTGTCAGTGTTATATATTCTGTGTGTCTGTGTGTGAATTTAGATTTAAACTGCGATACAGTCTGACTGTTGCATCATTAATGCTTTTCGTTTGGTTTCTTCTAGGACGTGGTCTGGGGACTGAACTCCTTGTTTACTGTAAGTTTTATTTGTTTTTGCTTTATTGACGCGGTTATGTTGTTTGGAACTAAACCACCCAAAAATGCATTTTGATTTGTCGTTACAGTGACATGATACATGATAAATGATAAAAAAAAAATGAATGTTAAACTTACGGTTTACAGCTGTGAACAGAGGTGTCCCTCCTTTAGCAGAAACCGTTGAACTGAATCGGTCTTAACTGAGGAGTGCAAATCTGAGTCCAAGCTCAGATCAGATTAACCAGGGCCATTGTTTATCTCTCTTTGCAGCTGTAGTATAACCATAACTTTTGACTTCAGGGGAATAATCTGTGTCATTATGAGGAACACTCAGAGAGGATGATGGGGAAATAAAAACAAGAAAATTTAATTACACATTATGTTTGCGGAAATGCATCCCCAGCTGGTCCTGGATGACCCCTTGTGCCTGGTCCTGCAAACACTAACTACAAGTCAGACAGTAAATTCTTCAGAAAACAAAGTAAATTGATAATTAATCAGATTCTGGGTTATGTGTGGGGAAGAAATGATGACTTGTTTAATTGTTTAGAAGAATGTTTAAATATAAGGAGGCTGAAAAGGAATGCGAACCTGCTTTTAAATATGAAATGAATGGCATTTTTTTTAATAGATTATATAAACACTTTGGATGCCAAAGCAAGCAGGAAGTACGCAACTGAAAGTAAGCAGATTATTTAGTTTAGTCCAAAACTTTGCTAATTGCAAGCTTGCATAAATCCATCATCGACTACATTTTGAAAGTATGCACACTTACCCCGAGGTCAGCACTGGGACTATGGTGATAATGGTGATGTTAATCTGTGTTGATGTGCGGTCATGCCCTAAATCTTACCTCTTAATCAGGAAACCTCTCAGGCCATCCTCCTTTTTTATCTCTTTAATAACGCGCCGCCTCTCGCCTCGCATTTTGTGCCTGGCATCTCTAAGGCCACGGCGTAATTAGGCTGGTTTGTTTGTCGCAGTTGCAGAATCCAGGGTGACATTGCAGACAGCAAATAGTGCTGATGTGGGCAATATCCCCCTCAGCTGGGTTGCAAGATTATTGGGAAACAAAACCTGACCCACAGATAGAAGTATTGAACCCTGGAAAGTTTTCTAAAAGGAACCAAACATTGGAGATCTTCTTGCTGAATCAATCACTTGTGTTTCTTGACTCATTTCTGCACATCGTTGCTGTTTTTGCCTTCTCTCTCCTCATGTTCTTCCCTCTCTTTGCCTCTGCCCCAGGACCTGTTGAACTTTGATGACCCGTTGAACATCGATGCAGCAGAACATCATTTGAGAGACAAGGTGAGGCTTTGCTGCTTTGACCATCGGTGACTCATCCAGGGCGATCCAAACGTGATCTTCCATTCTGTTTTATCATCACACGTAGATACAGTGCAAACAGTGACACTGACGTGCAGAGATGATTGACCTGTGAAGCCTCCTCATCGTGTCTCCTTAATCACATTCATACCCTTACTTCTGTTGCCTGCATAGAAAATGTATTGGGACAAGACGCGCCGCTGCTGCACTCACTACATTTTCTTGTGCAGCTTCCAGTGACGTCCTGTGCGCGCTGCTTGCTTTTGTGGGAGGAATTATGTGATATACAGTTGAGAGTGCTTTATTCTGCTCGAGTGGGCTGAAGACAAAGAGCAAACTGCAGTCTTGCCGAACAGAGAGCGGCTGTGACGTTATATTCAAGAGCTGTATGCGTGGTGCAGGTGTATATGGTGTTTAAAAAAAGGGCTTATTCACATAAGATTATTTCATTCTCTGCTCTCTGTAAGTCACACTAGCACCCTGATCCGGAACTCTGAATTCCCACAAAGGTCACCACATGTTTGCATAGACAGTGACCTGGCGTGGGAGCTGTTGAATGCCAGCCTTCCTCTTAGCAAAACAAACATTCAAGATGTTTCTAAAACACGGGCACGCCGGCTAACTGGTTTAAATTTATTTCCTCTGTCTCTACTCGTTTGCCCTCTCTTCTTCATCTCTGTCTCGGGCATCAGCTCTCTTGCATTTACTTCTTTATCAGCACATCTGGCAGTGTCAGAACGTGCAGGGAAACTGATATTCTCAGTGTTGTGCAGACTGTAATTGCTTTTCTGAATTGCCAAATGAACCGCTGTGACTCTGCAGGGGGCCTGATGACCAAGGAAATAGTTGTTAGTTGAGCCTGAGTTGAGGCAAGCTGAAAGCATTTCAAAGTGCAATATTTGACCTTTGGCACTTTCCACACGCCCTCTCCCATGATGCAGTGCAGTGTACCCAGCAGTGCATAATAATGGTTGCCATGTGACCCCATTAGATATGGAAAAGTGCGTCTGTGTGTGTTTTTGTGAGAGTGAGAGGGAAGTGTGAGTGTGCATGAAATGATTGCTGGTTTGTGGCCGGGGCCGGTCAGTAGCCTCAGGTGTAGGAGGAAGAGTAACACAACAAAGTTGTCGTTTTTGGTGTCAGACACCCAGATTCATTCATTAGTGAGCCAAAGCCAAAAGGAACAGCATGCGCTGGATAAATTACTGTAAGGGGTTTAGCTTAGCACATGCATTAAAAGACTTTACACATGCATTACAATTATTCCTGCATGCATGCTTCACAGACTCGCCATCACCCCATTAAAAAGGTAGGAAAATACAGCCGCATGACATCCAGTTAGTAAGAACTGCATTTCGAAGAAGAAGAAGAATCAGAGGGACAATCCCCTTCATTTGTCACACACAATTACATACACGCACACACACGCCATGCAATTTTGGTGAAATTTGTCCTCCGCCTTTAACCCATCCTGGTCGCCTTCCTCCGCGGCAGACCAGGAGCGGTGGGCTGCCATCCGACCGGCGCCCGGGGACCCAATCTCTTTTGTCACCATTGGTCAGGTGGTGATCTTCTTGCATGTTTTTAGTGGGGGTACATTTTATGGAGGATACCCCAGGTGAGCACGGGGAGAACATGCAAACTCCACACAGACAGGCCCCTTTTTCCTTGAGCAGCAGGCACTGAAGGCATGGTGGAGGACACGCCACCAGCGCCCACAGCGGGATTCGAACTGGGACCTTCTAGCTGTGAGGCGACAGTGTTACCACTTGTGCCACCGTGCCACCTTTCCCATTGAGACCAGGGCTGTGTCCAGCATCAGTCCCTTTTTACTGTACAGTGTCCAAATTCTGAGTGTGAAATGTAGTTATTTAAACCTTACAGTGTCCTCAGAAGTGATCAAAATGGAATGAAGTAATGTGTGTCCACATACACTATACACTCCCACCGATGCAATGCGTGGCACGTTATAGATGCGAGAATCACCACGTGTGGCTCTGTGCCTGTTATTGATGATGCAAAATGATGATGATTAATAAAAACCTTGATTACCTGCTCACTTTCAAGTGTCCATTATGGAGAGAGTAGTGGATGAGTTTTGACAACAACTGATACATCATGTGGAGCTAAACATTTTTTAAGCTGATAGGATGTATGAGGATCCTCTTTTCCAGGTGATAAAAGGTCCCATTAATGCTGGCCTATATTTAGATGCTATCTTTATGTCCTTAATGTGATGTAATTCCTGTTGAAACAGGCTGTTGGGGTGGAACACTGATGGCTTCAGTCATGAAGACAAAGACAATCTGATTTCGTAGGTTGGACAGAGAAGCAGGGTTGTTTAAAATGTTTATTGGCTTTATCGACTGGACTTTCTGTTATACCCAGTCTTTCAGCATGAGGTCACCACTTCCAGGCGTTAAAGTACCCTTTAATGCCTTACAGCCTCCAAATGCAACAGGAAAGCTAGTTAAAATGTGTTTGTGTTCGATCTACAGCTGCTGATTGAAGGAGAGCAGTATTCTCCCAAAACTGTACTGTGATAGTAAATCATCCCAAAAAATACTGAACTTGAATCTTCTCAGTAGTTACAGAAGATCTAATCAATACTTCATAATTCAGTAATTTTCTAAATGAAAGGAGGGCATTTAAATAGATTCTCCAGAAGTTTTGGTGCTGCTTCACTTCACTGTTGTGCTTCTCTGGAGTCACAACAACTGAAAACACCAAGTCATCCAACGATGACCCCCTCCCACTGAGTCACAGCCGGCTGTAATCAACTTCGGCAGTGAGTGGGTGGAGCCGTGGGAGTGTGTGTGAGTGTGTGTGTGTGTGTCAGCGCACTCGTACGCTTGTGTGCGTTTGTGTGTGTCGAGGCTTTTGAAGTGGAACTCCTCCTGTGGCTGCTCTTTGAATACATTTGCTGCTTAAAGTGGCTGAAAGGAAGCATCCTCATGGGCAATTTACTATGAGTGTGTGCGCGTGCGTGCATGCAGGACCATGACTCGGGCTACTTTCAGGGACACGTTTCAGACTCTAGACCAGTTAATTGAGGATGGCTGGTGCAAAAGTTGTGTCCCCAGTCAGAAAACAGATGATTTTGGGGTCAGTGGTTAAAGTTCAGTTCGGGTAACTCTCCAGGAAATTAATCTAAGTCTAATTTCCTGAAAGTGACCTCAATGTGTGCATGTGTGTAGTCAGTTGGTGGCCTCTGTATTTTAGGGTTGGGGTATATTTTGGGACAGTTGGCAAAAGAAAATGCAAATGAATGCTTGTTTCCATCCACTACTATTATCCAATTATTATAAGTTGGTTGACAGAGATAAGCAGTAGGTGGACACACACTGTAGCTAAGGATGATACTAGGATGAAATAGCTTAACCAGCTTGATAGAGTCTGCATCACCATCATCAGCTGTGTTTACATGTGCGTCAATATTTGTATGATACTGAATGCTGAAGTCCTAAATCTCTAAATTCCTTTTAGTATAAGGTATAAGGAGTGGTAGCTGACATTGCAGACTGTCAGGCTGAAGTGAGGGTTCACCCTCTGACTGATGTCCAGGGATTGTTTCAAAGCACCATCTTTGTCTGTACGACTCCCTCAGTACCTTTTAGTTTGAAGTTTTGTGAGGACTGCTGACGAATACTGAGCTTTGAAATCTCTCACACACTGTGACAGCTGGAAGTCCTCTGAGAGACTTTTTAACCATAAATGCTAATTAGGCTTCTCCATAGCATTAAAAAAGTGTATGAAAGATATTGTTTGTAATTGATAATGACAAATCATGTTTTAGTAAGATGAATGTGGCCTGGGTTTCAGATTTTAATTATTTGCCTCAGCAGACCAGGAAGGATATGCGCTCAGCGTTTGATATAGATATTCTGTGTTTCCCTTAAATTTAAACATTTACTGGGTCCCAGTTCCACACCAAGCAGCTTCTGAACCGCTGCACAAAATGAAGACAGCATCGTAAAAATACTGGATATTGGAAAAATGTTAAACTTTTAGGCATTTTTCTTTCCATTTGTTTTAATTACAGTAGAAAGTTGTGTCGAAGAATGAATTGTTGTGCGCTGTATGTGCATATTTAAGACATTGTTAAGAAATGCATGCATGAGGGGAGCAGATCTTAAACATGTCTGAGGTCCTATGCAACCTCACCACTAATAATAATGGGTTAAAAAAATGTTAGAGTACCATTTAATTGAAGAAACACTTCTTATGGTGTCATCACCAAAACAAAAGCCAGAGATTTATGTGGTATCCTGTACTGTGTGAGTGACAGAGTGGCCTTTGGAGGGTTTGTGACCCGTTAAGCTCCAGCGTTCATGCATCCCATCATCCTTCTGTGCTTACTAAGTTCTCTACAGCTACATCGACTGCTCCTCATCAACATGGGAGACCACCTGTCTCTCTTAAATGCTCTCTTTCTTGCTTCGTCAGGTGCCTCGAGTGGCTTAGCCTCTTCAATCAATAGTCAGTCAAAGACACACTCACACTCACACACACCATTTACTGCATCCTGATCCAGCTTCTGTCCCTGTTATTAGCTTTCTGTCCTGAGCAGTGATCGCCGCGGCCCTGTAGGGTCTCATTAGCGTTGCGAGGTTTCGGTCAGAAAAGTTGTTCAGCTCGGTGGCGAGTGCCGGACAAGTGTCTTTTTTGATGGCAGCAGTGAGACAGGTGCATTCTGTGGTTCACAGATGGGTTCATGGAATTGGGATTTTAAAAAAAAGCCACAACACAGATTACATAGACCCCATATTGACTGGAGAGTTGAAAATACAGTTACATAATGTGTTGTTATAAATAAGTCATTTAAAAAAATCTGCCACTATAGCAGAGTCTGATCAAATAGCTGACAATGCGCAGTCTGGGAATGCTGTGTTTCCAGTAATAACAAAATACATTTAAAGTAAAATAACCATGAAGGTTTTTGCAGTCAAACTGACTGTGGAGGTGAAAGCAAGCAAAGTAATGCTGCGACCATGTTGCCTTAAAGCATCCAGTCTGTTTCAGATCGGTGCTTGTTAAGGAGAGGACAGAAGCTAATTAAAGGGGGCCCTTACTTTTTGTGGCACAGACTTCATGTTGGTTCACTACACAGTGTTTTCCTATAAAACAGGTCTATAAAACAGGTTTTCACTCACCATGTCTGTCTGTCACCTAGTAGTCCTGCCAACTCAACGTAGAAGTGCCAAAATGTGCTCACCAATTCTTGATGAGGTGGAGGACAATTCAAACAAACTGACAGACTGAGACGATGGCCATGTTTATGCAAATGAGGACAGAGAGCAATGCAAATTAGCGAGGAGAGTGAGGCAAATCTTGTCACAACCACCTCCTGCCATTCTTTCTCCAACCCACTGCTTTATATTTACATCTGAGATGGACCTTTCTTTAAGGCCCTGGTTCAGCAAGCATCCGTCCTCCTGACGTGTGTTTGAGATCGACAGTGAATTCCTTCAGACAGAGCTGTGCTGTTATCCAACAGTATCGCACTCCCTCGTACTGTTGCTTATGTGGCTGTTGAAAGATGAAATTGAATGCGTCAGGCTGTCACTATTAGCTCGTCTTCAGAGAGATGTTTTGGCTGTCATCATTTGGACTAGCTGTGATTTGGCTTTAAATCTATTTTCATTAACTGTGTACAGGACTTGAAGTTAGCTGGAGTGCAGTATGGAGTGTTTAAGTTTCATAGGTTTTATTTTTGCAGCCAATCCAGAGGGGAACACCCTCAGTGCTAGAAGACCCTGGATCTATTACACAGCATTACAAATGTTCATCGTCACTGAAATCATGAACATAAGTAGTTTTACTTAACCTGCAGGCTGTATCCTTTTCTTTCTCCTTTTCCCAGCCGTCAGTTCAGATTAGTTCAAGTATTGCCATACATAATATTATACGTACCTCATGTTTACAAGCATAGAATCATCAGATCATCCATCTGTGCACAGAGAAAAGTCACACAGCTGCTGGAATGAAACCAAACTTCCCTCTACTTCTTATACATACAGGGAGTCTAAAATGCAGTACTGATGGCTTAAAGAACATGTGGTAGGTCGCTGAAACTCGTACTCGAGGTACTGCAGATATCTTGTGTTTTTCCAATCATTTTCGAGCTAAGGTTAACAGCACCTTGAGGCTGATTCTTGTCCTCTTGACAAAAGGATGCAAACCAGCAAATAAATGAAGTTAAAATGCTTTCACTATTCTGTGAAGGAGCTGAGTTTACATAAAGTGAGTTACCAAGTATTTGTTCTCAATGATTATGCCATGAATAGTTGTTTGAATGCTCTATTTATTTCCTTTATCACCAGTGCTGGATGTAATGAAAAGACAGTCAGGATGCGACATGCTGGAGTCCACTCAGATGAACTCCACACCGTCTTGAAGTAGAAACCTTGTTCTGATCTGACAGGGCTTTGACGTTTTTCCTACACTTGCTCAAAAAATCTCTCTCAAAATGTGTGAACTGACCCAGCACTGTCCCCCACACCTCTGCATCCCTTGTCATCGCTCTTCTCTATTTCATTTCTTCCTTTCCCTGTTCACATTCTCGGCTTCATCTCTCTGTTCGCACTCTGTTTACCTAATACATCCAGAGGCTTTCCGTTGTTTAGTTTCAACTTTTAGCAGATTTTAAAGTAGCTGTGTGTACCCACAGGCTCTAATTTGCATCCCCTTCCCACTGATGGGGGTACGTATTTTGAGTACCTGCACCGATTGCTGGAGGATAGGAGAGTTAATTACCTTCCACGAGTAAACAGAGCCAAAAAAGTAAGCTACAGCCTAACCAAGTTGTAATCGACTGCAGAGTTTACTTAGAGTCTTCAAACTAATGAACACCAAACTAATTTGCAGTTTCAGCCAGTTTTCTGCTGTAGGAGAGAAAAGGGGGACAAAGTGAGAAAAAAGCACAAGGTCAATTTATGTACATTTATTTTGGGTAATATTTTTCAAAGGCTTTTTCTTTTTGTCTTTCACCCGTCGAGACGTGTATTTAAATCTGTGCTGGACATCTTAATTGGGCCTTGTTTGAATTAAATTTTGTGTCTGCTCGCTCCACCCTTCGAGTCCATGTGAGGTGGTGTAACTGGGGCAGGCTTGAGCTTACACCCTGCTGTGTTTGTTCGACTTCACTCCCTCTCTGGCGTTTGTGAACCCCGCAAACCTTCTTATCCCTCATCTTCTCCACTAAATGGCATAATGTGACTCACTATGTGCACACGGGTGTGTTTAGGTTTTTCTGCACGATTACTTATTATTTCATCTTTTTTTTCCCCAATGGGATGTCAGAAAAAGTGATTACCACCTATAGGCACACAAGCAGCATATGTATACAACATATGCAGTGTACAATTGTGCTAATTGGTGAATGTTAGCATGCTTACACCCTAAGCTAAGATGGCAATCACGGTCAACATTTTACCAGCTTTGCATCAGCATGTTAACACTGCTATGGTGAGCATGTTAGCATGTTGCTGCTAGCATGAGGGTTTGGGGGGGGGGTTTTATATTACTGGTTCAACAGAAATGTGTCATTTTGGTGCAATCCATTTCTTTTAGGCCTCTGTATGAAGTCTGTCTGACAGCGTTTGAATCTTACCTTGCTACCTTGCACATTGCTCACATCTTGGATTATACGCCTCGCCTCTGACCTCAACAAGATTATTGAATTATTTGAACCACTGACCTTTCAAACTGCGTCAAATCAGATTATTAGAAGCCTAAACCTGAAGGGAGCATCTCTGAGCTTTCAATGGAGAGATTAGTTGGATTTAAAGCGGCACTCGGGACTCCTCGGCAAATCATATGGCAGAGCCAGTGTGCTAAAGCTGTGACTTTACTGCAGCGGCTCAGGTTCGATTCCTACCCAGGGTTCTTTGGGGCACTTCATCTCCACTCTGTTGCCGGTTTCCTTCCTCTTTTCAGTTATGCTATCCAGTAAAGGCAAAAAGAAAGTTACGGCATCTCTTCGTTTGCCGCTGAACAAACCTAAAGAAACCAGACCCACGGAGTCTGTGCACCCAGGACCCACTGCTCCGCTCTCAGCTGGCAGCTGCACTCGTGGTACTAAAATAAGGCCAAGAGGAGAGATTCCTCAGCAGCAATAGGAGCGATCCATCATCCCTCTGGGGACAGATACTCAGACTGCTGTCATCACTGCTGAAGTTTTTGTCGCTGGCAGCTTGTCAGCATTCCTGTCTGTCATCTGTGTTTATACACACACACACACACAGACATTATGCCTCTTCTCCCCGTCTATCCATCCCTCTTTCTCTTCTCTGACTCGTGTTTTTTGTCACGTTCTCCGTCTCTCACTCGTTCACAGAAGCCCCAGCGATGCGTAACTAACTGACCACTGGAGCTGTGGCGTAAATCAGTGCGCCGATGTCCGCGTGGGACACTTGTATGCGAAGTTTCGAGTTGCAGGACTCAGGGAACATGACTGCGTTTAATGGCTCAGACCCTCGCTGATGGACGGGTGATGGGCTAACAAGTAAAAAACAAGATGAGAGAAGGGAGCTGGGGAGAGGTGGTGGTTTTAGGAAGGAGATATATGATATTCCTCTCGTGTATGTGCAACACATTATTTATTAAACCACAGAGTTTTTCTAGTGAAGTGAGTAGGGGGTGAAGCCATTCAGTCCAAGTTCATGTTGTCTGGAGTCACTGTGGTGCCCTGGGAGTAAAAAAAATACTATGCAATTGCATGCATGCAAAAAACATTTAAAATTCCTTGTTTCTTATGTCTTGTTGGACAAAGTGCGTGTAAGCTGCTGTTAAGAACCAATCACATTCAGAAGCTGTATGAATTGCTTTAGCAATCTTTGCACCAAAGTCATTGCTAATGCAGTTCTTTACATGACTATGGGTGCTTTGATTCCTCTGAAGCGATTTATCAATCTCTGTACCAGCTGCATCATTATGAATCCCAGCAAAGCTACCCCTGAGCCGTGGTATTGTGCTACCAATTACAACTTCTATGATTTACAGTGTATCTAGCTACAATGCAGCTTTGCTAAGCCATGCACTTTCTCGTATAGACAGAATAAAGGAAGTTCTGTCAGAGGGGAAAACCGCTGCAGCTCAAATTAATAGCAGCCTCTGTCTGATGTATTAAAACAATAGCTTGACTGATATTTGAAGAGGACACAAGCAGCCTAAGTGGTTGAAGAGAAAGAGACAGAGGGCTTGAAATGATGGACAGAAGGAGAGCAGAGGTCACAGAGAGGGAGGGACGGGTCAAGGAGGCGACAGAGGGGAGGCTTCAGGATGGTGGGTGGGGGCAGACAGAGGCCAAGTGCAACCTGGAGGGGAATGACGAAGAGGAGAGCAAACATGGAAAAGGGAGGAGAGGGCACACATGACCGGAGGGGGTTTGAAGGAAGTTATGTGGTTCTGTTCTTTTACACGAGACAAGATCCTCGAAATGATCAAATGTAATTGTGAAAGAAAAATGTCAATTTACATTTAGAGGTCAAGTTTCTGAACAAGTAATTATGTTTAAATCAACTCACTCAACTCATCAATTCTGCTTAAACCAGCTGAGATCAAGTCAAGTGCTTTTTAAACTTTCACCTGTTTAATACTCGTTATCTACTCCAGATAATAACCACATACAGTTAAAGACACTGGTTTATTCCCACCATATGCCAGCTATCAGATATCATCAGCTTGTATTTTATGAAGGAAAAATTGGCAGTGAAATCAGTAAAAGGAGAGAAAAAGTGCATCCCGACATACAGTTCATTAATATTAGTGCACCTTCATTGGCCAGCCTGGAAACAGTATACATCAATGTATTATATAGTGAACATGTTTTTACAGATTTTTTAGATTCCCTAAGATAAGATTTCCAGTTTCTATTTCATTTATTTGTTCTGCAGTGAGAGCAACTGCAACTGAACCCGTGTCCCCTCTGGGATCAATAAAGTGTTCTGACTCTGATTCTGATTTAAATATTGGTGGTGGGGGGCTCGCATCTATTTACTCTTGACTAACTTTTGGCCTAGGTGTCACATCACCTGAGATGAGCCCAGCTCCGGAGCATCTTGGTTGCATTTACACTTCAGTTGACATGTTAACATAGAGTGACACAGACAAAGAGACTCAGGCTTATGGTCAGTCTGGGAAGAGATCACTGAAAGCAGTAACTGTTGACCAGAAGTCCAAAAATGAACTCTACTGTATATATCTGTTTAAATCTGCGTTGATGTGGTTTGCATTTATTGCCTTTTTTCACGGTGGGTCGTATTACTTTGAACTCAACTGCTTGCCCTCTGCAAATGTTGATCTGGCTTTTCTAACGCTCACACTCTCTCTTCACTGTCCCCTGTCTCCCATCCAGGAGGATTTTCGGAATAAGGTTCAAGATTACATCAAGCACTACGCCAGATGATAGAAGCATCGGCTACCCACGTCAGCCTGCACCAACCAACCAAACTGCTCTACCTTGCCTCTGCTTATCTTGGCCAACTGCCACCCACGTGTGTGAATCAACAGCTGACTCTGACTCGTACCACTCCCCTCCTCCTGACACCACGGCCCCGCTCATGCCCTGCTGTTCACGCGATTGCAATAAACTCCACGTCGCAGGAATGATATACAAAAAAAAAAAAAGAAACAAAATTATGCGTTTGAGGAAGGGCTTGCATACAAAAGATAAATATGCTTTAATTATCCTAATCGATCGCGTGTTGCGATGACCACGGTGTCTGCTCATCGCCGCAAGATCACTGAGTGACGCCGCCTCGCTGAGCCCGTCGAAGACGAGCCATGGCAACGACACGGCGAGGGATTCGACGGGCTGGTTCACCGGCGCAAAGGAGGCCACATTCAGCTGTTTTGAAATTTGACGAATGAAGAGAAAGAATATCTGTTGCTATCAGTTCTCTGTTCCAGTGCCTGCCATGTTTGTGTCACTAAAGAGAAAATGCATGTGAGCTCACAAACATATAGACACACACACAGTGTCAAATCCTGTCGTCAAAAGGTGAACACATACATACACAGCCCCACTAGACAGCATGTGAATGACCACATTGTCCTGTTCTGTTGTCATTCTCCTTGCATGTACACAAACACACACACACACACACACACACACACACACAAAAAACTCGCACACAGACCTTCTGTGTGTCTTCAGATTCAGTGGGATAAGGAAAGACTACTAAAACCACAGCCAAACGCATTGTACTGTGTTCAGCTTCACCTCGTCTCTGCCCCCCTCTCCCCTCCGTCCTCTCTGTCCTCCCTCCATCTGTCTCTGTGTTTCACGCACACACACATCCACATGCACCTTTGGGGAGGTTTAATTCACATTCTAAGTGCAGTCAGAAAGTACTGGGACAGTGGCACGTTTTTGGTGTGTTCGCTCTGTGCTTCTGCACAGTTGATTCAGGATGAAGCAATGACGACAAGTTTAATGGACAGCGCGTTATGGAACGTGAGCGTAAACTTAAAGAGGCTACAGTGAACGTCTGCAGTAACAAAGAATCAATTGACTGGAGACAAAGTGACAAATAATGTAAAAGGGGTCGCTCGTAGTGATGAACCTGCAGAGAACGATCGCTTGAATTTGCAGCTCCCCTCGGCTTCACCCAACATGAACATTGGATCACATCCCGCGTCAGAAGATATGCTTAAAAAAAGTTTTTTTTGTACTCGTATATCAAAATTACTTGTTACTCAAATGTGCTTATTTAAGATTAAACCAACCAGTTTCAGTCGATAATTTCATGACAATGACCCATCACTGCTTAACTTTTAGCAGTTAGCTAGCTAGAAACAGCATGGTATGCTGCTTTGTCTTATTGGGTATTCGCCACCTCAAATCTTGTTCCGGTTGCTCAGAATACCATGGTTACAGGCCTGCTGGCTAGAATTGATCCACTTTGAGGAAAAAGGTATTAGTGACACCTCCAGATTACGCACAAGTAAAATTCGTCCTAGCGTTCTGCTGCCTGCCCGTCCTGTTTCCCTCAGTCACGATACGGAAGCTAGGGACTCTTCAAAAGCTGATCCATCCAGACTTAAAAGCTGAAAGTCAGCACTTTAACCTCGCAGTCATTGTTTCATTTCATTGTCGTTGTTCTGCAGAGCAGAACAGAAGACATTTCACTGTCCCAACACTTTATGGCTGCAGTGTTTATCCCCTCTCATTCTGGTTACTGGGGAAGCTGATGTGGAGTGTGTCTTTGTAGAGGGACAGCACTCCACTCTCTCTTTCTCTTTGTGTGTGTGTGGACCATCTGTCTGGATGTGTTTGGAGAAGTCAATAGCAGAAATTCATTAAGGTGCTCAGGTAGCACGCTAACTAGCTAGTGAGGTAACACTCTAGCAAGCAAGCTTACTAGCTAGCTGGTGATTTTCACTCAGTGCAAGAGACTTTCATCAATGTAGCAGGCTAGCCTGCAGTAGGCTAGTGTAGGTCCAGAAGCTACGTCTCATGACACAGGAGGTGCTGCCTTTGATGCACTCTGGACAGGTTTGGTGGACTATTACGATGCATGCTTGTGAGCGGATTAGCTTGCACGCTACAATGCTTGCTAACTCACTTTTTAGCTTGTTAGCTTTTTGCATAGGTGCTGCTGAGTTGACTGAATGATGAGGTGCACTGAGCTGCGGGACACCTCTGGTGATCATGAGCTAACCAGATAAACCTCAAAATGTTTTTTATGAACTTCTGCCATTGTCAATTTTGGGCATAAAATGTGTTTGTGTGTGTGTGAGTTAGAGAAAGAGAGACTGTCACTCAGTTAGCCAATGAGGGCGTGGCGTGCCCGTGTTTGTGTGTGTGTGTGTGTGTGTGTGTGTGTTCTGCTCAGCCCTGGCTAGCGTTGTGCCTCTGGTTTGAGTCGTCTTTGTGAACATTAAGACTGTTCTCACTCCATTCAGCTTTGTGTTCACACGTCTGCATGAGGCAAAGTCTATGTGATCTGCCAGTGGTGCATTTTTACTAAGGATGTCAGAAATGTAGTTGAAGATTTTACGTCGGAGGTGTGTGTGCGCAGACTGAAATAATGTGCTTGGTGAGCGCGTGTGTGTGAGCTGTTACAGTATGACGTGTTGAAATGATGTGACTTGTTAGCATGCTCTGGTTCCCTCTTTTCTTTTTGTTATTCTGGCCCAGGGTTCAACAGCTCAAATGATTATTGTTTTCCTCGTGGAAGTAAACAGAATAACAGACAACACTGACTTCTGCCAAAACAAAGGACCTGAGAATATGACAAATACCAAGTCCATAGAAAGCAAACGTGAATGTGGGCTTTCCATAGCATTTTCCAGCACAGTTTTGGTCCACTCAGTCTTTGACGGCTAATGTAACTGCCTATTAATTTAAAGCCATCCTGCATAATGGCCATGACAGTTAATTCTCATGGTAGTAGTTGCCTCCAGGATATGACAGCCCAACACTCTGTGCTTAATCTTAGCCTTACTAGTACTCAGCTTCCTGTTGGACATCTTGTCATATGTCCTTTAATTTGGCAGTTAGCAGTACCCCCCTCCCCAAGGATGTTATTGGGAAATGTCTCCGCTTGGGCTAACTCCATCTTTGGGCCAGAGGAGGAAGATTAACAACCTGTTCTTCTTCAAATCCTCAACCTTTTCTTTCTCAGATTGTATATCCATTTTTTAAGATATATTAAAAGAGAATATAAATAAAAATAAAGCGTCTGTTTCATCACGCATGTCTTTCACTACCAATTGCAAGATGAGCTTTCAGTATTTTAGGACTGCAAAAAAACAAGTTGCTCGTTTATCCTGACCCACGGTCCAAACCCTGAAGATGTCCCGCAGGAATGCAGAGGATGAAGGACATCAGGTGCATGTGGACATTATGGATTCATTTATTGAATGCAGCAGCAGACTAAATCCATCTACACCACTCACAAATCCGCATTGTCTCTCTTTTATCTCCGAGGGGACACGAGGAATCAGTACAGGCGATGTAAACACTACATTTAATTCAGATCTAATTCTAGTTGTTTGTGTTATTATTGATTTGCTTTTATCCTCTGTTTTTCAACCACGTTTTATGGTGCAGTGAAGTTTTAAATTTACAGTAAAATAAGATCAAGAAAAGTGGAAAATTGTCGCAATAGAGAAAGCAGAAAGGTGATGTTCGACATCAGTTAAAAACATTAAATCATATTAAACCACTATATTATTTGCAGCATGTCAGAATGCTTTTAATAAAGACTTTCAATGGATTACTTATTTGGAATCATTAACGAATATACATTAACAAGACAAAGAGACTTAAACTACAAAATGAAAATCTTCCTTTTCAGGTTTAAAATGACACATTTATAGAAGCTGAGTATTCACTTTTCAAATCTGGAATCGTAGTCTGACAAAGATTCAGGCCCTGGAACAGCTCCTGACATCCTCCTGAGCTTTTGGGCCAAATCTTCTGGCCTTCATTTGCTGGCACAGTTCCACACTTCACGACATCTGAGTGAACTCACTCCACTGCTGAAGGCCATGAGATGAGACTAAAAACTCCAGGATGACTCTCGTCAGTGAATTTTTCCATCGTTATTTTCATTTCTCTAATTTTTTAGTGGTCGGCTGATTGTTTCTGTTAACACACTTCTGCAGATTTCACATTTGCTTGTGTTGATTACTTGCTATTTGTAGCTTTACAGTAACAGCCTATCTTTCTGCTCCTCACTGACCGAGCAAGGAGGTGCACTTAGCCAGGAGTGGAATACATGTGCATGCTCACACACTTCGCTTTATCTGACAACTGCAGCCATTCACACATTTGACTTGACTGAGGAAGACAGACACACACACACACACTAACACACACACATACACAGAGAGCCCATCATTTCATCATTACACCTGATTTTGGAGGAAACACAAACATACTGTACACTCACCCTCTGGCTATATTCTAACTTATGAATGTGTGTGTGTGTGTGTGTGTGCGTGCGTGTGTGCAATGACAGCTGACAACCATAGCCAGGTAATGAGATGACTGAATGCTATCATACTCCTTCTTCACAGCACCCCCTGAGCCAAAACGCCTTCTCAATCAAATCCTCTTTAAGTAGCCTCGATTAATTTAAAGTACATATTTCCACTTCCATTAACGGCCTTGGGGAGGAGGCGAGGAAGTAATGAGGAGCAGCAGAAATGGTGTCCCTGCAGATCTGCTGTTGACAGCACACCTGCCAGCCACGCTGAAGAGGAGATTAATGGCTTTAAATGGTGGGTCATTTGTCAAACAAATTGGCTGCAGCCAACACTGGGAGCTGACTTTGATTGGCAAAAGAGGATAATGTCAAGTCTAAAGATGTGTTGAATCTGTTTCTGTTGTATATGATACAGAGGAGGTGAAACTGAAACATGTTTTTCTTTGGAGTTTTGAAGAAAGATATTTTTATTCTTTCTTCTGTCTTTAAAATATCCATATTTTAATGTGAGAGAATTGCTTAGTTTAACCAAATAAAACAGGCCAGATTTTCTCGAGCTGCAGATCGAGGACTTAAACTGGTGTAATTGCCACCCGTCTCACCGTGACTGACAATCCTTAAGCTCATCTGGATGACTGGCCTACTCCCTTTTTTATCTTCTGACTCATCTCTTGAGTCATTTCCTCATATGATCTCATGGGGAAATCAAAGGGAAGCAATTAATGTTGGAAAATTTCTATCCATGGTATCTTTGTTATGGTTCATTAAGGCTGGAAGTTCACAGGGCCTTGAAATTCAATACAGGCCACTGAAAGGGAGATGTAAACATCAAAGTACAAAGGCAGATCTTTTTTTTTGGGGGGTGGTTGCTCATCTATTTGCAGGAGTTATCTATCTGTAAACACTACATGTGGGAACAATCTGCACAAGTATTCACGTCCAGATACTTTCACTGAACCTTATTTTAAAAGGACCGTAGTTCACATTCCTAATTTCCTCCATGTGAACATCAAACCACATCCAGAATATGTCTGTTTTAATGCAGCAAGGCAAAAATGAGTAAAAGTTTAGGTGACTTAACACTTATTTATGTCACATAAAAGTCTCATTTGCAGCAACTAATCTTTCCTGACTGTGTGCTTGTGTGTAAACTACAAAGATTTATATTATAAGATTAATACAGGAGGTCTGTAACTCAGTATTTCTTTCATTTCTGTGGAGAAAACAACATGAAAACGTTATTTTTAGATTATTATTTAAGATATAAATTCTCACAGGATGAACGCACAGTGAAGAGCTGAACACAAGCTACATTCACAGAGCCTTCACCCTGCTGAACAACCTCATCCTGCATTAAAAATGTCGTTAAAACAAGCAAAAAGCTAATTGAACAATGTGTCAGGGAAAAGAAAATGTGTCGAAAAAAGAAGTCCATAAAGTAAACTTTAGGAGATTATTTCCTCCATCACATGATTACCTGATGTTTTTAGGAACTTTTTTTTTCTTTTTTTAAAGTTCTCTGTATAATATTAAATATTTCATCCAAATTGCTCATTGTACACAAACTTCCTGCAGCTATTTGGGTTAATTGTCAGTTGTCCTGTACTGTCTTTATCTGTAAATAATTAATTTGGTTGAAAAGAAATTCTTTTAGCAATCAAAATGCATGCACCCCTTGCTTCTCCTGTACCAGGTTAGAAGCAAACCTGTTTCAGCCCCATTCAAGCACACTTGTACTGTTAGGCGTTCTCCAGAATTTACGTTATATTTATCTCCATAAATATCTATATTTATAGTCATAAATTCAAAACTTTAGCCATCTATATTCATATTTAATTTATTTCAACCTATATTTTGGCTATATATATCTTTATATTGAGGTCATTTACAATATTTTTCACTTCTAACTGTGCAGAATATCGTTATCCTCACTGAAAGCCTTCCTTTGAGGCACCGGAGCTGTAAATGAACCCCTGAATGGCCCATTGGGGTGTTTCATTGGCTATTCGAAGCATCATTCATCTACAAACTGGCTGTGACTGGCTTGATTTTCACAAATAAGAAGAGAAGGAGGTCCTTTTATTTAACTCAGGCTTTTATTGGTTTGTCTGGTTGCTAGGCCGTGATTGGTTAAGTAAGGTATCATTTGAACCCAGGAGACTCCACAGACTAACTGGAGCCAAGATGGCGCCCTTGTGTTTGCGGAAGTTATAACCGGGAAGCCGCAGAAGACGAGCGGAAGACATCTTTCTGTGGATTACTATCATACTTTGGACTAAATATGTTTACTGCTGTGGATCTTCTGGACCTTTGTGGATGTTTCCAGACCGTTTTTGGAGTGTTAACCGTGGTAAGTTGCTGCAATGTTGTGCCAACTTTAAAAACAGTTGTAAGCTGTATTGTATTGCTTCGAAAATATAGATACAGTGTGATTTCGATACCAACCATCTACATCTTCTGACAAAGGGGCATGTTCAATGTGTGGAGCCACATGTTTGACCTTTCTGTTCTTCTTTCTCCATGTTATGAGCCCTTTTCAGACACTGTCAGCCTCGTCTAAGAAGGAGGAGACTAAATGTTCTTTATGGCTTCTATCAGGATCTTTAGGGAAAGAGAGGTGGTTCTGCTGCATAACAGTGCTGAGATGGATATACTTCTGTGAGCCTGTAGAGCATTATGCACATCTGACACATTATGCATGCCCACGTTATGCACACATAATGGTGCATTATGTGCATTGACTTAGCTCATCATGGAGAGTCGCTTTCTTCACCATCTTGGATGCAACATTTTTTCTACCTGTATAGAATGGCAAGGCAATATAGTCTGGGTCTGTGTTTGCAAATATTTTGTTTTCAGTCTCAGTTTAAAAAGTTTTTGCTCGCTCGTTGCCACAAGCCTTGTGATAATCAGTCTGATTATAAGAAAGAAAGAACGGCTGGGGTTTACAAGCATATTTATTAGCAAATTTAAAAGTGTCACATCATTGACGTGTGCGTGTTTCTTCCATTTAAGAAACATAGTCAGTGTCAGGCCTGTTGTATCACAAGCAGGCCTGGAGATCATCATCCATGCTTTTATTTCATCCCGGGTAGACAGCTGTGATTCTCCTCTCACCTCTCTCAACCCTCTACAAATGGTCCAGAATGCTGCTGAAAGGCTCCCGATCAGGTCCATCAGGGCAGCTCACATCACACTCACCTTATCATCCTCATACCAGCTTTCCAACGAGTTCAGACGTTATTCTAAAGTTCTGTTTTGAAAGTCAGCCAAAGACTCGTTCATTCAATCTAGACTTTGTCGCCCCTCTTGCTGTCTAGTGTTTGTAATTTTGCCTCAACTGAGAGCATGTTTCTTTTCTCACAGATACCACAGTATCCAGTAAAGTGATGGCTTTGTGTCGCTCAGACAATGAAGACTGGAGAAGGAGTGAGACCGCTGCCGGGTGACCGTGGTGAGTTGGATGTTCTCTCTCTCACCATCTGGATCGCTGTTTTTTTATTTTGCAAATGAAGCATTGAATAATGGCCACCATGAGCACAAACATACATATGGAGAGAGGGAGTGCGTATTCGACAAGGTGCTGAATAAGCCTGATGGAAGCTAACATGTCGCTTGATGAAAATCTATCTACGTCTGTATTTTTGCCCATTCTTTGCCTTTAAAATGCATCAGAGAAGAATGGGCTTCATCATTTGTTATATTGTTACAATTGGCCTCAAAGGGCAGCCAGACTTCTGTCTGTTATGTGATGAAAATGACGAGCACTACCAACATTTTCAACTCTGAAATCAAATCTTCCATAACCTCACTAAAGTATGTAGAAGCTTTTCCTCAGTGGAAATAATATTGCACACATTAAACATAGATAATGTCTGCCAGTGTGGTTGCTTGTGTTGAAATAGATCTGTTAAATTTCTCCGTGATGGAGTTTAAATGGTGGCGTAGGGGTAAATGATTCTTGCTAAATTAAAAATCAATTAAACCCAAGATTGTTCAGATTTTAAAGATGCTGCACTTTATTTAAGGCTGTCATTCTCCAGTTTTATAAATTCTTGACTTATTTGTCTTTTAATGCATCTCTTCACAATATTAGTTGCAGGTGGACACATGCACACGTGTGCCATTTTTCGACCAGTCGAGATGAGAAAGTGATGGGATGTGTTCGTTATTCCTCTGTGTGTGCACAGTGAATGGGCAGATGTATACAGGCTCATACGTGTCCATGTATGTTCCACAGTACGCATCTACCACTAAGTGCCTCTCTGTTTCTTTTGTTCCACTTAAAAAGCTGCCCACGTGCTCGTTCCAGCCGTGGGAGGCACTTCATTGTGCTGTGAGATTAGCTTGGCAGGCTGCAAACAGTAATACATTTAGTCATGCCAACGTTTACAGAAGCAGAGACAATGAGTACATCGCTGTAATTAAATAAAGCTCCATCTCCACTCTTAATGCTTTGTTTAATTGGAACAAAGTTAATGTCAGATGAACATACTGCTTAATTGTGGTTTTGGAGTCAGAGCTCTTGCGCGGTGGATGTTAGGCCGTGCATGAATCACACTACAAGTCACAAAACTAATTGAGATCAAGTTTACCGGTATGACACATTTTGTACAAATGCAAATCAAAGTGCTTCATGTGGTGATAGAAGTTAAAATCATCAAAATGTTAAACGCATTTGACAAGTAGAAAAATGGACGGCAACAAGCTGCACGTCTGAATATGTTTTCAACATTATGCATATACTGTACTCCTGTGCGTATGTTATCTAACACAGTGTGCAGGCCCACAACATTATTATGCACACATAAAAGAGCAAATGAGCACTGCACACATCCAGCAGCATTATGTACACTGATGCAGCCCATCGTTTGTTCAGGAAAAATACTGTCAGCTTACGAATAAATGAATTGAGATCAGAATCAGCTTTGTTGGCCAAGCACGTGTTCACATACAAAGCATTTGACTCCAGTTTTTCATTGCTGTCACTGCAGCTACAAACACAGGAGCAAACATACAGCTGAGATCAAGGACAGCAAACACTGAACAGATAGAGGCAAAGAATGGTCAGGACTGTAATGGCAACTGTGTGAAAAGATGGATAAAAAGGTGGATATATGTGTATATAATAATCACACAATCCTAAATGAAAGTTAATATACAAGTCAGGTATTCTGACAGCACAGAGCACATGGAATGGCTGAATATGAACAGTTAATGCATGTGTACATGTGTGCGTGCAGGATTTACATTGACAATGACAGTGCATGATGAGACCAGTTAGAAACTGCATTTCAAACTGTGAAATAAATTGAATCTGCAAAAACATGAAGTGTTGTGGAAGCAGGTGGTTTTTTGGCGTGAGAGGATTAGTGACACTGTATGACCGGTTGCGTGTGCGGTTGTTTTGGCGTGCGGTGCTCTGTAGAGCCTACCAGAGGGGAGACGTTGAAACAGGTACAGCACAGCACAATGGCTTTGTGATGTTTGGGTTTTCTCCTGGTGCTCAGGTTTCTTCCACATTTCAATCAGGCCAAAAAAACAAAACAAAAAAAAAATAGAAAAAGAGTCTCCTGATTCTTCCTCAGGAGGAGGGTGGACAAGATCTGGTCACTGGGCCTGCAGACCTGGTGTGGAGAGCTGGTCTGGGACTGGGCCTGTCTCTGTTTCTAATGGACTCCAGCAAGCTGAAGACCTCATCTCTGCCAGCCTTCTACAGGAGTGTCTTTTCAGTGTGGACTTTGCTGAGGAAGCGGAGGCAGGAGCGGGCAGACTCTCTGTAGGGGCTGCTACAGGAACCCGTACTGTTTGGAGGACATTTGGACAGTCCCAGCTGGGGTGGACCCACTTTGTCCAGAACGCGTCATGCTGCAGGAGTTTCCAGTCTGGGCCTGGTGATGGAGGTGACGCCGCACGACGTTTAGCATGTCACACTACACGAGTACAGACGCCCAACTGTCATTCACGATCGGCCTTGATGCTGGTGATTCATCGGCCACGACAAATTCACCTCAAAGTCTGAAGTCTGAACCAGGTCTAACAGAGGGACAATTACATTTTGGACATGTGCTGATGTAACTAAAACACCTCTGTGAATCAGTGTCAATGTCATGTATAATGTCTCTGTCTCTCTGTCTCTCTGTCTCTCTGTCTCTCTGTCTCTCTCTCTCTCTCTCTCTCTCTCTCTCTCTCTCTCTCTCTCTCTGTCTCTGTCTCTGTCTCTGGAGACAGACACTGTGGGGCCTCTGAGTGCAGGCCGTGAGACTGGTCTGATGAAACAACTTTATGTGACCGAGAAGATGAATTGCAGTTGCATGGCTCACAAATGCAAACAACACCACCGGTGCGCCATAGAATATGTGCTTGGTAATTAACTTTTTCACCATTTGTCATAACATGTACCACGCTGAGATGGAAATGAGGAAAATTGAGCAAAGCAAGTCACAGATTTGAAACCGCAATTTAACAAGCACGAGCCAGAGATTCTTTTATTGAGCTACCACAGAGCTCAGACGAGTAAATCTACTTTTTTGGGAAGTTCTTGTTAGTCTCATCTTCTAGGCTGCCTGTTGGTAGATCGAAATGTTAGTTGAGCTTCCGCTGGGAAATTGCGAACGAGACAGAAATACACCAGAGCCACTTGGGAACAGGAGGAATTGAATGCTGACACGCATACACAGCACTGAAAATAACATATATTAGCATGAACAGCAGACATCTGTGTATTACATTATGGAGCCTGTTGTTAACCTGTAGGGACGTTCGGGGGAGGCAAGTGGGATCACTTTATGACATCAGATGTGTCCTGTTCCTCCACCACTTCCACCATTTCTTTTAATCTCCAGAATTCTCGTCATTTCCTACCTCACAGCTGGTGACAAGATGAACCATGGCTGCATGGAAACTTTCAAATTCAGTGCTTTTTCCCATTAAGCCACAGTTATATTTTATTTTTTTTTTGTCATCATGCAGGAGTTTTTGTATACTGCTGGGTCACAATGACACACATATTGTCATGACAGTAAGTAAAACCCAGATTCCAAATATGTCTGTAAAATGTAAATAAAGCAGAATGTGATCATTTGCTAATGATTTTAGAAATATACTCAATTAAAACAGACAATATGTTTAATGTTTGACTTCATCAGCATCATTGATTTTTGTTAATATACTCATTCTTTCAGCACTTTCACTTTTGGGACAGGAGCAGCTAAAGACTGGGGAAGTGCTCCAACATCCCACAGGTGAACAGGTTGATTGGTAAGAGGTGATAGCATCATGATTGGGTATGAAAGGGGCATCCTGGAAAGGCTCAGTCGTTCACAAACCAGGTTGGAGCGAGGTTCACCACTTTGTAAACACATGATGCTAAAGGATGTTACTGCATGGGAACACTTCCTAAAACTGTTAACATTTTACACAGTGTCCCAACTTTTTTGGAACCAAGGTTGAAAATGACAAAACTGTGCAACTTAACAAAAGAGAGGAGAATAACTGATAACTGGTGCACTACAAGGAAAATAGCTAAATCTGAAACTGTCTCAGACATAAAATCGTAAATGTTGGTCCTAGATCTCACTGTGAGACTCAACCACTGAAAGTCTCTTGTGATCAAAAACAGCCTGCTGCAAAGGTCTGACACTGTCAGAACTTTAGGACCAAATTCTCACAGTGCTGCTGAGTAACCAATCAGAATTCAACATGAAATGACACAGAATACATTAGACAGGGTAGCATTCTGTAAGCACCATTGTTGAATGGAGTTTAAGGGGGAAAAAAAAACATGAAAAAGACCCACAAAGTCTGGCAGGTCTCAAAATGATATGTGTATACATGCAGCTTACATGATTGTTGTTGCACCATCTTAAGAGGGAAGGACAAACACATAAAGCGGGACCTTACAGATGTATGGATTATGCCTCAAAGGCACAATTAATCCAGACTAATAAAGAGGAACGAAGCCCTCAGTGTGTGTTTTCAGTGTTGTGTCTGGCACTCGGCTGGACCCGAGAATCTGTCTGCAGGTCAGTTGCTCTAATCAGAAGAGAACAGTGATAGACTAAATGCGTGCAGGTGGGTGTCCTCGCTCCTATCAGGTTCAAATCTCCCAAGCCACAGTAAACACTTTCACCAGGTCAGTGTCACGCTCTGAGGCAACTGATTGATTCTCAGGAGAGACACAGATTCCCTCAGCTGCAGAGGTGGGAGAGAAAAGCTCGGACTTGAATTTTACATAAGACAGAAACCAATTTATTCAAAGTGCCTCTCCTGTCCTCCTGAGAAAGAGTGTTGCTTAAATGAATGATGGTGTCTTTGTACTGTAGGTAATGTATTCGTGTCATGTACAGCTGTTTATTCTCCTAAAGTGTAATCATGTTTAAGTAAGAATTTATGTAAAACAAACCAAAATATGTCCTCCTGTCAACTGAGTAGGTGAGGTGAGTCACATGTTCATTTCCACATGCATGCGGTCGGTTTGGGACTAAAATATAAATATTACTATTCAACATTTAACATTACAATCAAGTATCAAATACATCCAATGTTGAACTTAAAATAACACGTTGATTTCAGTTCATCTTGATAATTTGTCCTTGCCGTGCTTCATCTTACAGGCAGCAGGATGATTCTGCTGCAGGGTGCAGAATCATCCTGCTGCATGCCAGCGCGTCATTATATTTTAAATTGCCCTGTCTGTGGCAAAGGGTTTAACCATTCTATCAGTACGTCTGTGATGGTTGGCTGCCTAATGCTGGGTGGCAGCTTATAACATTACCTCTTGTAACATCCATAGGCTTGTACATGTCTTATGGACACAGGAGAGTGAATGGGGTCATTAAGACATACTTGTTTAATATTATTATCATTAAATCTTTATTTTACCAGGTACTGTTGACTTAAAAAAATCTCTTTTTCAAGGACGCCTTGGCCAAGATAACAACATCACAGTCTTTCAAGCAGCATGCATGCAAACATTAAGAAGACGCAAAACAAAATAGACGGTATCAAATGGCATTGCAGTGTTTTAAAGCACATACATGTGACTATTAAAAGCACAAAAACAAAACATACAATGTTAACTCAGCGAATCATGTGCTGGAGAAGACAGACAGAAGTTAGGGGATCTAGCTAAGTGAGAAATGCTCTAATTGTTTTAGTTTTCATCTTAGAAAGCTGGCTGCAATTACCCAAACAGTAAAGCAATACAGGGAATAATACAATGCTAAGCAGTAAAATTAAAGTATCAGTGTCACTGACCTAGATATGAAGGGAGATAAGTTGTGTGTCTTTGTGTGGTAAAACAGGTCGACCCTGGAGATTGTACATGCTTGGAAAAACACTGAGACCTCATCTTGCAATGTCATATTTTTTTTCTGAATGAATATCTTACAGGTGGGAGTGGAGAACTAATTTCAGCTGAATAGAGTAAATATTTTTATGCACCAGCTCTTCTGCAACACACATATTACTGGTGAAAATGATCCTGTGAAAATACTTTGAAAAGGCATCTAATAATGTGCAGGAATTAACAGCTTTGTCCTGATATGTCACCACTTAGAAATGCTTAGAAATGTGAATGAGGTGATGATGTTATTGTAAAAAAGCTGAAGTGCAATCAGAACTGTAAGAACTGAGGATGATGGTTATGTGCTGTGTAAAATAAAATTACTTATTTCAGCTCAGTTTCGCTAAGCTTTTCTCTAAACTTAAGTTTTGCAGACAAAAACTCGGTACAAGTGAGTAATATCACTTATCTAAATTAGTTATTTTTAACTGCTTTGTCATGCTCTAAAATAACCATTTCATTTTAACATGTAATGCATCTGAGCAGCAAAACAAGCAAAATGCTTTGAGGCAAATATTTTGGATTTTTTACGTCTTTGAGCCTGATCTCTCTGACCTTAACCCACTCACTGTCCTTGGTTATCATATAATAATTAACAGTTTGGTGCATCATTGCTACTGTCACAATATCTGCTGCCTTCGCAGAAACGTGTGGCATCAGCGTCTGAATCTCCTCAGGTTGCCTTTCTCCTTCATAAATAATTTACCAGAGAGAGTCAAATCTTTGAAAAGATGAGTTAGCGTAGGTGGAAAAGGTTATGACTGACCGCAAGTGCTCTTAAATACATTGCAATGTTGGTCATTTGTACTGATTAAGAGATGCAAATGTCACAAAATGTCAGCTAAACTGCATGCAAAGCCGTGAGGTGACATGTAGCCTGCAGTGCAACTATGAATTACTTTTTGATTCGTTATTGATGACTTGTCTAAAAGAATCTTTGACTTATGTCACTTTTTAGTGTCCATGAATTGACTGATAACCTCACTGGCAAGTCCCTGAAACAGGAGCACCTGACAGGCAGGCTTTCAAATGGATGGACAGACTGTTCAGATGATGGCGACACAGGTTGCAAAATGACTCAGAACTACAGTTTAATGGGAGCTTTGTGCACACTGTAAAATCTGGTAATAATAGAAATGTAATTGAAGAGAATAACACAAGTTGATCTAGCCCGCACCAGAACACATGGTCACAAATGAAGACCTTGCTTTGCCATGGCACTTCAAAACTGCTGGCTAGTTTGCTTGCAAACAAATTAGCACCTAGCTTAGTGAAACAACATTAATGTTCAGTATGTTGTCGGCTGGTCAGGGACAATCTGTGGACATCACACAGAAACATAAATAAAGCTGCCTTGCTTTGCCATAGCACTTCAAAACTGATAGCTAGTTAGCTTGCAAACAAATTAGCAGCTAGCTTAGTGAAACAACACAAATGTTAAGTATGTTGTAGGCTAGTTAGGCACAGTTTGTGAACATCATGATAGAAAGAAAGATTCTTTAATTGTAGCTCAAAACTGCTGAACTTTCAAGCAAGTTTGCATTTTAACTCTGGACTTGGTTCGGACAATCTGGTCAACAAGATACGTTAGCTAACACCACCAGTGTCTCCATTAAGCTATGCTTAGCAGCTTTATGTTTCCGTTTTATGTGAACAGTTGCAATACCTTGAAACCCACTCTGTCAAATGTTTTTCAGTGTTAACACCAGTAGAAAGATGCTGCTACATGGACAGAAATTTGGCTGAAAATGTGTTTTGCAGCATCAACCCACTTAGTGGGTAATTATGGTCCAGATGGCAGTTAATAAGGGCTTTTAATTCTTTAACCTTGGCAACAATGAATAGACGGATGGTTGAATGAAAAGCTTAGAAAATGCCAAATTGGAAAGGGTGACAAATCAATTACAAGTGGAGCCTTGAATGGGAAGTGTGTTGCTTGTAAAGCGCAAAGTTTTATTGTACTCTCCTGATGTTTAAAGGCCACTCATGCAGGTGTTTTCAGTCATTCTGGCTGATAAGAGCTCCGCGTGTTGAAGGTGGGTGGCGCTATTGTGGGAATTACATCCATGTGCTAATAAGAATGATGAATGTTAATTTATCCGGCCCCAAAATAAAGCCAACGGGAGATGTCAATCAAGCATATTCTGTGCTCGCCCAGTTAGTTTCTGGGCTTTGACTCAAACTTGTATGAATAACAAAATGACTTATATCTACTTGCCAATGGTTACGAGTACAGAGGAAAAAGGTGCACATGACTTTTTCTTTCTATTGTTACTTATGGTTGCCAGGATTAACATGTCAATAATGTATGCATCTCTGTCAGAGTAAAGCTGTCATGGCACAAACACAGTCTTGACAGCAAATGGCTGTCTCTGGAGGGATGAAGGAGCACTCATTAAATGTCCATGTGGCAGGCTGTGTGGAGTTACTTTCTTAACTTAGATGTACGAATCAGCTGTTAATGAGTCCTCCTCTGCCTTGCAAGGCCAGTACTTAGACAGAGCTGCAGACTCAAATCAGTCTCGTGTTGTGACATGAGACTTCACTGCTATGTGACCGCCAAAAAACTTGTGACAAGAAAGCAAAAACATTCAGTCTCAAGTGGTGAAATCCCTGAACAATAAAAAATTAATAGGACAGCGTACGGCAGGTGCAGTATGTTTTGGACATGTCTCAAATTGCTTGAAAGTCAAATGACTTGAGTCATGACTTGAACTGGTCTCAAATGACTTGACATTTGATTCAGACTCGCCTCTAATGACTTGACATTTGAATCAGACTTGTCTTGAAGTGACTTGACACTTGGTTGGACACGTCTCGAATGACTTGATAGTTGACCTGGACTTTCCTCAAATGGCTTGAGACCTGCACTTGTCTCAAATTACTTGAGACTTTACCTACACTTGTCTCAAATGACTCAACAGTTGGATTAGACATGTCTGTAACGACTCGATTCTTGAATCAAGACTTGTCTCAAATGACATGACACTTGACTTGGACATGTCTCGAATGGCTTGACACTTGACTCGGGCTTGTCTAGACTGACTTGAGACTTGGCTCGAATGACTTGAGACTTGTCTTGCACTTGTCTCTAATGATGATTTGAATTGTCTTGAATGATTTCAGACTTGCACTTGTCACAATGTCACGTTAGTTCTTTCATCTAATAAGAAACAATAAGAACAAGCTGTGTGCTCTAAATTAAATTAAATTAGATAAGAGCTTATGTTACCTTACTTATGCTTTGTGATTGATATATGACCTTTCGTATGGGAACACCAATAATGAACAAACACCTTCATTTACTCTGAAAAGAGCAACATGATGAGACTTAATTGCTACGTATACCCATAATTCTTCAGGGTATGAAGCTTTGTGATGTAGAAACAAGAGGCCTTTGTTTTGTTTACACTTTTCTAAATATAGTTTTTCATTTTCATATATTTTACACTTCAGCAAATGACACGGGGGCTTGAACCCAGTGCATTCATTATGACTCAACGTCGGGCACTAAGCCATGCAGACATTAATGCAGGATTCACCGTTCATATCTAACACTTTTGTACCATCTCTCTGACTCATGAGAAACATGCCAGTCCTCAGTGTAGCAGACACATCAATCAGATTTTTTATTTAACTTTTCTTCATAATCACAGATTTCAAAATGTAGTCATTTTAAGTCACTCCAACAGAAAATTATACACTTCATAGCAAACATTTCCCTCTGTTTTCCTAGAGCTTTTGGCACAGAGCACAAAGTAAGATCATGTTGGGGAAGTGTGGGCGTGTTTTAAAGTGTGTTGTGCTGACAGGCAGGGTACAGGTCAATGAATCTATAAAGGAAAGAGAGCATTCAAAAATATCAATGAGGAAGCAGTTCACACAGCGCACTCTACCACAGTGGGAGATCATAAATCAATAGAAACCTAAGGTCCACGGTACACAAACTGTGCTGGAGGCTACGGCAGAGGTGTGTGTTGGCTAATCCGTTGCTTTATGTTCTCTCTGCAGCTCCACTTGTGATTTTTCCGCTGTCAATTTTTTATTCTTTGTTCTTTTTCCTTCCACATTTTCACAGTACTGCCTCAATTGGATGCAATCAATGTGGTAATTGCTAGTAAGATGTCTTTCTATATGGTAAACAGCATGTGGGATGTGTTTGAGGGATAAAAACCATAGAGAATGTAAGGATTTTTGGTTAATTAACCGTCTGCACTCTCCAAACTTCTGCCTGTGCATGTTGGCCTTCAAAGTCCTCACTTGCAACACCTGTGTGTCCTCTGGCATTTCTTCATTTTAGTTTCCTTGGTGATGGAGGATGGAAGCTGCAAACAAAACACCATCACAGCCCGTCCAAATTGGGGCCTTGACCTTCCTGCACAGTGACCGTCATCTCTGTGTTGTGCTGTCTTTCAGTCGCCTGTGCTGCCAATCTTTAGCCTGTGACATCATTATCTCCGGCATCTTTCCTGCTGGTTCAGTGTGCATTATGCTAAGGAAACATGGCTTTGTTTCCCATTCAGATGGGCGACTGAGCTCTAGGTATGCCAAGGCATTGAGGACCTGAGGCCGGGGTGTCTGATACGAGCAGAGGGAAGGGAATGAAAACTGAAACCAGGCAAATTCTACTCCCACCATAGCTTGACAGTGTGACCATGAGCCAGCTTGATTCAGAGTATATATTTAAAATATAATACACATCAGTTAAAATCAGGCATCTGAGAGAAATTAATTAGCGAACTTGTTCTCTTGACATTCTGACAATCAACCGACTGATTAATCTCGCTGTGTACTGTATATAGTTACTGTGTATGTATATACACATAAAATCTGATATACCTGGGTTCCCTAACAGGTTGGAGGAATTGTCCTTTGTGTCTTAGCCATTGTGTAAAACAGGCCTCCTGGAAAAATTCAGCACTGCATTTCATTCCTGTGTTGCTGCTTGCTGTAGGTGGTGGTTATTTTTATGGTCTCCAAAAATAGATGCCATTTTTTTGTATTTGTAGTAGCAATATCATCACATTCAAAACTCTTCAAAGCAGTTTCTCTCAATGAAGTGATTTTTTAATATTTACAGTGTCTTTCCACTAGTCATCCCGGTCAACGTTGGATTCAGGTGAGCAGTTTGGCCCCTTTTTCCTCTGCAAACCACATAAAAGATTTCAATCCATGTTAGACTGTTGGTGTAACAATAGATGTGAGCTGTAAAGGTTTCACATTGTTGTGCATTTAAGCATCACTGAAGCAGGTTTTAAGTTCATCTCGTTCAGCTCCTCTTCAAGGGCCAATTATAATGTGATTCTGGTCCTGTTGAAAACCTTGTCCCAAACACTCAGGAAAAGAGATCCTTTGGTCACTGAGGGTGAATTTGACGCAACCTTAGGGCCAAAAAGTACCTCTTGTCTTGAGTCATGTGACCCTGCCCTCTGCTTCCCTTCACTACACAATCCCTTCACTGCGTTTGCTTCTCCACACCACCAGTGCCGTCATGAGGAGGGTGACCAGGATTGGCACTACAATGAAGGGACCCAGGATGCGGTTGGGCGGGTCCCTGAGAAGCCGTCCCGACATCGAGCAGTCGTGGAAGTAGTGCTTGTGGACCCCGATGAAGAACTCGTCCACCAGCCTGTTGGGCCAGAAGCACTCCATCTTCAGGGCCACCAGGTATGTGCAGTTTGTCAGCTCGCCGTAGAACCTGCATGTCGGTGACACAACAGAAAAGGACTGACAGTTAGACAGCGAGGAAAAGAATGGACTGGTCGTTTGCTAACCACCACGGCACATATGCAGACACCTGTAGCAAGACATTTTGAAACAATTGTTCCCATGTTTGAGATCTTGATCTTTCATTCATAGTGATCAGTGCAAAATAAGTTTGTTTCCTTTCTAATAAAAATGACAACATACATGTAAAGATTTAAGGTTTTCTCTTTTTATAACAGTAAGAGAATTTATAATTTTTTTAAATTAATTTCTCCAGCATAAATCATGTATAATAATAAAAAGGATGTGTCAAATTAAACATCTTAAAATACAAACAATACAGATGCACAAATGCTATATATGTAATGCTGTATATGTTTTGTTTGAGTCTAACCCAACAGTGCTGCAAACTGTATTTTCAATTTAAGAAAACCAAAAACACTACATTAATTTCAAATTCAGTAAAACAAAAACAAAGAATTTAAGCATGAGCTTGGAAATAGTTGTTCGAATAGGATGTAACCAGGAGCTACCAGACTGTCCAGATGGCTCAGATACAAAACACTTGTCCTTCACTGTGAGAGAGCCTCAAGAAAAAAACAGCGAGAGGGAAGAGTCTTGTACTAATAGTCTATTGTTTAGACCCAGTCTGTGTGTGTGTGTGTGTGTGCATGTGTGTTGCTCCTCCACGGTGAGTCGATCTGAGGAGTTCACCGGGCCATAATTGAGGTAATGACCCATGATTATTACTGACACACAGAGGACACTGCAGCTGCACAAATTAAGGCCAGATGCATCATAGCACTCATAGTTCAAGCAGCAGTACACACTCACAGAGACCACACACGTATGCACACTTGCACAGTAAGTTGATTGACTGACAGCTATCTGCTTATATACTTGTTTCTGTCCACCTTACTAATTGAAGTCCAGTATTCCCTCTTCTTTTAGCTCTGTTTTGGTCTCCACTAATTCCCTGAGAGAAGCATCTTTAGTGACTAAATGCTCAAATACGTTCGCCGACTAGTCGCCAACTTTGAGCATCTGCCATTTGGTGCTTTGCAAGTAGTGTGCAGTGGATTAATCAGAGCTTTTTATGCTGCTACTGGAAACTGATTCTAATATTTTAACAGCTTTTGATGATGGACCCCATGCGAGGTCCTACATTGTGGAATAACTGTAGATGTAAACAGCTCAGGGCTTCTTGGCACGGGATCAGCTGCACAGAGGACTGTGGTTGCTTCGGGTGGCAGGTTCACCCTGTCCGGGGGTGTACTTCCTTCCTTGGCTTTATCCTTGAGGTCTTACAAATCAGTCGTGGAAAGAGGAAAAGAGAATTCTGGTCCTGCTGCCAGTCTGATGAGAACTGAGGTTTCTGAGGATGTTTATGAGTCATCGACTGAAAGAAGTCGCAGCAGAGTTGAGGCAGAGGCGGCGCACGCAAAGAGATGTAGTTGTTTAGTATTTCACCTCATGCAGCGACGGTCAGCATCAAATTAAACCTGACAGCGTGCAACTTCTTTGAGACAGAGTGTGTGTGTGTGTGTGTGTGTGTATGCTGCTGAATATAATCCACCAAGTCATTTATCTTAGTAATTTCCTTTTGATCATGCAGCCTTATTAAACTGAATACAGAGTCAATCAGCACCTGTGATGTAAAGCCAGGACAGTTACACGTGGTGTTGGTTAAACTGATGTAAACTTTGCCTTTGTGTAATGTTTCATAGGCAGGAGGAGAGTGCACGTATTGCTCATGATGTATTTATACATTTTTTCCCAATTAATAAGATAGACAGAATTGGCAGGCAGTGGAAAGGGAGGGAAACAACAACAAGGCACTCAGAAGGAGTGTGGAAATTTAATTTTCTTTTTATGCCTTTTCTTCACCACTTGTGTCTCTCATGCTGGCATCCAGAGCTCATCTTTATCCTAACGCTGAGTGCCATGACCGATACTATTACCACAGATACTCTGCTTTAACTGTATACTAAAGGAGGGCAAGTTGAGGATTAGAGGTGTCAGTGGTGATGGCACCGAGACACGGAGCTGACTGTTCCTCTTTTGTAGTGTCTTTCAAGAGAAACTGGTTTCAGTCAGTTCAGTGGTGGACATTCATTCAAACAGTCTTATTTGTTGTTTTCTCTGTGGGAATCAAGAAACAGCAACAACTGCGGAGTGATCAGAGGGTTACTGCTCTGATTTGATTTGCACTTTTTACATTCAATGCTGAGAGCAAAGAAAATGTGAATTTTTGAGACTCTTTTGATTACAATACTGGGACTGACAAAGGCCAAAGCATTAAGGTTTCTCAGAAAGCCAGACACCCTCATCCCATTGCACGCTGGATGCTTATATATTTCATTCTCCAACTCGTCTGCTCATATGAGTGCCGTTGCCTGAATTGTCTTTTCCAGACAGGATTTGCCATCTCAGTCTAAACCTCGGGACAGCAGACAGAATGTTTACATAGACAGCTCATCTTATTTATACAAAGACATTGCGCGGCTTCACGCAAGGTTTGCTACTCTAAACAGTAGCAGAGCATCTCGCTCTGGCACCCATTTATAATCACTTTAAATCTCCTGATAATCAGACGCTGGTCTTCTGCAGAAGCCTTTTGTGTATGCTAATGAAGGTTAAATCACTCTCTAAACCCAAGTTGATGATCCTTGGGAGGGAAATCAGCTCATGCAGTATCCCTTTAGACACATGTGCCCTCCACAAGTCGAATCTTCTGAATGCGACACCGCATCCTTTGCAAACTTTATTTCACCCCTTCAGGAATTTTATGGAAATGACTACACATAAACAAGATTTAAAGTACATCGAGGTGTCTGTTTGGGTTCTTAACAGCTTACGTTTTCTTCTGTTGTGAGTGCACTTTTGTTCACTTTCACATCACTTTGGCAGCAAGTTGTCAGGTTGTACATGCCGGTAAAAGTGTGAGCACGGTTAAGTTAAGCGTGACTGTGTGCCCACTCTCACGTCAAGTGTTTTTTCAGCTGTTTTTTTTTTTAATCCCAACAAGTGTGTGGGAGATGCAGTTTACAATTTGAAATCAGTCAATGTGGTTTTTAAAAGGGGATGTTAAAGAGCTTGAGAAATTAATCTGCAGATGTAATCTCCAGGTACATATTTGCACATGTAAATAAAACATTTTAACAGAAATTTAGGGATGTGTGTAAGTAGAGAAGAATAATCAGCTCATAATGCACAGACGGGGAGAGATGGAAGAACAGAGCATGGCACATATAGAGTGATAGAGAGTGACCTGACCATACTTATTGATAATAATATCCCATATATAAAAGATGAAGGTGGGGGCATGCTGTTTTAAGTAGTTTGATCTGCTGACTAAAGAGCACAGTGTGAATAAATAAAACCAAGTCAGAGCAAAGCTGCTGCAGTGACTTCAGAGATGAGTCCAGACTGGTCCTTTATTCCCCTGATAGTCAACCACAGGGCAAAGTGTGGAAGGTGGACAGGTATGAAGCTGGATGGATGGGATTACATGCTGTTGTCCCTTTCAATGCAGGAAGACACGACTGGGGTCTGGAACGATAAATACGATCTCTGCCAAGGAAGTTTGTTTTGGACAGTTAGGGTGTGGCCAAAGAAAAAGAGATTCATGTCTGGTGCAGATCCAGATGCAGTTTAAAACCTCCTGTCAGCCTATAGAAGCTTGTCTTACAGTGGAAAATTGATATTTTCCACCAAAATCTTTCACACAGTTTGGAATAACGTTGTTAAAATAACGTCATGCTGTCACCTTCTTTTAATATGTCACATTTTTCTGTGAGTAAAAGGTCCATTGGGAAACCCGCTTAAAGTCTAGCGTTGATGTTTTGTTTGCTATTGGCCTCCTGACAACCTCTGAGTCATATTACATTTAGGAGCAGGTTGTATTTAGCAGTGTTAAACCTCTCTTTGAAATTACCGTCAGACTGCAAACGTGTCTGCTCAGTCGTGTTCACACCAACTGTAACCCCGCGTGAAAAAACGCAGCCCCTCTCCTTCATGTGAATGAGACCGGTCACACAACGTATGTCTACAGTTTAGCTCCCGATCGTCACAAAACAAAAGGTAAAAAAGGGAAGGCGGGCTGAGAGCGATGACCTCCGCCGGGGTCAACAGACAACTCTTTCTGTGATGTGCAAATCTGCAAGCGCAAACTTCACTTGCTTGTTCTCATGAGGCGTAAAGTTGGAACATTTTTCCTTAATATGTCTGATGGAGTCACATTTGGATGTATTCCATAGCCACTCCTTCATTTCAGAAAAAGCTTTCTTATAATGAAAGCACCACCGAGCGCTCCGTAACGGCTGCTTTCTGTATAAAGTTTGAGCAACTTCGTGAGTTGGCTGTCCCAGAGGATCACTGGTACCCGTGATGTGGAGTCATTGTATTTCTAGAATTTACTGTTTTGTCACTATTGATCTTCCCTACAATATACTCAATTTTAAGATGTGTGGCTTTTATTCCACCTGGGCCAAAATGCCCTACCTGGCAATGTTAACAGTGAAGTGAAAAGTAATTTGTATATCCGCCTCGTGATTTGGATCCGCTCCTAAATTTATTTCTGTAATCCTGCTGACAAACAGAACTGAAAACGTAACCTCCTTGGTGGAGGTAATAATAACTGCCGCTGTGACAGCCTTTCAGAGCTGTAATATCTCAGAGTGTACTGTGATGTGTTTATGCATCTAATAAGCCTTGAAACTGATGTATTCATTACTCAAACTGGACTTCCTGGACTGTATTTCATTGCAATATGCTCCACCTATGCAGCTGCCTGGAAGGTTTTAACAAAGGGCTGTTTTTTAGCTTAATCTCAGTAAAAGATATTGGGTGCATCAGTAGGTGCTGTCCCCAAGAAACACTGCACCACAATCCTCAGTGTCTCATTTGAAACATATGTAAGAAAATGAAAAAAGATATTAACAAGTTGATTCTGTTTTTAGAAAATAATAATAATAATAGCATGAACACTGAATTATAGAAAAGCACAGTGTGTGTATTCGTGAGAGTAATATAGAAAATAAAGAGCTGCATACTCTTTTCTGTCAGGTGGAAGTAGCTTCATTTAATTTTGAAATTAAGCATAATGATAATTAAGCCTAATGCTGATCTTCACTCTTTCAAGCTTGTCCACTCCATGAAGAATAGGCCGATAGGAAGTTTTCATAGGTGGTTACATTAAAGATGTTTACTTAAAATAGTTTTCCAAAGTGTTCCTGAGCCCATGTGTTAATCTCCTTTATCCAATCATGTGTTCACAAGGTGGTGAACCTCACTCCATCCTCACTTATGAACGACTGAGTCTTCCCAGGATGCCCCTTTCATACCAATCATGATACTATCACCTGTTACCAATGAACCTGTTCACCTGTGGAACGTTCCAAACAGGTTATTTTTGGAGCGTTCCACATCTTTCCCAGTCTTTAGTTGCTCCTGTCCAAACTTGTTTGAAACATGCTGCTGCATCAAATTCAGCTGCTTCAGAGCTTAAACTTTAAATATATTGTCAACAGGATTCCCATGGGATGATCCCGTTCTGTTTTAGTTATGTTTTACAGAGTGTCCAAACTGTTTTTGAATCAGGGTTCATCACAAGTTAAGTCTGTTCGACGACCACATGAAGCATCCCTAAATATAGAATAACTAAATATAGTGTAGATACTATACAAAGCTCTCAATCAGCAGCGATACTGTCATTGTACTTCCGCTCATTCTGAGAACATCTGATAAGAAAAGCGAGAGATCCCCTGGAGAAGGAAAATGGGTCATGAAGCAAGAAAGAATTGCAGCAGAAGCTAAGAACCGGATGAAACCTACAGAGGAAAACCTATTGAAGATTAAACAGCATTGTCATATTACACACAGAATACACATCTACACTCATTTAGTTCCATTTCTGAATTTCTAAACATGACCCGGTGCCTCGGTACATCTCTTCCGCCGCGTGATGCTGAACTGTGCTTCACCACCTTGAGCTGAATCTCATTAGAAAAGCTCCTCTTCATCGCTTGCAGTTAATGTTCAGAAAGTTTCTGTCACGACTGCTTGCAGAGATCACGTCAGAGAGGGAGAGATTCCTCCCTCTGAGACCAAAAAAACCTAAAGAAAACAGGCCAAACTGTCACTACTGAGAACATCACACAAAATGTTCTTTTTCTCTCTACTTTGTTATTCTGCTCACCTCCTGCATCCCTTTTCCTCTGGGGGAGATTTAAGATCCGAGTTTCTGCACGAGTGTGTGTGTGTGCATGCGTGTGTGTGTGTTTGTGGGTATTACTTATGTTGCGGAGACCGGATAGATCTGGACTTGCCTTCCTTGTGGGGACAAAAGTCCCAATAAGGTAAATCATTACATTTTAGAGAGAAGAGTTGGATTATGGTTACGATAAGTCTCCAGGAAATGAATCTAAGTACAGAAATATGACTGTGTATGTGTGTGTGTGTACGTGTGTGTGTGTGTGTGTGTGTGTGTGTGTGTGTGTGTGTGTGTGTGTGTGTGTGTGTGTGTGTGTGTGTGTGTGTGTGTGTGTGTGTGTGCATGTGTGTGTGCAACCCTTTCTGTTTTGTACATGACAGGAAAAGTGATACAATATTTGCAAAGTTTGAAAGATGTGTAGTAGTTTCTTGTTTCTGGCCCCCAAAACACACACACACACACACACACACACACACACACACACACACACACACACACACACACACACACGCTTATTTTTGCACATATTTGCTCTCACTTCTCTTTTCTCCGTATCTATTTGGAATCAGTCAGTGTCACGATGTGAGCAGACGGTGGGCTTGGTGTGTGTTGACGTTTGTTGTTGATGTGTGTGCTTGCGTTAGCGTGAATACCTGTATGTCTACTGTACGTGTGTATGTGCTGGAGTGCTTTGTGTGTGTTTATGCCGGGGAATTAATTGGCTTCTGTGACTGTGTTTACACAGTTTATCCATATGTGTGTACAAATGTTTGTTCTGTCTGTACTGAAATGTCCCTGTTAGACCAGGACACATAAACTGACTCAGCAGAAGATGTTTGCCACATGCTTACATACAGCTAGAGCAGACTGTTTACGGCACATTAAAGGTTCCTGTGGAGTCTTAGACCTCCACTGTTTTTCTATGAGTGGATCCCTGTTTTGTTTATCTTGTGCATGTGCGTGAGGATGCTCCTATATACACACAGGCCTAGTGTGCAGCACACAGGTGATGCGACACGTATTACTAGCAACGGTGTAACACTATTCCACTGATGCACAGGTGGCGGTAAGATGCCAATAGAAGGAAACAACCAGCAATTACAGGAAGATTGCTAGCAGGTAAACATGGCCATGTATGTGGTACGCACTACAACCATTCAGCTGACAAGGCCTTCCATGATGTGTGTATTTTTAATATGTAGCACGACTAAGAGACAGTTAAATATGCAAAGTTACTTTGAACATTCAACATTATCTTCAGCACCACGGACAGACGCCTTTAAGGAGCTTCCTCTTCGTGGAAAGGAAAAGAACGTGCTATATATTGCAATTATTTTTGCAAAACTGATTATTGTGCCTTCAATAACAAAGACAGTTTAAAACCCCAATGAACATTACAATTAGGGTCAGATCTACTGATTTTCTGAGGCAGCAGCTCAGCTATGTTCAACTCCAGCTGACAAAAAACCTTCACAAAAGATCACTCTTAAAAGTATAACATTATATTCTCTACAGTCTTTACTTGTAACTATTATCGCAGAAGGAAGTCTGTAATTATATCAAGAGCACTTAACTGTCTTTGCTTTGAGTTTAATTCTACCATCTTTTACAGAATATATTGTAATAACATACTGTCACATACATCTTCATATGACTTACCCAAAAGCTTGCAGTGAGGGAGCGATAGAGCTTCTTTTAAGCGCCTGAGAGGAAAAACTCAGGCCATTAAAAGTACCCAAAGCGCTGTTGCTTATTATGAGCACAGTGGTTGGATCTGAATTTTTCAAGAAAAAAAAAGAAGACTGCAGCGGAAAGCCTGAAACTTGTGACCATTTCTACATTAAATATGTTATCTTAAGAACACAGCCATATGCCAGATGCCACATTATTCATGAGATATTCTATATAGAGATCGATGCTGTAACTCCATCTGTATGTGAGAAAGATAATGCATCGCTGCAAACGATGGGTGTCAGCACAAAGGGACACAGAGAGGGAGGGAAGGTGAGAGGTAATGGTGCAGAATGCAGGGGGAAAAACAGTTCTGGGAAAACACATCCAGAATTCCTTTCCTGCTTCATCTGAAACCCAGTGGGACCAGTGAGTCATCAGAGTCAATGTTTGCTGTACTGATGCAGAGGCTCAGAACAAGGAGATGGCTCAATTAGAGCAGGGAAACACCTTTTGTATGTTTTTCCAAGGGCTGTGGTATGTACTCAGTTCCAAATCAACATAGTGGATGTGTGCAAATGCCAGTGTATTAATAATAATATCCAATAATACAGGAGGAGGATATATAATGGGGATTATGTAAAGATCTGGAACTGTGCAGCAGCACAGGAATAGAAAAGGAGGTGATATGTTTGTTCCCTGGAACGAACCAGAACAAATGTTTTCTCCTCTCGAGCAGCAGCTGAGGAATGTGAATGTGGAAGGAAATGTCTCCCAGACAGTCTGATGATCTTTAAAAACGAGTGACTACTTTTATTAAACTTTAATGCAAATGAAAAACCGCCCTAACGGGGGCAAATCTTCAAATCCTAACGCTATTAAACGTGGATTGCATAACGGCTGCAGTCGCCTGACAATCCAGGCATTGCTGGATGTCGTCCAGTCATTAGCGCTGTAAAAACATACGGCAATCCATTTCTAATCGCCGACTAATCAGCCGTTTAATCGCAGAGGTCCACGGAAAGGGAACTTCAATTAGCTTTCCACACTATTGAGCTCACTGGATTTTTCTGGCCTGGGTTCGCACGTAACCTGATTTGAGCTCACTCACAAAAGGGTTTTTAAATTATTACAGACGGCTGACAGGCATGCATGACTGACTGACCAAAATACCCTCAACAATCACGCAGAAAAAAGAAAAGCTCTTACAAAACCAAGAAACACAGCTATTTTTACACAAAGAGCCGGCAGTAAGAAAAACAGAGACAAGGGCAAGGGAAGAGAATTAGACCTTAATTAGGATTAATCACAGCATAATATCTGTGTTTGGAGTTATTGGGAAAACTATTCTACTGTGTTCTGATCCAGAATTGATGTCACACCAGTCACCAGCTGCTTTTCTGAGCATTTACACAGCATAGGAAAGGAGTAAAGCACGTTAATTAAGACTTTTAACGAGTGCTCTACATAAGGTTCATATATTAATAAGAAGAAGAAAAATTTTTAACACTAGAAAATATCTTCTCCTCGGAGAATCTGTGTCTAATTGGTTTGTTTACGAAGCAAATGAAAGCTAAAATTAAAGAAAGCTGTTTTTGCAGTGTTTATGAACGATGCATAATGCAGGAGGAGTTGTTTGTGTGTGTGTGTGTGTGTCGGAGGCTGCGTTAAGCCACTGCCATGCTGAACACAGTTATAATGTTCCACGATTAACCGACTAACCCAGCAGACAGAGCGGACGGATGAGCAGATACAGCCTACGGGGTCGTGCGCTCCTCAGGTTGGCAGATGGATAGACTAAAGCAGAGTTAACAGACCTCATACATATTCATACGCAGCAGATTATCTCAAGTTGTTGATGTTGAAGTTTTGAGAAAGAGACGGAGGGCAGCCTAACTTCTTTTTTTTTCATCAAGTGCTGATTAGTGTTGCAGCAGAGCTCCACTCTTACATATTTATTTCTCTCATATCTCAAAAGAAAAAGTACTCCGGTTCAGTTCAGTCTATTTGCAGACAGCTCACAGATTATCAGGACGCTGCTGTAGTTTAAAGTAGCTTTTGTAAAACTACATCTTAATGCTTTACAAGACTGAAATGTAGCACAGTTAGACAGCAGCATAAGTAGAAAGAGTCATAGAGGCAGCAAACTGGCTCAGTCAGGAACATAAATCCATCTAAAATTAGCTAACGTTAGCTAACATTAGCTACTCCACTGTTCCAGACCAAGTATGGTCGTAACAGCATGGGGATTATGCTGGGCGAAACAATTGCAGAGCAGCAGACTACTGTTTTATCTGTGTTTGTGGCGACAAAAATGGGTATATTTAACAAGTTGGTACATTTTACAGCCACGTTTGTGGCGAGAAAACCAGGTACTTAGAGTCAAAACATAATCTTTTCCTGACTTTAAGCAAGTGGTTTTTGTGCTTCTACCAAACCAGACTTTAACCCCGGCTTTGTCAGAACATAAAATTGAAAATTGAAATATAATAAACCGTACAGACCTGCTTCATAAATCACATGACACAAATATGCCCAAAAGAAAGAAATCTTTTACATTTATTTTGTCAATCCATACACCTGTTATGTCTTCATATATAGGCAGGAAAATTCTTCACAGCAGCCGGAGACACAATATGAAAGGAACCCCAGACTTTGAGCTGCAGCCCACATTAACTTTAATGTGTTTCTGTTATCTCCAGGTGTGGATACATGTCTTGTGTTCCACCTTGCCTTATTGAACAAGCTAGAAGTTATCAGAGCTACAGTTATCAGTTGATTTACGTTGTGCCTGTTTCTGTTGCGCCCGCACACTCAGAGGCTGAAAGGATAAAAGATTATTTCTAATTCATCTCAAACAGCCCTTTTGAACAAATTCAGCATACTTTGACATGATTTAGGGCAGCACAGAGCAGTGAATAATGGTGTTTTGCTAATGCTCTCATGAGGGGAAACAACTATTATTGAATATTTTCATAATCACTGTGGTCAATGGATTAACAGACAGATTCTTGCTGCAGTTGTTTGCCAGAGGGCCTTTTTCTGTTACGATGGCTGCAGAAAAGATCACTGTGAAGTCTCAGACGCTTAATAATTGTAGTCGCACCCATCGGCTTGAAGCAATTAAATTGTTACTGTCTTTGTTCAGAGATGCCATTGGCGCTGAGTAATTGGACGTGACAGAGTACCAAATCCTTTATCAGTCTCTATTTTCTCTCCAGCAGTTCTTATCTTACCAGTTTTTTCTTTTCAGCTAAATTTGTTTGTATGAAATCCATTTTCCACTAAAGAGTCTCTGTAACGTGAAAAATAACTACGGTGCGTACGCTTTCTTTGAGGAGCCTTTACAAACCATCAGCGTTACAAGTGCAGACTGAATGTGTGCACATCCTCCTGACGCCTGCAGCGACTTCAGGGTTTTGAGTGTTATTGAGCCGTCTGTGGTGCTCTGACCTCACACAGCAGTTATGAAGAAGCTATGAAAACTTCAGCGAGGGATTGAAGGGCCGAGTGAGGGGGAAAGCATGATGGAAGTGAGAGATGGAGAGTGGAATAAAGTTTTACAGTTAAGCCAGCACCAGTGGTGGACTGAGGACATTTACTCAAGTACTGTACTTGAGTATTTCCATTTTTGCAGCTTTATGCTTCTACTTCACTACATCTCAGAGGTAAATACTGTGATTTGCAATTTTTCTGATGTACTGAAGGATGAAGTGTTCCTTCCTATGGCTTGAGATAATTCTCAGACTTCTTCAGATAAATAAACTGTTTACAAAACCTCTTGGATTATTCGGAAAAAAGAATTACCACAAAGCTGAAAACAGGCTGTTTTTCTGAGTTTTTAAAGTTTTTAGAGATTAGTGGTTCTCTCAGGACTGACAAATGCATGATGATGTAGGAGAATATGATGCATTGCTGTAGATTAAATTACCCATCAGTATATAAAGTACTTAAAATTAACTGACCTTTAAATATCTGACAGTGAGCTCTTTTACTTTAAGTACATTTTGCTGATAATACTCACATACTTTTACTTAAGTAAACTTCTGTATGCAGGACTTGTATTGGAGTATTTTCACAGTGTGGTATTAGTACTGAAGAAAATACGTCTTCCACCACTGGTTAGCACTTCTGTGGTTGGCAGCTGTGTGTTAAATCTGCCTTAAAATGACCAGTCGACAGTCTGACTCCTGCTTCTTCGCCACAACTCACCTGACGCCGCCTCTGATGACTAATCTGAAATAAATGTTTTGTCCTGAGGGTGACTGATCATTCAGCATCAGCAGGAGTATAAAGTCATTTCATGTACATATAACTGAAGGCAGAAATGTGTGAGGTTTGAGAAATAATGGACAAAAAAATAATTAACATGTTTTCTGCTGCTGTTTTTTTTATTAGCAGCACATTTATGATCATAATGACATACAAATGAATTATATTTCACGCATCTGTCTGTTTCTGTGATCTGCAGAGTGTCAGATGAGTGGTGCACACCCAGAGTGCCTTCATTTTTAAAGCAACATGCTGGATTAAGTTCAAATTGAACCAAGATGGTGACATGTTATCATTCCTGTCTCCAGTTGGATGTCTGTGTCCTTCCATCTGCCTTCCATCTGCATGAACAGACTTGTCATATTTTCCATCTGCTAAGTGTCTGGTACAATCCTGGGATCTCGCAGACCGACGTGATTAACTGCAACAATTATTCTCCTCAGAATTATCGTACAACTACACTCATCATCAAATGCATGCACCAAGCGGGTTTATCAGCAAACCCCATGTTTGTCAGAGCAGAGCCAGTATGAGAGTCTCTTTTAAAGATCAGCGTGTACACAGATTGACTGTGCCAACCACTTCCTGTACCGATGCAGAGACAGTAAGAATATTAAAAATGTATTCGTTTTTAGAGTTTCTCCTCTTTGCTGCTTCAGTTCTGCACGTTTGCATAAATGTCACTGTCTTTGATGCTATCTACAAGTTATCTATTTTTCTTTTTTCCAATTATTGCTGTTGCTTCTTTCAGGGTAAAATGACAACACTGGTTTTCTAAAGGCTTTGCAGAGGTGATGGAGTGACTGCCATCTGTGTCACAGTGTCACCTCCCTGGCCAGTGCTGCTGGAAGTCATTAGACAAGCCTGACAGCACATGCTTTATTGATTCACTGAGCTTCAAATCCAGCGGTAAACATTTGAACATGAATTAGTATGTACCGGCTGTATTCTAATATTGGAGTTTGTGATTTTGAGTCACGCACGCTGCATGCAAACAACTGCGTTGTAGTGAGCGGCGCAGTAGTTTCACCACAGCTGAAGTGACTAAATGCGTAGATGCCTCTCAAATTTTTCGTGACTCTTGCTGCTGCTTCACATGTCTGAAAGCATGTTTCCAACCTTCCAGGCAGCTATTGATTTCCATACATTTCCATAAATGTGAAGAGCAACTGGCAGACTCTTAAAATTTGAGCTGTGTACTCTATCACAGCAAACAAGTCTGCAGATGCAGTTGAGACTTTTCAAATAAATCCGCACTTAAAGCTGTATGAATATACAACATTGAAATGTAGGGTTGAGCACTGCATGCATGCATTTTTTGAGATTCTCTTTACATCCTGACAGCAATCAATAAATCAAATGCTCTGAGAAAAAAAATTGCCAAATAAAATTCAATATCTGTGGCTGTTGCATACCTGTAATAAACCAGAGCGCACTCAGTGACCTAGGTGGCATGTGTATTATTGAGGAGTCCATGGTACTCTGACTGCACACAGCAGCTTCAGGGCACCAGAAGCTATGAAAAGTTCAGTGAGAGATTTAATGGCTGAATGAGGAAGAACTGCCCGAGCGCTGCTTGCACATGACTGGAGTCTTCCACATAAGATTGCAAAAGCGGGCTAGTTGCAGAAAAATGGCAGAGCACGTGCAGTATGATTGTGGCAGGAGTCAGGCAGTGAGCGCTCATGTGTCCTTCAGGAAGTGGTTTGGAGGAGGCCTGAGGGGTGAGGATGCCCCAGCTTTAATGTAACATGGACAAAATCTCATCTTGACCTGAAGGCCAGACATGTTGTCGTTCATAGTTTAGTGTACATATATATCCATTATCACAGGTTTATCTGTTTATATTCATTTATTTAAGGCTGAATTCCATTTGGCTGCTTCACCTTGAGGGTCCTGATATTGTGCATGCTGGCTGATTGACTTACTAGGACACTTGAAGGGAACAGATCCATGTTTAATGTTGTTATTAACGCCTTTGCTTTTCCTTCTGTGAGAAGTCAAAATGTCTTCAGTGAAAAAGGTAAAGTAAAACAGATTTTCCCCAAAAAATTCTACCAGAAATGCTTTTTGTATTTGGATTCTGTCTGATTTAAAACAAATAATAATCATTTCTGTCTGCATCTCAAATTGACTCATTAATGCAAAAGACTGGAGTGATTTCCTGCTGTTAAGCTTTGCTGTGGCTGCACTGCTTCTGAATGGGATTGAGACATCTCTGTATTGAGTGGTGGGTAATGGGATGGTGACCTCTCCAGGGCATTTCTCTGCCCTTTTCTCGTTGCATGCTGGGATCTGATGTAGACGCTGCAGCATATTGACAGGAGAACAAATAGTATCATGAGTTGAGGGGCTGTGGGAGTACAAATGTATTAGGGATGTCACGAACTAGAAAGGGCGCAGATAAACATGCAATAGCTTTGCATTAGCATCAGTGAGACACAGGGGTATACTGCATATTATAACAGCTGCTATAATGGGACGAGATGAAGTCAATAAAAGCCGTTAACATGTGGCGCTGAACAGGGGAGAGAAGACAAGGCTCATGGTGGTTCTCTTTTTCAGAGGTGACATGATGTGTTTAATTCAAATATGTTCGAATGCGCAACAAAGGCAGTCATGCAAAGTCAGTTTGACACTTGAGCCGTTTTTCTGTGTGAAAGCTTGTAACGTGTAATGGAACGAAGTGCATTCTGGGATCCGAGGCAAGGACACTCACACAGAGACACGTACACAGACGCTGAATGTCATTTGAACTGAATTAGAAATCCCCGGTGGCATCTTGGCCAGGATGCAGCTTTTCCTCGAAGGGGGAACAACTGCCTTGATACTTGACCTTAAACTCAGTTGAGCTGTTTTTGACATTTCAATCTGTCACTCACCACTTTTTTTTCTTTTTTTTACATTTTGCTGCTTTTTTTCTATTTTCTGTGAGGAGATCTGACACAAAAAAGAAGGGAAAAGGTCAGTCAACAAGTCAGAAAATCCTACTCTTCAGATACTGTTTTGTTTACGGATCCTGTCCAGCAACTAAAGACCAAACTCTCCTCGTTAAATTTAAATTTACCAGCCACACTGTTGGAAACAAACCTTTACCACCATGTTTTTTACCCTTGGATTATAGATTCTGCCTTTAACTTTAGTACATTTTTAATATTTTGCCCATTCACGCAAATATTTTTATAATAAGTTTAGCAACTTCACTACTTCCTCCACTGTTTCTGGCAGGTTAGCAGCCAATTCTTCAGTATCTGTCTCTTGCTGCATGCACCAGGATTATATAGATGGAAGGTGTACACGCTGAATAACAGAGGCCCGTGAATAGAGCCTTGTGGTACTCGTATGTTTCAGACTCCTGCTGATGACAATGCATTATTCATCCAAACACAAAGGATGCAGTCTGTGTATGATTGCATCCACTTCTGAGTAATAATAGACTATTTATATTTAGACTGGTGCAAAACCGTGGCTGACAAACTATTAAAGGCCTTGCAAAGGCGAAGAACCACTTTACCCAAATCAATGCTGCAGCTTGGTTTTTCCACACCTGCTATGACACAGCAGTTGGCTCATGCTCAGCGCTGTATCAAAGGGATTGCACAGCAACAGTTTGTACTTCTCATGAGAACAGAGACAATGCTGCTCATGAGACTAGGTCAGACGTATTGGAGACTTGCTTAATTGGGGTACCCTCCAAGGTTGCTGATAGTGGGGTTATGATGGAGTAACGAGCCCTCAGCGGCACCTCGGGGTAGCAGCATGATATCATAATTCATTCTGGAGATCAAGCAGGGGGTAGTATTTATGCTATTATTGAACTGTAACAGTGCCAATAACTGGCACTCAGTTCATAAGAGCAATTTTGAAAACCTGTGGCGCCAGACGTCTTTTACAGCGAGTGCAAAGATAATATTTGTACACGAACAAAAGATCTCTGTTTATGCCAGAAGCGTAGAGCTTTTGTTCTCCGCACTAACCGTCTCTCACCCCCCTCCATTCTTCCCAGTCACTCTCTTTCTCTGTTGTCTCTCACCCAGTATCTAATCAGCTGTTGGAAGGTGACCAAAATGTCGGACCACTGTAGAGACCTCCAGCCAGAAATAAATAAATCTACTTCTTTTTAATTTAATGCTTCCTAGTGTATACTTATCTTTCATTTTCTTGAGTGCGTGAGTAACGAGGATGAACCTGATTTTTAGAGTGTGTGAAGATCATTGTGCTACAAGATGAAACTGTTCATTCAAAGCCGCGTACAGATTTAAAAATGTGAAGCTCATTGTGTGTCGCTCGTATTTGTGTGAATGTAAATCTGTTTGTGTTTGGATGCCGCTCTCTCTTTGTGTGTGTGAGCGTTCATCCCACTCACTCGACTGTGTCCTCCCAGCTACACCAGTCTTTCTGGTCCAGCTCCTGCATGTCCAGTCTGAACTTGGCCAGGCAGAACTCCTCGATGGCCAGCTCGTAGTGGGGTCCACACCCGAGGGCAGACACACACTGAGACACTGCCGAGGGAAGAGAAACGTGGATGAGTGGCAAGAAAGTTTTTCTGACCGTTAAAAAAATGGAAACCAGCCTGTTTAAAGGTTATGATGGGGTGAAAGCACTTTGGATTGAAAGCAGCTATGACCTTAAATGCTGTCGTCTCTTTTTCCCCATCTGTGGGACACGACACAGAAACACCATCTGCTATCACAGTGTTGGGTCTATCTCTGCCATACAACAAACACAGAGGAAGATGCACTGAACAGGAACATTTAAAGGGAATTCTCGGTAGATATTTAAAGAACTTTACATGCTGAGCAGGAAGCTTTGGACTATTAACTCAAAGATTGTATGCTGGTAAAGAGACAAGGTCAAAAGATCTGAATGCAGCTAAGAAAGGAGGAGATAAAATGACACTTTGATGCCTCATGGAGGTAAAGCCACAGTCATAAACTGATGACACTGTTCAGCAGTTACTTCAGAAAATGGATCATGCGATATGTAAGCAGAATATGAAGCTAGAACCTGTAGCTGATTAGCTTAGCTTAGCATAAAGACTCAGGTAACAGTAAGCATGGCCCTAAAAAGAGTTGAAACCTGCCAGCATGTTTAAAGCTCAAGAATTAACCTTTTTACCTTTTTAACTTAACCATCATGCTATGCTGTCATATTTAGCATGGAGGTACAAGGGTGGTATCGATCTTCCAAAAATGTCAACACAATCTTTAAAAAAAACCTTCAAATATAACCTGAACAACCGCTCTGATTATTTGACTTATGCACAATAATTCCCCTTCCAGAACAACCACCTGTGTAAAACAAAGATTTCAGTAACTACGGTTTTGTTTTTAATGACAATTTTCTCAAAAACACTTATTTTGACAAATTTGTGGAACAAGAACACACAATCATTTACTTCATTGCTGGAAGTAAATCAACAATATTGAAACATTTTGACGCAGATGTCACATTAATAAACTCGTCACGTCTGAAACACTCTCCCTCATCATCCTCACTTCCTCCTAATTCTCCTCTTCCTGTTTGCCTGCAGCCTCTACTTATTTCCATTGCTTCCACTAATTCTTTTTCTTCTTTTCCTCCCTTATTCCCACAACACTATTTCTTTATGACCAGCTGTGTCTCGTCTCAGGGAATCTGTATACGTCTATATACAGGACACATCTATTCATCCCTCCTGTGGCAGCTTCCTTCTTGATCTCTTACAACTTTTATCTGTCTCGTCATCTCTCTCAAGCCCCCTGAGAGTTTTATGGAGGCGTGGACACATCAGTTTGGGTATTTCTCGCTCATTCAGAATCACTAATGTCAACTGTATTATGTGTGCAAATGCATGTGTGTGTGTTTATGTACGGATGTTACGGTGCAGAGGGGAAGGGGGGATAGAGATATAAGAGAGGATCCATTTTGAAGATGGGAAAAAACTTCAAAATAGAGGTTAAATAATAAAAATAGAGACAAAAAGTCCAGCTCCTGCTGTGAGGAGAGAGGATGAAAAGGTTTATCTGCATGTCGACGCAACTCCGATCAAACAATCACAGATTGAGATCAAGTGTGTTTGTGAAAGCCACGTGCAGGAAGGAAGAGCTAGAGAGTTGAATTTTCCTCTGCAAATCAGATTTTATAGGTTGTTTGTGACTGACTTCCAGCAGTTTATTGAGTTTTCTGGTCTGCCTCTGCATGGTCAAGCTTCGGTCAGGTTTTGCAGCTACTACTTGATTGGTTGGGAAAGCTCACGGTCAAGGTTAGAAGAAAGCACCTTCTTATGAAGCAAACATGAAAACAGTAAAATAAATAACCCAAATCTGTGATGGCCCTCAGGCCAGCTCTACATATTCACATAATAAATCTATTCCATTAGAGTGGGCTAATTGAACCGTGCTAATGATGGCTTGTTTGCATGCATGTTGATTTGAGCCTGAAGGACATAAGACCAGAGTCAGAAATGACAATAAAGGTATCAGTTCTGCACCAGAACAACAGAATAGTGGAAGGTGGTGTTAAGTGATAGTAAACATTTAAACGTTTATGTTTTGCTTGATGGAAAACTGAACATGAATAATGACGATCACAATGACAACTTTTAAAATTTGAGACAATTTAGACTTCAGAATGAAATCAGAAAATGCTGAGTAATTAATGCCACATATTACTGAGAAGCTGTACTGCTAATGAAACACTCTAGACAAGACGTCTGCTCACTTTGTCATTAAAATGCACACACTGGAAAATTGACATGTTGTGCACTTTTACAGAACAACTATCTGCAGGATGAGCACAGAGACAGCTCTGCCTCTCCAACTGAATTTTTTCTTACTGGATGTTGAGCACTGTTGCCACATTTTAACCATTTAAATTTTATTTCGCCCATTATCTCCTCACACTTTTAAAATAACCGCATCGCTGCCAGTAAATGATATCTGAAGGCAGCAGCGTCCTAGCCAAAAGCTTCCCAGTTGTCTTCAAACCAAAGTGTTTAGCATAGCAACAGATGATGTACAGCATCTGGCTCCTGGTGTGTGGAAACTGCACATTTATCCAGCTCCCGAATGGAAAAACACAAACATCCCAAACAGCCTGTGACAAAGAGCTTTTTTCACTCAACATGAAGCGCCTTGTCCAATTGCTTGCATGTGTCTCTCCTTGTCAGATCAGTGTTATACAGCACACTGGAGGAAAGGTCATGATTCAGTGATGATTCTCCCATTTCCTCTTGCTAACACGTCGATTTGGAGCCGGAACTGAAAATAATGCACCGAGGCCACCTTTCAGCCTGACATTAACTCGGGATGCATGTGCATGTGAAGTTTGGTTTGACACTGTCTGCGATGCGTCCCAGTTCTTCCTCCCCCCTCAACCTCGTCTCTGCAGAACGACTTTCCCGATCATGCTGTGGTAGGAAACAACAAAGCTGTGATCACAGATGCAGGTGATGTTTTTCAACGCTACATGTCGGACTTTGACACCTGAGATCATTTGCATCCTGCGTCATGCAGATGGTTGGCAATAAATGCGCTCCCAGGTCAAACAGTAGTATACTTAACTGCATTAGAAATCAAGTTAAAGTAGAGAAGTCATTACACGTACGCTTTTACTTTTAGTGCTTGATTTAAAGTATGTTTGACATATACTTTTAAAAAGTCTACTTCTTAATAGATGTCATTAAGTTCCACTTAAATGTATTAAGTGTAACACTTTAAGTGGCATTTCGAAGTACTTATAAATTGTACTTAAGTGTTCTTTTGAAAAAGTGTATTAAATTATAAATACTTTAACAGTAATAAAGCAAAAATTTGTGCCAATTTAGCAACTGTTTACAACTGAAGTACATTCAAGTACTACTCAATTGATATTCAAGGAATACTTAACATTAAATAATAAAAGTATGATTTAAATATAGCATTTTTTCCACCTGGGCTTTGTCAGGGATTCAAGAGAGATTGTGGTTTTGGTGAAATGTTGATCAAGTAAACATCTTGTGCGTCCTGCTTGAAGTCACTGCGAATTCTTTCACTTTAAACCAAGACTGCGATCTTTCCCTGATCTTACCACCAAACCATAAATGAGCTGAACTGACCAATCAGAGCATCCTTAAAGAGGACTGCAGCTTAAAAGGTGTTTCAAACAGAGAGAAAGCAGACACCTAAAGAGCTTAACAAGGCCTCTTTAGTGCTGCAGCCCCACAGCTAAGCAAGGGGTGTTTGTGGTGTGAAATGGTGCAGTGGGAATGGCTAAATTAAGGTGTGTGTGTGTATGTGTGTGTGTGTGTGCGTGTGGAGGTGCAGCGCTGTCCACAGTACTGAAACAGACAGACAGAAGAGTCCCTTAGATTGGTTTCTTAGCCTGCTTGCATTTTGTGGATGTAAATTGAACTTTCAACTCTAACTCCATTTTTACTCCATCACAACGATCCACATCAACAAGACGGACAAAACATACACCGCTGCTTCTGTGTGCCTCCACCGGTTGATTCTGAGTGATTATTGTGACTGCTCTGAATGATAAATGTAAATGAATAGTGCTTGTTTTGTGATGTCAGTTTGTTTAGTTTGCACCGGCAGCACCTCTGCATTATCCAGCGTGCTCCAGGCGCTCTATTTTTGATGCATTCCTGTCACTTCTTCTCTCCGCCTGACCTTCAGTTTTACAAATAAAGCACAGAGAAGGAGCTCCTTTCACTGAATCCATTCTTTGCACATTTTCTTATTCTGCTTTCCCTCAGCAGAAGTCGACCTATCGTAACACTCTATGAGGATAGTACCTTCTGTTTTGATGGGGGAATCTCTCACCAGACTCCACGTCTGTCCAGAGATTTTTGGGAGGAGCTTTGGAGTGAAGCCCGCTGGGACACGGTTCAGTATGTGACACTGGGCTAAATAAACTTGACTTAGCCTGACTTGACCCAGGCATGAAGGCTGCTTCTGGAAACACAAACACACTCTTCGTCAACTCGTCTGGTTAAATAACATCCAAGAACAAGAGAGTGGACTCGAAGTCGGAGGCATTCCTGTAAATAGACAGTGGCCGACCTTTGACCTGGCACATGCTGCCTTCTCTCTGCTCTCTGTGGGGCGTCTCCCAAAATGCACTGTGTTCAAGCCCAGCTAGCTTAGGGGGCTCTGTATGTGCTTTTTTGTGTGTTGTGTGCATGTGTGACTCTGTGTGTGAGATGGATTTGGACTATCCGCCTATTTATAGCATATTTTGCTCGCTCTTCATCATCATCAAAGATGCGTTAGAAACTAAAACCCCAGAAAGAAACTAATCTAATCCTACAGTAAGACAAAGGGATCTGCATACTAGGTTCTCATTAGTGGAAGAATTTCTCTTCTTGGATTCTTTTCATTTGTTTATGCAGACAGAGAAAAACATGTCAGAGCAAGGAGATGAAAGAGGCAGTGACCATGTGTTTGCATTTCGTGTCTGTGTCCACGGCGATATGACTGTTTGTGTATGTGCATGCTAGCTTTAGCGCTACAGCTGTGACAGTCCTGACCCATGCAGTTTCTTTGCCCTCTTGAATACCTCAAAGCCCGTATTTGCAGAGTCAACATTCAGGCCTGTAGACACACTCCTATCTTCAAGTCTAGTTTGACAGCTGTTGATCTGCTGCAGTACCACCATACTGCCAGCTATTACTTGTAATCATATCTGGAGCTTTTCCAAAAAATAAGCCTCTGAGGCGACGCATGACATGTTGAGATCTGAAATAAACAGAAACAAGCACAAGATGTTAAAAACTCAAGTCGTTACATAGGGAATTCGTGTGAAATGAAAAGGCAAATAGGCCAAGCTGGAACACAGATGAAAGATTCAGGTACTACATGCATACTGAAAGTGACTACAGAGAGAGGGATGCAGCAGACGTGCAGCTAATGACGAGTCTGGAGTGAAGGTCTAAATATAGATGAGGCAGGGGAAAGGGATCATACTTCACAGCACATCTCAGCTCTGTGGGATTGAATTTTTTTTTGCATTCTCAAACACTGACTCAATCACGAAGTGCAAACAGTGTCACGTGAAAGACATTTCATCAAGACATTTCTAAGCAGCTCAACCTGTCCCGGCAACTTTAAGCAAACAAGTGCGAGCTTGAAACTGGAAACGCAGCACAAAATAGCACATTATTACAATCAAAACCGAACCAGATGTGATCAGAAAGATGACTAAAATTAGTGCTTTGACTCAGGTGCTGTCAGTGTTTCAGCAGTTTTAGGCAAATTATGGAAATTACAGACACAGCTAGGAATACTTAAAAATTTATTTTATTCCAGTCTACCCACAGTTGAGAATGGGAACCCTGATCTGTTTTTAGTTAAAGGATGAATTTACAATGGAAGTAATTGAATTACAAACCAGAGTAGATACAATCCAGAACTGAGACCAACAGCAATAAATATCTCTTATCTGCCTTGTGCCAATCTGTTTAGTCAGACGGTGTATTTATCATGAATTTCTAACATGTTCCTCGGCAGCATCCCACAGTAATACACACAGCAGCAGGGGCTGGCAGAGTAAGCAAGCTCCTGAGAGAAAAATGCAAATTTAAATGTACTGTGCGATGATGCCTCGATGAAGTAGATTGAGGGCGTTTTGAAAAATTTCAGTTGTGGCCTCTGCAGCACACAGTTTGGTCCTCTGTGACAGGAACCATATTGAGACTAAAGAGCTACAAACGAGGGGGGGGGGGGTTCATCCACTCATGCCCAGCTGTGAATTATTTCCTATCTCCAGTCTCCATCCTGAGACATCCCTGTCACTTTCACTCCAAATCCCAGTCCAATTATTTCCCCGGCTGACTGTTACAGAGCTTCTACCCAAAGAACTTGAGCATCTCTAATAAGGTAATTATTAAAAATGTTATATAATCATACTGAGGCTGGACCTCACCCACGACAAGGTATCTCCAGTTTGTAAAAATAAGCCTATTATATTTATACAGTACTGTATAACAGCAGACTGTCAGATGATAAATGCCTATGACATCTAATTCCACCTAACTGCTTTCCAGTCCCAAAGTCTATATTTCCACTTCCTGGTTCCCAACAGCACAATGAAACGCTCCCATCCAACAAGTATTAATTCCATTTTCTCAGCAACCGGTCAGACCAAGGACACAGCTCAGATTTGGAAATGAAGCTCCAAGAGATTCACTGGTAGCTTGTTCATCAGTTCTGGTAACACTGGTTATCACACGAGTAAGACGTTCATGATCTTTGCTGTAACTGATCCAGTGTCAGACCAATTAAGTTCTGAACATGTGCATCAGCTCGGACTGGAGTTTACTTTCAGTTCTTTTATTGTAAATGTCAACAGCAGCATCCTCAGACCTAAAACCTTGCATTTTAGGATTGTTTCTCGAGTTTGTACTCTGTAGTTGGTGATTTGAGGGAGGATGCTATGACCTTGTTGCAGTTTCACTAAGAGTTTGGCCGTGGACCATCTGCACCCAGAACTATGACCGATACATTATTGAGAATTCTAAAATGTTTTGCAGACTGTTTCCGTTTTAGCAGCCCTGGAAACTCACTGGCCAATTGCATGTGTTGCTAATCATCTGACCTGATGCTACTCAGCTGATCAAATCTGTGCATTCTGATAAGCACTGCAGCTCCAGTCAGTGAGTGAGATGCTCACACGGGGCGGACAAGATGAGAGCCAGACAGCAGTCAGAGAAATAAAAATTGAGAGGTTTTAATGAAGACTGCACAGAGTCTTAGATGTTCATTCGCCCCACGAAGACTGTGGCGAATATTAAAAGCAGCAATATGAAGCGCCACTACGAGACAAAGCACAGAGCATCTTCTGAGCAAACATACCCAAATCTGAACGGAGGGCACTGAAAAAAAACATTTTATATGGTACTGAATCACTACACAAGTTAGACATGATGCTGTTGACCTTTACTTGAGGAAATTTTCTCTAACTGGACCTCTTTGAATACCAGTTCACACAGGAATGCAAGCAGCATCGCCATCTTTGGGAATTTATGGCCAGAATGGCATCAAAATCAGAAGCTTGACCTTTGTGTATTTGTCAAAGAGAAAAAGAGGCGAGAAATTAGCTTGGATTTCCTGTTCAGACAATTAAATATGCACTGATTGCCTCATGTTTGGTACACACGTATTAAGCATGTGTGTAAACATGATTTGTATGTTTACTTCCCTCTCGCAAGTTTAACTGCAGGAATCTGAGACGAGGGTGACACAAGAGCACTCAGACAAGCAGACAAGCTTTCGACAAAAAATTATCCAAACTAACTTCAAAGATAAATTAAAAGTGACTAATGAAAGTATAACTCGGATTGTCCAGTGTGCAAGGAAAGACTGGATGAAAAGCTACCACCTGCACCTTCATGCAAACGGTTTCCCTTCATTATGAATCTCTATTAACACTGGCAAGATGGAACATCTCAAAAATCTTATCTAAATCTTATCTAAATAACATCACAAAATAACTGTAACAACAGCTTGCACAGCCCACAGTGGTCAATCAGTGGTAAACATGCTAGTAATTTAGCTGGTTAGCAGTAGTGCTAGCCTGGCTACCCCCATCAGTAACGTGACCCTTCAGAGACCCCCACTGTTAACATGCAGCACACCTCAGCAGCCATTTCTCTTGCACAGAGAGGGATTCTGTTGCTCCACAACAGGTACACATACTTATTCCAAATAAAGAAATCTGGCTCAACTTTTGGCTTCTTCATTGTAGAAGTGCAGCGTTGTCATAACAGATAAGAATGATGATTACAACTGTTAATAAATGAAGCAGTAAACACTCCAAATATCGACTAAACTGCCTCATAAATAATGACCTCTCCCGGTGTATGGTCTGCAGCAGCTGCTCTGGCATCAGATTCACTAAAGACACACAGTTGAGTTTGTCTCAAGCCGGTGAGTCATGGATGAATTTTCACACGCTGCAGCCTATGACTCCGTCCTGTTTGAAAGCGACAAACAGGCAGATGCTTTCTGTCAAAGGCTAAGACTAATTAGGCGGCCTGATCTGAGGTTCGCAAATTAACCGGCGTCCTACTCTGCCGCTCTTCTCCCTCGCTGTCGTCATTCTCTCGCCAGTGAGTCACAGAGAAGGAAACCTTCATCTTCAGCCTTTGATCGGGATTATTTTTGACCACCGCTGCCCTATCACCCAATCTAACATCAGAACACCCACTTCCTTGACTTTTAAACGCTTTTTTAGTGATGAATCATCTCAGTTTGTGGAGTAGTTGAGGAGAAAGAGAAATCTGTTTCTCCTCCCACTTCTCTGACAGCTCCATTTAGAGACTATAAAGTTACACAGGTTTTATGCATATTTTAAAAAACCCACACATTTCATCTCTTACATCTCATACAAAACTGGGTCTATTTGATGCTCGCACTTAGAAAAGTTTGGGCGAGTCTTTCTGGCACTTCTGCACTTATGATTTCACTTTGCATCTTTGTCTTTCCAGTCGGTACGTCAGGAAATCAGGGCATGTTCCCATTTTATGCACTGAAAAAAACAGCCAATTCTGTGTCGTCAGCCGCTGCCATCTTCAGCACATTTGGACAATAACCTTCTTCCCTTCTGCTTCTTTTACCTGCTGCATGTTTAGAAGCGTGGTGCCGCTCGTGTATTGGTGTGCAACAGCAGCTCTCTCCTTGCAGATGAGACAGGAAAACATAATCCTCTCTTTTTAGTGTCTCTGCTCCAGGTCAGGTTTCTTTTGGGTGTGTGTGTCTGCATCCTCACTGACAGGCATCACATGCCTTCTAATGTATACTGGTTTAAAGTTAGTCTGTGATTGAGGCTGACACTATAAACATGGATGTAATTGTTCTGTAACAAAAAAACCTTCCTCTGTCCAACTATTATCAAAGTGGTCATGTGATACTTTTCTGTCGATGGGCTAATCAATTAATCAGCTGACTGGTCTTGCTGCTCTAGAAGTAGCGGACAGGCTACAAATCAAACGTGGACCGTGTTTGATTCACTTCATCTCCAGTTTGTTTTCTCTTTCTCTCTTTACTAATATGTCATACTAATATCTGTCTGAGTTCCCACTGTTCCCATCAGTAACGAGCGGAGCTGAATCAATCAGCAGAATGTAATGTTCCTCCAAACGTCTGAGGAAATTTGGTCCTTTTCACTTATGGCATGTTCCCTCAGACTGATTGTGCATTTAGCCACCACAGGTTCGCCTTCCCTCCTCTACTTCTTGCTAAAATTGCCCGCTGCCTGTCCGTCGGGCAGTCCATCAAAGAGAAGTACATTATGGATATGAGCCTGATTTTGCTTGACTTTGTGTGATCAAAGTGATGTGAGGTCAGAGTGTGGCAGCTTTGTGTGTACGACTGGTTAAACATCAACTGCTCAAACTACTTTTCATACGATGTAAATGTGGTGCATCGTGGGAAACAATGTTCCACAGATAAACATGTTTACAGCATCTGCACAAAGTTAATGATATGCTATGGATTAACCATGAATAGATCGACCTCCTGGGGGGCCCTAGGGCAACAATTTGTTGATGCCCAGAAGTCAGCTAGTGTTCCTGTGCTAGAAGGACGCTGCCTCGCCCCGGGTTTTATGTGTGTTAATTATTTTGAAGCAGTTTGATTTGATATGAATAATTAAGGACTTAAAGAAATAGTTTAATTTGGGAAACAAGCTTGATCGTGGTCTGGTGACGTGTCAGATAAGAAGATACCAATCTCATATCTGTCTGTTAAAACCAAAGCTACATCCAATAGCCGGTTAGCTTAGCTTAGAATAAAGAAACAGGGGCAGAAAGCTTGCTTCGGTATGACCAAAGGTAGCAAAATCCATTGATAATGCACAGCAGCTTTTTTTGGAGGCCTCTTTGCATATTTTTTTGCGAGCAATTCAATTATTTTGGTCTGAATTTTTACTCAGCGGGTACTACAGCTGAGTACTAAGTGTCATTTGAGACCCAACAAATGACAACAAACCCAGCAAACTACTAATATGTACACTGGCTGTTTATGAGAGCTAGATACAAATAAGCTAAAGTGAGTCATTCTTACTCTTTCTCTGTCTCGCAAGCTGTGCATATCTGATGAATTAGCGAAGGGGGACGCCAGTAGCAGTGCATCAGCTGCCGTCATTGCATCGTATTACAGTTTTACCTCTAGCGCTGCCACACACACTCACATGCACACAAATAAGTGCTTTCCTCCACCTCTGCTGTCTGTAGTCCTAATCAGACAACTGGAGACCCAGGGGGTGAATTTTATTTCAAACTAACAACATCCCTGAAAGTATTCATATAATTAAAGAGAGAGGGAGACAGTTTGCCTCAAAGAAATGGCAAAATGAGCAGTTTATCCCCTTAATCTCTCTATTCTTATCTAACTTTATTGCAACCCACAACAACACACACACACACACACACACACACACACACACACACTCAATCCTCTGTCCATGACACAGCAACTTGAGATGGTTTAACAAGCCCTTCTCTACCTCCCAGGTACTCTTAGTGTTATTATTAAAGCCCCAAGTGTGCTTCACTGCAATGTGTCATAGGCTCGTGAAAGGCAGCGGCATAAATAAGCCACCGAATCTGAATACAGCCTGGAGCTACCTGGTTGGACTCCGGATCAGAGGAGACATTCAAACGCAAACACACACACTGAGGCCACAAAAGCTGGCTCCATCAGCTGCTGCTGTGAAAGAGGGTTTAACGGCTAAAGGTAACGCCAGACAACTGCATTTTCTCGTAAAGTGCTTTTAATTTGAAAGGTTTTAATAATGGTCATGCTTCAGCCTAAAATGGTTGACCTGCCTTTTCGTTACTCCATTAATCAGTCTGACAATGACTTCAGCTGTTTTCTGTTCAGTTTTACTCAAATCAACCAAGTGTCTTCTTGGATGCTCGTATGGCAGATAAAACATGATAAAGTGCCCTCTAGGGTGCTGTTTCAGTGGAGATAACGTGATGCAGTTCACTGATGGGAGCTCTTGAAATGCAGAAAAGGCGATGCGTTTCTGTGATGTAGGCTGCCCTGCATGCTAGAAATTAGCTGGCTCTACCCCTTTAAATGGTCACATAATAAAACAATTACCAGGGTTTGGAACTGTTTCGCCATTAAATGCATCAATACCTTCTGCGCTCTGGTGCCCCATCACATGCACCAGTGCCTGCCAGTGAGGGCTAATGTTACCTGCAGGATAGCATGTTCTAAAGCACTGACCAGAACCACAGAATCAGCGGTCACAGTCATGACAGCTCTGGGACTGTTCTGAGGAAACAGCAGCTTCCACTGGAGCCACTGCCTACATAACGATGGGGTAAAAATGCTGAAGAGGAGAAAGTAAAAAGAAAGCTAACAACACAGGACAGCAGGGCGGAAGAAAGAGAAAGAACTGGTGAAGTGTACTTTTACTCACCTTAAAACTCCTGAATCTGCTGCTGCTGCCTGTTAGCAATAGTGAGAACAAATGCAAAGAAAACAGCACAGCCGTTTGCCAGAATATATTACTTTCAGAATACCCAGTTTGTTTCCTATACTGCTCACAGAAGAGGCACAGAGAGGAAGATACTTAAAAAAAAAAAATCTATTTTACCATGTCCAAACCAGGCAGCCAATAGCTCTCAAACTGCATCTTGTAATTTGCTACTCAGCGATGTAACTCTCCTTTCAACATGCCTGCTGCTCTGATGTCAAGGTGTAAATTACGAGGGAGAAACAAGAACATTAAGTCAGTGCTCGGCACAATCCAATGTCTTTTAACACAACTGCTGCAGTCAAGGTGTCTTTAATTGTTCAGTGAGGTTATATGTTAATTAGTGAGCTTCAGAGGAGCTGGTAGGCGGATTGCACCGACAGCTAGCGCTGGGCTAGGTTAACTGTTCCAGCTACATGTTTAGCATTCGGGCACAGGAGTGGGATCAATCATCTCATTTAACTCTCTGCAGGAAAACCACCAAGTGCATTTCCCCAAATGTCAAACTTTTCCTTTAAAATGGTGAGACAGAAGTAGAATTTACATAAATGCTCCACAGACAACTCCATACTGCAAACAGCAGACCGTATCTTTAATATGCAGCCACATCATGAATCACATCACAGCTTCAGGCACTCGAGGAAGAAAAACTCGCAGCTACATTAAGCATTAAGACACATTACAGCCATGAAAATTATGACTTACACTCTGAATCACAACTATTGGAGAGACAGCGAAAAAGTCTGGATTTATGAATCCATTTCTGATTATGAAATGAATGATTGCTGGGAAAAACATTACGCCGTATAACATACTGTAATCTAGTCTATTTTACTGTACAAACAACAGCAGTATTTTGTTTTTTTTAAACATTAAGCATCTCTGTATTTATGTTGTGCTGAAACCAGACAGGAGTTTGGCCTAAATTTCCCAGTGGAATAAAAAATAAACAGTGCAAATATGATGATGTGTTCCCTGAATAATTCAATCTTATCTGTGTTTGCAAATGTTTTTAAAAGGTTGATGCACACACAGGGGAAAAACAGTAAAAATAAATGGACCTTTTAGGCCCAAAATAATCACCAAAATGTGTTGATAATCGCCACACTTGATGTGATTAGATAACCCCTCCCGGAAGCTGTACATACAGTGCTGTAAATGACTGTAGTGGTGGTATGAGTGGAATGATAATGAAGAGGTTTCAGTCTGTAGGCTGAGAGCTCTGCGTCACTGTTTTTTAAAAGTGTTAAAGTGCTGAAAAAATATTTATTTCTATTCATTCTATTCCGTATCTATCCTTACCGGAACTAACAGGCCCTCGTAGACTTATCAAACCATATTAAAAGCCCTGCAGACCAAGCAACAAGGCACACTAACAAATGACTGCACGCTTTCCATCATATCATTATCACCTAGAAATAAATGAGATTTTTATCACAGGGATTAGGCTCTAGGGATTGTTAGCTACCTAATGCAAAACCACTTTAATTGCATTTATAATTGATTTGGTATTTAATAATGACTGGAAAGAGAACGAGTGAGACTGCTGCAGTGGAACTGGTTTGCAGAGTGGGACATCCTCCCACATCCCACAACGGTATGTCGAAGACAGATCAGAAGACAGAACTATAAAGGACATATACAGCAAGCCTGACTGGAAGAAGCCCAGTGGGTGGTTTATTTAATAAAGGCAGCATTCAAGAATATAATTACAGGGATGTCAGTGTCAGGCTAAAATTAGACAACCGGCGGCAAAGCTTCAAACAGCAGTCAGTAGGTGGGCAAAGGGTCTCTCCGCTCTTTTGAAACAAGGGTGTAATTTATGTAACACTGGGGGGTCCCACTCACCTTTCAAAATCCTACTTTTTGTCCCCCGCACTTTTATTGTTTCATTTGAACTGTATTACTTTACTGCCCGGCCACTGATGTCCATATGAGAGTAGATCTGAGTTGATTAAAAGATTGTTGCAAACATCTGAATCAGGCTAGATGCGGCCTGAAAGAAATACCTGCAGACAGGCCTCAGGGCCCAAAAAACACAATCACCTTGTGTTTTTCAGGTAAAAAAATAAGAATAATTTTTTACTAATTGTTTTATACATTATCAGCTGTATATGCAGAGCGTAAGGTATCTATTAATTCACCGTTCACCTGACACAAGCAGCAGATGATGATGATTCTGGCCAAGTCTTAAAGGACAGGAATGACAGAAGATCAGTGGAGACTCTGGACACTTTCAAAAAAACCAAAAAGACCCTAACCCTAACCCAAAAAGACCAAACCACTAGTTCAGACTTTACCTTTGCTTGATCCAATTTAAAATGTAAACTCAGTTGCTCTTGTTTCATATTTTAAAGCATTTAAAGCACGAGTCCTACAACACACTGCATAAGTACAGTGTCCATTCCCTCTATTCGATAGGAACCTCATGCACACACACACGCACACACACACAGGTTTGTTTCTCACACTTCTTAATTAATAGAATAATGACCTAAGCCTATGTGTGTCTCCTCTTTGTCACACAGCTCACATTTATTCCACAATGGAAACAGACACACACCTGCAAACCAACAGACACATGCCTTTCCACCCCCACACATAAACACACTGTCCAATGTGGCAATTACTGAAGAGGTGGTGCATATATATATGTGTGTGTGTGTGTGTGTGTGTGTGTGTGTGTGTGTGTGTGTGCCTGCCTCATCTATCTCTGTCAAGTTGAATCTCATCCATCACCAGCTAATCATTATAGCAAGCAGGGCTTTCAGCACAGATAGAGGTCTACCCTGACTGGCTCTCTCTGGTAATAGCATACAATTAACGTAGATAAAAAGCCACACAACAATAGGATGAGCTGCAACACTGCTGCAGCATGTTATCTACAAAGACCAGAAGGCAGATAAGAGCACATTCATACACACTGATATATGCAACACTACGCAACACTATAACCACAATTTTATAAGGCATGATAAAGACATATTCTTTGGCACACTTGTCCATGTTAAATTTGAGGATTTTACATTATGTTTATATTCAGCTAGTGCAGAGTGCCACAACGCTTAAGAAATTAGTTGTTGAAGCCGCTGTTAAACAATCCCTCTAACTGCAGACTTCACGTACGATTGATGAGCTATGAATTAAACAGAACGTAAGAATTTAAAAGAGGGAGAAACATGGTTTTCTAGACACACTTGTAAATTCATCACCAAGAAGAATGGGATTCTGATAAAAACAAACAAAGGGTTCAGAGAAGGATGAGAAACATGCTGAAGCCCATCAGCCTCACGCTGAGAGAAGCATCAGTAAGCCGTTCATTAGGTGGATGAGTGGAGAAGCTACTTTCCTGAAATCTGGCAGGAAAGCGTTTAAAACACCAAGAGACCACTTGAACTCCGGGGGTCTGGGTCGTAGCACGCGAGGTGTTCTGGTGCGTCATAAAAACTGATCTCTCTGAGCGAATTTAGCAGTAGTAGTCAGATGAGATGTCTCCATAAACACAAGACTATACATAGACGGCCTGAATAAATGAGTGGAGAAACACAATAAACTCAGATGCTTTCCTACAGATCGTGAGTGCTCACCAGATAGCGCAGCGAGGCTTCCTTCGAGTGCTCATAATCTGAGAAAACAGCTGGAGGAACCAGCAGATTCTGAGCTCAGTGCACATGAACACAGGGATTTGCTCTATAAATTGTTTTTTTGCTTACAAATCTGTCCCCGTGCACGGGAACATCTTGAGACTGGAGAACAGCTTAAATGCCTAGCTTCGGTTTAAACATTTTTAAATGACAAATGGCTATGTGTCGCTCAGTGTACCTGGATTTACACAGTAGGTGTGTGTGCATATGTGTGCATCCATACTCCAAAAGAGGAGAAAGAAACACGAGGAGACACACAGAATTTATAACTCCCAGCAGACAAGCACAATTACTCATCTCTGAGAGAGGCGAAAGGGACACACTGACACGAGAGGTCTACACAGCTCCAAAAATTCATGCCCAAACCAAAAGAGACCCAGAAGTGTTGGCCTACGACTTGGAACTGAACTGCACCAGTCTATCGTTTGAAAGCTAGGACCTGGACCCACACAAAACTGAGAAATGTTGGACCTGAAGTAGCCCGGAGAGACAGACCCGACTTCACGGCTCATTGCAATGAATAAATTATTGTTAATTTACAAGTTGTGGAAACAAAAGTTTGTGTTTTACTCAATGTAACATCAGCAGCCTTCTCCACTGTGCCCGGCAGCGTCCTTACTGTCACAGTGATGGATGGCAAACATGACTTGTTACCAATTAGTTTTGTTGCATCTACCATAATAAAGATAACTGCAACCGCTTGCCTTTTCATTGCCACAGCTGCTAACATTAATAATACAATACACACATGCATGCACACACCCACACACACAAAGCACATTCATCAACATCAACCCTGACTGATCTCTGTCTGGTCTTCTTGGATCCACTCCGGTATTACACATAATGTTAAACAGACACGGGACCTGCAGTAATAGACTGGGACCTGACCCAGAACCGAGTGGCCGTATCAAACATGGATCCAAACCCATAAGGATCCCCTGTCGGGTCTCAAGTCCTCCGGTTCAGGTTCACAAGTGAAGACCTGTAAGACACACTCACACACAGGAAACGCATGTATCTGCTTTGATTGGCTGCGATGAGAGGCTGCATGCACAGAGCAGTGAAACACAGGTCCACAGAGTGTGTGTGTGTCAGAGCGAGTTTGATTAGAGGTGAGCAGAGGGCTGGTGAGTCCACTGAGGTGAAGACAAAGGCTATAGCCCTGTCAGGATAATCTAGAGAGGGAGGGAGAAAGAGAGATAAAAAGAAATGAGCTTCCTGGTGAGCTTTACGTGCCATCTGCAGCTATACACCTCCACGTACATGCGCTGCCAAGGTGCCGTCACAGAAATGTGTTTGTCTATTAAAACTGAAAGCTGATGGACCTGTTTTAGGTTACATGAGCCTGATGGGATGTCAGTTCTTATCTCACCTACTTTCAGAGTCAGATTACTAAAAATACATACATCTCAAAGTAAATGTTGTAAAACATCCCGTTGACATGTTGTCTTGTTAAAGTAACTCTACTTCCAAAGGAAGCTCAGTGTGCTGACACCAGTCAGAGCTTTCAGCCTTTTCGGACACGTTAATAGAAACCAAACTGTATAATTAATACACGTCATCAATTACGGCTTTCATTCTGCTATCATTTCTGCATCAGACCCACGCATACACTCTGACGCAGCAGTAGTTTGGGGTTAGAGAGCTGCCATGTTCAGTTCATGGGCTCATTAGAACAGTTTTTTTTTTTTGGGTGACACTGAGTTTTGGGGGGCTGATGGTCGTCTCGCTCCATGTCACAGCACCGCCTGCAGCTGCCAAAACCAAACCACTCATCCACTCCAATGCTGCAGTGGAGGACTTATTAAGTGGCCAACAGTATGAGTGAAATAACAGAGCTGCTGCTGCTGCTGCTGTGTGTATGAACATTTCATTATCTTTGTCTTGTTTTCCCCATGACTAATAGTTTTGAATTAATTTCTCACATCAGCTTAACTGATTGTTGACACTTTAAAAAGTGAAAAAGGATTCAATACAGTGGTTTTCTGCCAACAGTGAAATATTGTTAGTTTTAGTTCAATATGCATCAAAAACAAGAATGAGTTTATATAAGTTTGTGTTTTTTCTTTTCACCTATTTGTCAAAAATTCCGATTTTTTTGCAGCCAAAAAACATCCCTTTGATTTGTTGTTGTGTGACCCCCCTGCTGTGAGCTTTAGGTGCCTCCAGAGGTAATAAAATGTACAACTATAGATTATGTTTAAGTGACAGAGACACAGAAACCTCTCAACTGAACTGTCTGCTCTCCTGTTCTGCCCTAAAACTAAATGGAGGCATAAATCCTCTGCCTTTTGTTGTTTCGTCCAAGTATCTGGTTCAGCACCGGAGACCCAGAGGAGAGTAAAGAGGCTTTGCTGGGGTCACATTCCTGCCGAGGGGCCTCGATAGATGTCTGTCTCTCTGTTTCTTATTTTAAGATTTGAATTAAGTTAGTCTTTGCCTTTAATTTACATTCAAACAGCCCATCATACAGATGATTATGCACATCAGATTTATTTTTAAATGCCGGTGGAGAGGTCAGGTTTTACTCCTCAGATCTTTTAATTCCTCAGTGAAAACACAAAAAAACCAAACAATGCCTAGCTGTTCTTCATCAGAGAGCAGACACTGAGCCAGCTCCGCTGTTAGGCCAGAAGCACTTCAAAATCAGCAAAGGGCACAGTCGTTGCCACAAACAGCTGAGATCTCTGTCTCTTTCGGTGGACATCACGTGTTGCCAGACTTGTAGCCAAAAAAGAGCAGAAGGATGAGAGAGCCAGAGACAAAGAGTTGAGTGTCTGTGTGGCATTAACAATGTCTAATTTAAGCTCAGTAATAACACTCACAAAAGCAGCATGATACTATTTCGCTGAAAGGGAGCAGAGACAAGAGCGGAGATGTAGAGAGTGAAACAGTGAGTATTAAATTATTACAACCCTGATTCCAAAACACGCTGCGGTAATGTGAATAAAAACAGAATGCAATCATTTGAAGCGTTCCTGAGTCCATGCAGTAACATCCTTTATCCAATCATGTGTCCACAAAACGGTGAACCTCGCTCCACCCTCGCTTCTGAACGACTGAGCCTTTCCAGGATGCCCCTTTCATACCCAATCATGATCCTACCACCTGTTACCAATGAGCCTTTTTCCCTATGGAATGTTCCAAACAGGTGCTTTTGGAGCGTTCCACATCTTTCCCAGTCTTTAGTTGCTCCTGTCCCAACTTGTCCGAAACGTGTCGCTGCATCAGATTCAGAATAAGCGGTTTATGAGGTTGAACATTAAAAATATTGTCTTTGTGCTGTTTTCTGTTGAGTATATGTCAAAAAGGATGATCACATTCTGCGTGTTTATGTTTTACTCAGGAGTCAGGGTTGTAGATAATTTCATTAAACACTGTTGTGTGTAGAGAACATGAAAGATTACATTAAGAGGTGCACCATAAATCAGCATGATGCAATGGCTGCTGCACGCTAGCAGAGTCCAGGACTCATCTGCATAATGTATAATAGCTGAAGTAAGAGGCTGTCAAGTATAACCTGCGATAGCTCTCCTGCTCCCTCGTGCCATCAGCGCGACTAACGTTCTCTACAGCTGATGTCACTTTCTGCTCTCTTCCCGTCTTCGTCTTCGACATCATCACCTCACTCTTTCTTTCTCCTCACCCCATCGCTCCCGCCCAGCCGCAAAGGTCGGGTTTTCAAATTTTCATCGGATGTTCGGATGACACCTGCAATCTGTTCGTACAGGGCTAACAGGCTTCCAGTTACATGCTGGTGAAATGATAGATTAAATTTTCAGAAGTTCCAGTTGACTGTAACTGACTGGCAAGGTATAATTTCACAGATCAAGAGATAAAGATGGATGAGTCTATTTAGTTACTCTGCGATGGTTCTTCCTGCTAACAGGAAACATTACTCCATCTGGGAGAGCATTTAAATGTCAGGGATGAGAATACAAAGACTGTTACTCCATCAGCTGTAATAACTGGGTATGGCTCTTATCTGAAGATACAGGTATGCAGCAGGCTGAACGCACATAATCGTTATCTTATTGATCAAAGTCAAACCATTATTTATGCTTTATGGTAGTGTAGGCAAAACAGGAGAAGTGGAAAAAGGTGTTTTTATCTCCATGCTCAATCGACTGCGATCACAGGACAAGCAGTGAAAGAAGGAAAAAATGCTCTTACAAACAATTTACAAGCTTCCACAATACAATTACTTACAATCCTCCTTAACAGATGAGCCTTAAAGAAAATCTGCCGTGAAGTTTCATGAATTCACCCCAGGCGAAAAGGCACAATGGAAAAAATCTGCTTCCACTTCTGAGATAATTAAAGGATGGATTCAGTGTGCTTCAAGCGGTCTTAAAACAACAGTCAGATGTGCATACGTGTGTTTTTCTTACTTTAATCATTCCTCTTGTTCAGAGCGACCATGAAACGACCCTCTGCTCATGCGATTTCAGTGTAAGGGACGAGGGGATAAGATCCACTGTCTGTGAAGCTACTCGAGGCTTCAACAGTCTGAGTTAGAAAAATCAAAAGGGTATCTTCAACACTTATACAGTCTTGTTAGTATAAAATTCCCTCTTTGTTTTACTATCAATCCACAGCAGCTCAATGGGGAAACACTGTCCAGGGAAAGCGTGCAAATTCACATTGCGAGCAATTTTTGATTTTTTGAAGTCAAGATGAAACTCTTGAATTGAGTCTGACGCTTCTGGTTGAAGCCAGTGGTAGATAAGAATAATTAAAAGAAGAAGACTGGCTGGAACAACAGGCTGGAAAACTGTGCCTGAGTTGTGTCAGATGACTGAAATGCAACAGCATAAAAACATAAAAACACATCAGAATGTGGGAGAGTTCAGACGAATATCACAGTTATCATGCACAGAATAAATATGCAGGTAACACTTTTACTCAATCTCCACCAGGTATTAGCACAATTAGCATTAATATGTGATGTGCTAGCTGAAATAAAGCCAGTGGCCATTGGGGTCGGACTTTTTTGAGCAGGCTCTTCTGGAAAAAACTGAACAGGAGCTTCAGTGTATGTTACGGAGCATTGCAGGTGTAGTAAATGGTGACTGAAGATAAAGGAAGGTAAAACTCAGATCATGCATTTTAGGAAACAGGAGATGCCCCAAAGTAATTTTGTGCTTCATGTTGGTTCAGTTCATTTGTCATAGTCAGAGGGTTTGCGATATTAGTTTTTTCCCTCAGATGAAACAGGAATATGAGTCCTGTCACACTCTGCTGGTTGGTCTCTGGGGGCTCTTCTAAACCAGGTTAACTTTCTAAATAAATAAAGATTGGTGACTGTCCAGTTTTGATTACACTGCAGGGATCTGGGGGTTGTAGACGAGCAAAAAGTGATTCAGTGCAGAACAGAGCTGTGAAGTGTTTCGTCAGGTGAGCATAGAATGGCCACAGATCTGTCGGTATGTGCTGATATGGATGGGTGACAAAAAGAAAGGAGCTCTGGTTTACCGGATATATCTAGAAATAAGTGTCCTTGGAGTGTCTGCTATTTGAAATGTTTGTGTTTGCACTTAGTCAATCACTTGTGCACTTATGGATATACGTACACTGTGCACGTGTGGTCGTACCATGTAAAACGGTCATTTTGTGGAGTGGAACAACTTCCACCTGTGTCACATGAGTCTTCATGGGTCCGTGTGGGATCCCAAGTCTTTATAATGTATGTAATAATGTAAGGTAAGTGGTACAGTAATGCACTGGTGTAAAAGCATCCATCACTTGGCATGTGGTACGGCTTCAGTCAACATGCGGCTGTCTGGGAGAGAAATGCATCATTACGTAAACATTTCCTGTATTAATTATTCAAGTAGCCGCCTTTTGTTGCAATGTAACAGAGGGCAGGTACACTCTGAAGATTATTTTCATCGTATTTATGCAGAAGTAGGCGGTGTTAAGTGGAAGTACAAGCTGCTGGATCTGCTCCTGAACTGTAGGATTAGTATTTTTCTATTTTCTATATAATTCTAAATCAATTTCTACCACCCTGCTTGCTGTCTTAATACAGATGTACGTGTCGATACCACAGCTTCACTTGACATCAACAGAGCATTGGGTTTCTTGCTCAAGGGCATCACTGTTGCATGATTCACTCACTGCTTCACATGACTGTTCACACATGTCGGGTGTGTGTGAGACCGTGCGCACGAACTCCTTTGTGTTTTGCGCATGTGAGTTATGTGAGCCTGTCCTCCATTGTCTGACAGTGGGTGTCAAGTATGACTGCATACTTTTGTGAACCAACTGTGCGTTCCCTGTTCATAGCGGAATAGCCATTAGCAATTATTCAGACACCATGGATCCAACACACATTTCAGCACCTTTGTGGTGGAAGCCACACCATGTGCTACAAACACACACACAGAATAATACACATGCACATGCACACATGCTTCACTAACTAGCAGTGCCTCAATGCTGCTCATTAGCTGCTGAGGCGTGACAGTGAAAACTGGGTTACTGCTTTGCCAGTGCACACATGCATACTGCACAAGCACGCACACACACACACACACACACACACACACACACACAAATCCATAGGCACACACCAGTCGTGACCAGCTATAAAATAGGTTAATGTGGAGAGAAAAGGAAGCAGAGGAGAGCTAATAAAGGAGCGCTAGGGATGTATTTATCACTTTCATCGGTAATTATGAATATGAGAGAAAGTATAATAAAGAGATGAAAGAGAGACACAAAGGAGGAACTGTCCTTTTGATGACATTAAATGGTGTTAATTTAGCTGAAGCTCATATTTCAGCAAGATCAATCTGACAAAGAGAGGACGAGTGCTTTTATTCATCTCTTAATTTACATATGAGGCTGATGTTTTGCAGAAGTGTCGCCAGAGCTGTCAAAAAACCGTGAAGGTGATGCAGCGCCTCTGTTACCTGAGGTCAAAGTGATATATGAGGCAGGGCCGTCACAGACGTATGAGCCGTAAAATCAGGTGATCAGCGTGGAGCGGTGGGCTATTTGTCCAGACTTACCCTCGGCTACGGCGCGGAGATTAAACTCATTTCACGCTACCAAGAGGGATGTTGTGTGCGGTGTGTTATTGAAGCTGCTGCTCAGATCTCTCTTGGTTTGAACACTGACAGTAGAAATTTACAGTAAACCCACTTGATTTGATTTCCTCTTCTTTTTCACTTGCCGATTGGCTTACTCATATGATGCAAAGCCACAGTGACACCCATACAGTGTGCTTTCGGAAATATCTTAGTGTTTAAATCCACCACTGTCAAATTAACAGTGATTCTAATTCAAGCGTCAATGTACCAAACCACTCCCTTTATTTGGTCCGATTTGGGATTTTCTGTGCAGCTTCGCTCAATTTGATACCAAATCCTGTCCAATAAATTGGTTAGTTACGCTTCACAAGCAGTGGAGAGAGGAAGAACCAAAAAATGCTGATGGAGGGGTTATTTGGAGCTCCAGTGTGTTACTCAAGCTGTAATAGACCACAGAAATTTCCTACATGGGTTGTTCTTAAATATGACCTATGAGCGAGGACTTCCACAGATAAATAGGCTGTGAAATGAAATGTGTAGGGTTCACTGTGGCATCACATGGCATAATGGCACTGAATCTGAAGCCAAAGAGGAGCTAAAGATCACTAGTTTGAATCCCTGACCTCAAATGATCTGAGACTGAACGCCACCAGAAATCTCTACCCTAAAATTGCATATTTATTATTTAAAACCTATTAAGCTGGGGGGAGATTGGATGAGCAAGCGCTTTCCAATCACACCTGAGAGCTGCCTCTCTTCTGAAGAAAGTTTATACACAATCTAATACATTTACGGCATACAGCGCGTCCTGTCAATCTCATGTTACCGGAGTTAAGTGAAGACTTAAGATGTGACATTCTGTAAGATCTGATTTACTACCGTATTTGCAAAATACACTCCAGACACTGGTTTCCACAAGTATTTCTTACGCATTAAATACCATAATTCTTGGACTTTTCAGCTTTACAATAACCCTGTCCTGTACATCAACCTCATAACGATGCTGGAGAAAAAGCCAGAAGATCACCAAAGCCATTATGATCAATCTGACCGGACCAACCATCCATAGATTCATAATGCTAGCATGGCTAAAAATGTCAGGAAAGTACACGCATCATAAATATTCTTTTCTACAGGAGACCTCCAGTATATTGCTTTTAATATAACAGATCTGTTTGTTATATAATAAAACCACCCAGTACCCTGGGAGTTATGTCAACAATGGAAAAATCCACCCCACACGATTTACATCCAATAACGTTCAGCAGAGTCATGCAATATCAAAGCTTTTATCTGAAAATGGGGCTGAATCTGGGCTGCTGCTGCTGCAGGAATAACATCCATCTGAATATTTTTACCCAATTTTGTGTTCCCAGCAGGTCTTGGGACTCAAAGTGCTGAACCTGCATTTATTTGCATCGCAGCAGCAGAACTTTCGAAGCCTCCCTGCTGTCCTGTACTGTAGCCCAGAAGCCACAAACGGCTCCAGCTGAGCACCTGAGTGGTCAGCAGCACAAAACTGTGGCTGTATGAGACGGCTCAGACTTCCAGCAGTATACATGTCTCCATGCCTCGGCCACTCCTCCCTCAGGTCATTGCTATAAATATCAGTGTGCTCCTATTTGCCCAGCCTGGTTAGATAAATGTTTGGAGAAATCCCTCTCAGGCTTTTTAGTGGCTTTACATGATGAGCTCTTGATGTTCCGGGCTTGAATCCGGCACACAACCACTTTGACCGGTCATCATGTACTGTACTTTCCGTGAAGCGCAAATGGCAACGAAAAAAACCAAATTCTTCAAAAGAAAATTCCAGCCTGATGCACCGGTTGAGTGAACCACTGCGACAGGCTCGCTATGTCGCTGTTATGTAAGGTTAAATGTAATGTATGAGAGCAGCGGCCCGGATAAATGGGCTGTAAAATCTGCTCTCTGGATCTCAGTGAGAGAGCTGATATCTTGGATTTGGAGGACAAGGAGCAGTTATTTGCATAGAATAATAATAATGGAAAAATGGGACAAAATATACACACATATGCACATGCACACACAAATGCATGTGCACACTCACATGGTTATATGGGTAAATATACATATACGTGCAGAAAACAACTGATTAATGGGAAACAAACTGTTAATATATTAGGAGATTAATATTTGGATGCACTTTTTTTCTCATTTTTTTAGTCAGTTTTATCAAGTAAAATTAAAATTGTGCAAGATCAGCTTGCTTTTTATAATATTATTAAGTAAATATTACTGTTCTTTTAATATGCAGGTTGAAATCTAATAATTAAAATATGAATCTGTGGTTTTAAACCGCAGGATGTACAATTAATCTTGATTTTTTAAAACTGCACTGATCAGTATCTTTAGCTTGATAATGGATCATGTGACTAAGAGTAGTGAATTATGAGTCAACCCTGCAGCTGCTCTCAGGTTCATGGAGCTTTTTAGCGTCTTTCAGTTCCAAAGAAAAGAGAGAAGAATCCCTTCTGATCCACACTGTACGCTACCTGCACAGCAACTGACAGCAGGCAAAGTTAGCAGCGAGCTGGTGCACTTTATAAGCATTTTGTGCACTTTGCTGAAGAGCGAAAAGGAGCTAGAGCGAGTGCGAATATTGGACTTCCATTCATCGGGCGACCAGACACGTAGCACAAAATGAACGCTACCGTTGCTCCACGTCTGCTGTCCCAACAGTTTACAAATCAATTCATGCTGCTTTAATCACTTTAATCAACATTAAACAGCATTATTTATTTGCCTAATCACGTTTCATTTGCTTAACCTTGGCTTAACCTTCTGTTCTGTATTTGCCATGTTTGGATCATAAAGGAATAATTACTGAAAGAAATGTTGGCATTCGGCACTTAAAACTATTCACTGAACATAATCCAGGGCTAGAATTGTTAAATATTAACATTGTGTTCTCCAAGTGGTTTACAGTAATTGAGCTAAGCAGATCGTGAAAACACACACACAAGTACACACACACACACACACACACACACACACACAATGGGTGGTTTGTTCACTTAGAAAGCAATTGTGACAAGAGAGACAGTGGATGTCCCACAGCATTACCAAGTTCTACAGCTAATTAGGAGGAGTTGTTCGGTCTGCGTTAGGGAGGGTGAAACCAGACACTCAGCCTTAAACTCCTCTTTCCTCACAACTGTAGACAGACAGCTGCTCACCAATTACGGCTGGGCTTTTGGGCTCACTAATCCTCTCCAAAGAGTATGAAATAGGATCTTTGAAGCAAAGTTGGAAATAATTCTTTCGTTGGTGAGCACATATTGATTGGAGTGCGGTAAACTGCAAAGCCCAATACAGGAAGCTGGAAACTATCAGCGGAACGCATGAGCGTGACCTTGGGTCAATATTTGAATTTCCGGTGTTGTTATTTTGTCACTCGTAGGATTTTCTATATTTACCTTCCCCATGAGGGGAAAGGAGGGAGAGAGAAGAAAGGAAATCTATGAGGGACGTTATCGAATATTATACATGAAAAACAGCTCCGTCATAATGAGGCAGGGGTACGTTTGTTGTCTCCTCCTTTCACCCCTCGTTCTCCATCTATCTAATTAGCCAAAGTCCAGTGGGCGGGTCTGGATGCACACACACACACACACACGGAAACACACAACATCCAAAACAGAGAGATATATATCAGCACCATTAAAACTATCCAGCCCCACCTCCCTCATTCATCTCTCTCTGTCCTGATAGCCTGCTTCTTACTCTCACTGTCCTCTCTTTCTCTACTGATTTATGGAGATTCTGAAAAACGTCCCCTTGAGTCCCTCACACCAGAAATATGTGCTTCTCTCTCCAGGCAGAACAGAGACAGCGAGAGGCTTTTTAGAAAATCCGTGCATCCATGTTCCCTTGAAAGATGAGAGCTTAACTGGGGCAAAAAAAACCTGACGGAAATTAACATTAATGTCTCTGGCGCAGACATCATGGACTCGCAAGACCTGTAAGCACTGAGGGGTCAGCTACTCTCTCTGTCTGCCTCCAAAAACCTGCTGATGCTGCGGGATGTCACCAAACCAACTACTGGCAAAGTAGTCAAACCTTTCCACACCGATGCAACGATCTTATCTGTTCCAGAAACCTGTAGCATTTCGTCATCAGTGAGCCTGTATCTTATCTCCTGCGCGAGACTTTTTAATGCAGAGAAAACAAAACACAAAAACTTAAGGTGAAAGATATTTTTTCACCTTCATACAATAAAACATTACCAGTCCCTGTCATCTTTCCCCTTGATCTTGCTGGCTATAAGAAATATATTATACTATAAGAAATGGGGGAAAAGCCAAGTCCTCATTTGTGCAAAAATGCTTTATGTTAACTTTATGTTGATAAACATGTGAGGGAGTTTTCAGCCATAGCAGGCAGATTATTTCAGTAAAAAAGGCTCTGAAAACCAGCTGCCCAGCACTATACAGCTGATGGGACTTTCTGAGAACTTGGTATTTAGATCGTGGACAGTGTCTTATGTGCTGCATCATGCACAGTGTTGCTCGCCTTGGGTCACCTCTTTACGGTTGCCAAAAGCAAATCTGCTGCAGAAACCCAAAACAAAAACATTAAGAGCAACCGCGCTGCAACTACAGAAACAATGCAAAGTCTGAAACACGCCAACTCTGAAAACGAATGCAAGCGAAAAACGCTGCATTTCCAGACAACACTAGCAAAGTGCTGCAGACCTTCAGATTACGATGGCCAGGAACCATCGGTGTTCATAAAGCATGTGAGTATTTGACTCAGACAGACTTGAAAGAATCTGAAAGTCTCCTTTAAATCAGCTGGATTTCTGAAAGCTTGGTTGATCCTGAAGAAAGTCACCGAACCAAAATTAATTAACTTGAGCTTTTCTTTTAATAACTTTTTTTTCATTTTGGAAAAGGAACTGGTTAATGGCTTTTCAAAGAACAAGACTTCTTAAAACAAGCTAACAGGCCACCTACTCTTGCTGTTTACCTCCCACGACCCACTCTGGGCCTCTCACTTTAGCTGGAGTACTCTGCATCAAGCGTTCTGATTGCTTAAAGGATATTCAGTCCTTCCAGTCAAGCTGTCCGATGTTTTCCCCTCAGCTGTTCCTCAAAGTATTTCCATTTTGTCATTTCACTAGCATATAGCAAGTCGCTTGTGTGTGTGAAATATTCCAAATGAACTCATACTGAATCCTGAGCCGTCAGATGAAAAACAATCACGTCGGGGAGGTGGGATTAAAGTGTCTCTCTGTGCCAATGTCTTTATATCTGGGAAGGAGTGAAGACTCCGCTCCCTTTCTCCATCCTGAACTCACTAGCCAAACAAATTACCAGAAAAAAGCTTCTTTCACGGTACAAATCGTTCTGATGACTTAAAGCTGCAATTTATTTTTGGCATTGTTGGGAAAAAATTCCAAAATAACCGTTCCATAGATTGTAATTCTCCTCTTGGCTCTATTTAAGAGGCTTTAGAAAATCTAACCTATGACGAGAGACTTTGGCCAATCACAGGTCATTTCAGCGAGAGCGTGTTCCTATTGGTTGTTCCACTAATGCAGATGCTGGTGCACATCCCTTCAGATGATGAAAGTCTATCTCCACACTTTGTTTTAGCACTCCAGTGCTGGAGAAAGTGACAGTCTGATTCAATGGCGGAAAAGCCTGCAGAAAATCCTGCAACTTGTGACAAATTTCCAACACCTCCTTTGTCTGCATCAGTGTATAATACAAAAATGAGTGTGAGTACATCCCAGCTCCACGCGGCGCTTTGGGCTCATTGTGTTCGATGGCGTTCGTATTGACAAGTGGCAAAGAGGCATGATGACAAACAGTGAGAGATCACTTCTGAATGTGGTGAGTGAGCCTCTCATCGCGCTGACAGACGGCGTTGCAGCTGCTTCTGACGCCTGAGGCGCTCTGCCCTGTGAGGAGCTGGAGGGGCGTCTTTGAGAAGACGGGTCAGGGTTTTTGCGAGGCCACCGCCATGACGAGCAGGCCCTTCAGTTATATCAACTTTGTACTCTATTGATTAAAGCATCCTGTCAGCCTTTAAAGCGCCTGCAAGACCGACAGAATAAAAGCATCCTGGACAGATAAACGAACTGCCTGAGTGGGGATAATCATTTAGGAATGTGGAGATATAAAACAACATTTGTCAAAGCAAAACTCTGAAAACTTTTTGTCAGATGAGGATGTGGTGAAACAGAGACAACCTGGTGCTGCTGTGATGAGTCATAACTTTCGCTTTGTATAAACACAGAACACCTACATGGAGCCTTTGTAACGGCAAAAACAAAGGGCAAAGAGCAGAGGAAGCTTGCCTGAAAACCTTTGTTGGAGACGTCACAGTGTGCATGTGTGTGTGGTGCATCTCCAGCCCGTATTAAAACTGTGATGTGTGCCCGTTTTAGTTTTTCGTACATGCTATGAAACAAGTGGAACTACTAAACAAGCAAAAGTGAGGACACGCAGTACATTTTTGCAGGACTCCACAATGTTACATGCTAAGTTTGGGGTTAGTGGACGAGATTCACATTACAGTTCATCTGAGGGTAAAGCATTTAGTGGTGAGCAGCAGTGTTAGAGGTCGGGAAATGAACCCAAGTCGCCTGAATGTCTTCATAAGTCTGAAATTTCAAGTGCTGTGAATATGTGTGTGCATGCAGCAGAGACAGAGAAGGAAGCAGATCTCCTCACTGTGATTCTCCAGCATTGCATGGCATCATCATACATTTCCTAATAGTGCCAATAATAATGAAGGAAATTGAATATTTCAGAAAATCCCTGCCCAGCACTCTCTCATTACAGCTACTTCATTTGTGGATCCAGCGCACTAGAGGAGGAAATGATCACTCAAACTGCTTTGTTCCGTTAAAATATTCACAGTCACTGATGAAGTTCTTTAACTTCAAGTTTTCCAAGCTAAGTGGCTGCTTTGTATTACACGTGGCTCAAATGCACTTCAGTATGTTCAGCATGCTCGAACTCTTCAACGGGTGAGTCACAAAACCTTCACTGATGATACACAGAACAGTAGCTGCATACAAACCATGTGAACACGCTGCAAGACCAACCTAGAAAAGTTATATTTATATGCATTTTTTTCTTATTTGTTCTCTTTTTCTGTTGTTGTTTCCTTCATTGAATGACAGAAGATGCCGTTATACAAGCATGTTTGGCTTTTTTATAACCCATCCAAGTGAGTAAACCTGCCCTACGTCTCAGATGGATTACCTGGATGAAATATCTAAATAATAAGCATGATTTGCTGATAATAATCTGAAATTGCATGAATGCACGAGTGTTGCAAAACGTTACAAGAAATTACTGCGACCCCAATGAGAGAATCCACATTCAGAGGAGCCTTCAGCCCTAAATACACCGAATGCAGCAGGATCTGGTTAACTAGGACCAGAAAGTCAGAGCGCTGTTTCATAAAGAAATAATGAGAAGTGGTGTAATGTCACCTTCCTGTCCAATGTGTAAACTGGTGTTTTCGTCCAGCACACTGAAAAGTGTGCAACTTTAAAGTGAGTGTGGCAGATTTTCATCTTTGCTGAATAACACGAATCCTCAGTATAGCCACCAAAAATTGTTCCATAAGAGAAGAAGCTCAAGATGCCACAATAAATAAAGAAATAAAAACAACTGAAAGGCTTATTTTGGGCAGATTTTTTTTACCTGTGAAAAGACGAAAGTCATTTTAATGACAGAGCTGACTTGTGCTGTAGTAAGGGAGTGCTGCTTCACGTATTTTTGAAAACAACAAATTCAGTCATTAACAAATTAGATGGTTTATTTTTCGTGGCCCAACAATAAGCTTCAGTTTTGGCCTCACAAGAAAAAGGCTTTGCATAGATAAACAAAGTCACACACATCACTGTTTGTATCATCCACCTATGTTCTAAACAACCAATCACTTAGTAACACACGGCTGCACAATTCCCCATCTCTGTTGCAGCTAAGGGCCAAAGACTTTAAGCTTCCTCTATATCATTAAAAAGACTGTGGAGAAAAGTGAAGAAGTGTGCCAGTAGGTGGACTCCCTCACACTTTTCCCTGACTGTCGCCACTTCCACCCTGCCAATCTGGCCCTGCAGCTGCACTGCTGTGCTCCACTTTAACAAATATGTTGTTTACGCTTCGCCACAGGGAGCGACAGGTGTCACCACTGATCCTGTAATACATCAGATATCACGGCAAACCCACGGGTGCGATAATTAATGTAATGATTAAATAGAATGCATTTATGTAATGTGATTATTATTGGTCATTTCATTGCTCTTTTTAGTTACATGGAGCATCAAACTTCTGTTAAACTCGTTCACGCTGTTAATCAAGCCTCCATAAGCACACAAGTTAACTCATTTGTTTGCATGACGATTCTATTTCCTCACGTCTGACTTCTCTTGTGATATTTGTAATTTAGTTTAACCACCTTTCTTTGTTTTCATTCCACACATCAAAGCAACCACAGTGTGAAAGACTCACCTACAACGAACCACAGGAGCGGCTGTTTCTGCAGAGCTGCTCCGGTCCGCGATCCCATCCTGTCCCTCTTAAGACGATCACTGACCGAAGTTTGGGAGGGAAGTGGAGGAGAGAGCAAGTGACAGGAGCTCAGAGAGTGGCAGGTAACATCATAAGTGGCCGCTGGAGAAGAAATGTATGGAATACAGGCGTCCGGTCAACAGAAGCTTCCGCTGGATCACCTTGCGCAAACTGCTCGCAGAGGGGGAGCCAAGAGTCGTCCTTGTTCCTGCTGCACCTGAACTCCCCCAAAGTCTTCCTGTCACCGATCCTCTGTCATCCACACATGAGACATATTGACTCGTAAAGTTGCAGCTATCTTTCCCAGCAGCCGTCCTGAGGGTTTGGAGAGGTCCGGAGCGCGCTCGTGAAGTGCGCGGTGTTGGAAACTGTGCTGTGCTGCGCGCAACGGGACGCACCAGGCCGGGACCAGCGGAGACGAGGGACTGTTGCAGGGTTCACTGCTTCTCTCCGGGAGGACACGGCTGCGGGTGAGCGAAGGGGACGCGGGATAGACCAAAACACAGCAATTACAGTGCGGGGAGGGGAGGTGAGGGTGAGTGGGATGAGGGAGGAGGCACGGGACTCCTTGTGGTACTTTTCCATTGGTTGATCGGGTCCAAACCAGCAGCCAAGGCAGCCTATGACAAAACGATGAATGAATTAATAAAATGATTAAACAAACAAACAAAAGTAATTGAGGACAAACTAAATTAAATCTAGTACAAAAAAAAAAACTGTCGTAACAACGTCTGAGATAGAACACAAGTTTATCACTGTTGCAGACAGAGATCTCTTCAAATGGCAGATTTATTTTCGACATTCAAGAGATAAAAAACGACTTTTTCAGTGTTCGGGAGAGATTAAATCTCGTAGCTGTGCAAATAAAAAGCAAAAAGTAGTGCGGTTCACCTGTAGCGAGGATGAAACAGGTGCAGCGTGAACACAGTGCGCTGAGAATTGTTCGACACCGCCATCCAGTGGCCACCATGGGCATTACAGCGCAATTTTAAAGAAGCACCAGTTGTCCATTGGGTTGATAATTGATGCTTTGAATGAAATTTAAATATCTCATTTATATCCTCTTATATGATGATGGATTATGGCACTTCTCTAGAGCAGACTGCCAAGAATTAGACAGCCTCTCAGCCTGATTTTCCTTATTTACTGTGATAAAACAGGCGAGAAATCAGATTTTAATCATGACACTTTTTTTTGTAAAATATGTCTGAATGTGATGCTGAAAATCTTTCACAGTTCAAAGCAGTTTATGATGAGGGGGTGAATAAACATCAGTCAAATATTCACATCACTGCATTTCACTGCAGCAACCAGCAGTGTATGGATCTACCCTGCACCGTGTACTGTGCTGTTTCAATGCAATGAGTCCACTGTTAACCTCCTAAAATCCAGTTTCTCTCTTAAATTTCCTAATAAATTGATGCAGCGTTGGAAAATTCACCTTTTTCTGACTGTCTGTATGCTGTAATACTGTATGTTTTGCATCAGATTGCTCCAAATCAAATAATACAGATTTCAGCCTGACATTTTTTTGAAAACCATCTCCAGTAGAAGCAGACGTTTATGGCATGTGGCAGAAACTTGGTCTTGCCTCAGTTTTTGTGGATCATTACAGGAATCATCTGCAACTCAGACAGGTGGAAGAAGAAAAGACTTATTAAATACAACTGTTTTTGTCCACCTGCATAGCCTATTTGAGCCTCAACACGCATAGAAATGAAATAAATGTCAGAATTGTGTACTATACTTAATATAGTATGCAAATATATTCAACAAAACCAAGTTTAATGTGGACAAGACAAAAAAAATGCCCTAACATTATTTTCCTGTTGTAATAAAAACATCACACTCTTGAGTATTTTATCTCAAATACTAACATAGCTGGAAATATAGACGTTTGTGATGCCATTTGAAATGTATGAAAAGTGTCTATTTTGCTGCCTTCCGCTTTGAACCAAGCATGAAAAGGCACATTCATTTCTTTGAAGAGGCCTAAAGATGACTCATCTACGTGGGTTTGGGAATGTAGTCTTAGCTAAACCTGTGCTGTTTTCTGTCGTTCTCTGCCAAATACCTTTGTGTAGCTTTACGATGTTACATGAGAGCAACAGAGGAAGCTCTCAGAGAACGAAATGGCTGAAAGGAAAGCCTGTCAAATCATCTCCCACTGACAGAGTCAGGACCTGAGGGACAAACTGAGGTCAGTCCGGAGGGTCACATGAGTTACTCAGGGGCAAAAAAAGCAGCCGTGGTTGGTTTCACAGCAGCAGCAATAAGAGAAAGACCAGTCTGTGCCACTGAAAAGTCTCAAAAGGTCCAGAAAAGATACCAGAGCACAAATATCTGTCATTAAAATGATTCCCAGGTGGGATAACTCTGCAAATGTCACAGCAGAGGTGGCAGGTCCTGTTGTGCTAGTGATGAGGTTGGAAGAGAAGCATAAACCAGAAAGGGTCTCCTGAAAATATCATCTGAATTGCACAGATTATTTTGATAATGAATTTAATATTATCAAAAAATACTTAATTTACAAAACTACCAGGAAATGAAATAAATCCTACTCATGGCTGAAACTGACAGATGGCCTCAGAGCTGTGAGGATCCTACAGACCTGTTTTCTCCCAGTGAGTTCTTTTCCTTTTTCCCCAGTTTTATTGTTGCCTGTCTGTTCTCCTCTGTCTGTCTAGCTGGGCGTTCACCTACACCCAGCCAGCTCCGCCTCCTCAGGTGCTCACCTGACACACATGATCCTGATTAGGCACAGAATGCTGCTTCAGCATGTGTCTTACCTCAAACCCGCTTCTTCAGAGCTCCCTTAGTTTTTTCTCTCTCCTGTTATTTCTTATCCACTCCTTATGAGTGTGTTTTTTGTTACACCATTTATGTCTAAAAATAAATTGTGTATATTTTATATCTCTGTCTCTGGTTTGCATCTTTGGGTCCTGACAAAATTCTCAGGCGAAAGCCTAACAGGAGCAGCAGCCTGATAGAGGCTGACTGCATGCATCCTAGCCTCTATCAGGAGTTTTTAGACCATAAAGGAACTCATTGGATCGTCCTCATGCAGTGGTCCAGTCAGGACAACATGTGAAAATGTCATGGCAGAAACAACACAGCAAAGCTGTAAAGAATGAGATCAGAATTTAGCATCAGGTTGGTGTTACCTTCTGTTGTGATGAAGAAACATAATAATCACACAGTGATATCAGTGAGTGATTTAATGCTGAGATTTTATCATATTCTTATCAAGAGGACATTAAGAACTCATCACAAGGACAAATGACAGTCTAGGTGTGGCACAGTTCACACCTGACCACACCTGGCTGTGACTCATCGTGCTGTCTGAACCTACATCTTTTCACCCACAGGGGTCAGCAGAGCAGCGTTGTTGTCCAGACAGCTGGTGTGGAGAATTCTTTAAACTGCATCTCTAAGAGGAGCTCTGTGATAACATCATCAAGTGACTGCATGTATGTATTTGTAGGGAGGTATAATACTACTGATATATTAATATTAGAATACTGGATTATAATCAGTGATGTGTTAATGTTTGTATCACTTTATTGTTGCAGCTGGTAAGAGTGGGCCTAATTAGAACTACTTTCTATACTACAATAACACATCAAAATGTGTTTTATCATTATTTTTGTATTAATAATCCGAATCTGCAAAGGAACTTTTGAATGCAGTGCAGCAGAGAGTACAAAATCCCTCTGAAATATCGTGAAGTACAGTGGCAATAAAAAAAAACTGTGCCCAGCAATGAAGACGGTATCTTCCTCTGTGCAGGCAACAGCAAACATCTGAAAGTCAGCAGAAGAAAGTGCAAAGATTACCACAAGCAAGCAAATCATTCAAGTTATCTCTATCAAGTTCGCTCCACGCTTGACATAATCACACAGAAAAAAAACTGGCATACCAGTGACACTCCAGGTCTCACTCTCTCTGAATGTGTCAGGCAACAAACGGCCTGCTGGCATTTCAACCCAACACCCGCCTGCCTGTCTGTCTGACATCTCCAAGGCAACCGAGTGTAAACCAACAGCAGGAGGCACGCAGGGAGAAAGAAGAAAGGAGGAAACACTTGAGCTGAGAGTCTGCTGAAAAGGATCAAAGGTTTGCTCGTCTCCTGTCCACAGAAGGTCCGTTAAGGCGTCAAGAAATGTGAAGAAATGACATGACAAAGGTAGGCAAGGAGGAGTTCATTTCAGCTTCGCATGAGGAGCAAAACTAACACATGTTTAATGTCCAAGAAGTTCCTTCATATCTTCTAAAAATGACTTTTCTAATAAGGTTTCACATGTTTATATCTCAAGACACTTCAGCCATCTCGATTATTACTGTTAGTGTTGTAAAACAGTAAACCAGAGAGAGTTCAACCCTCAAAGAGCTGTGGTTTTCACACACACATACACACACTGCATGAACTCATGTGCACTGTCATTTAATGATAATGATGTGACTCACCAGCAGCCACAACGTGGAAGAATAACTCCTCTGCGCCGTCTCTGCAGGGACCTGCGGATCATTAGAGACTTCCATCACACAAACACACAGACTGACTCAGACACCGAGCTGAATGAGCTGCATCACGTATGTCAGTCACAGCTCATCATTTTCTCCTCTCATTTCTTTTTCCGTGAGATCAAAAAAGCTTCAGTCTTGTCTGACCTTGCTGCTCAGACTCTGCTCTTCGGTCACTTCACGCAGATCTGACTGGGAACCTGTGAGCTATGGAGAGAAGTGCGGAGAGAAGGAGTGCTGAGGAGGTGCTGAAAAGAGAGCAGGAGGACAATGAAGAAGTCCGGCTCATGAGCCTCATCGGACAAGAGTTGGAGGGCCGGGAGGAGCTGGAGGTCTCTGACACTGAAGATGAGGAGGAGTGGGGATCTACTCCTCTTATCAGAGCCTGTCGTAAAGGCATGAATGAGGTGAGTTATGTGTGTGTGTGTGTGTGTGAGAGAGAGTTTCTGGCATCTTTTGTTGTTTAATCATGGTTTAGATCTGGTCACCTAGCTGTTACTGTGTTTTCGATCTGGCCATTGTTTACTGGAAAATCCCTACAGGTGAGCTTGTTTGTCAGAGCTCCTCCTGTATGAAGGGTTGTATTTTTCCTAACAGCTACAATAACATGAAATCCACGTGACCTGAATCTTTCCCTTTACACAACACCCCTGCATCCTCCTGGGGGGGTTGTTTTCAAAGCAAGCATATGACTTACCGGTAACACAGTGATGCCCTGTGGAGTGAGATACTGTAAGTTACGTTAAATTACAGCTGATGGCAAAACTGTCTTCTACCCTTGAATTAAAATCAGCACCAGGAGCCATTATAGTGACACAATTTCCACATTTACAAAGCCAAATTTTTACCACTGAAGAGAATTTAGCTAACTTCTTTTAACCTACCAAGCCTACATCTGATAAAAGTCTGCTAAATTTCCTTTTTGTGGCTTTAGTGTTTTACCTGCTGGTGTTGTTAACAGGTTGTACAGCAGCTGCTGAGGGCCGGGGCTGATCTGACCCTCTGTGACTGCAGCCAGCAGACAGCGCTCCACATGAGCCCTCCTGAGCTCCAGGGAGAAGTTTTGGGGTGGATGTCGAGGCCTGATCTGCCTCCCCAGGCACGGATGCTGCAGGCTGCCTGGCAGGGAGACCTGCACTGCTTGAAGAACCTGCTGGTAAGACTCCCACACAGCTGACAGATGAAGTGGTGGAGGATTTCCCCAATGAGCAAAGACAACAAAGTTTTCCTATTACACAAAACCCAGCTGGATCGTCTGTTGGTATTTATGTGTCATGTACGCTGTGCAAGGGTTTAGCTTTGTCTAGGGGTACCCTCTCAGGAAATTTTGAACATCAAAACGTCCGTGTCTGTCTGTGTGTGTCTGCAGGCTCAGACAGACGAGGTGGATGTGAATGTTCCTAACAGCGACGGCGTGACCGCACTGATGCTCACGGTCAGGGACATTGATCTGTTTGAGGGCATGACGACGCCTTTGCCGTGGGAACACAGACCTGTGGAAGTGCTCAAGGAGCTGCTGGGACTCTCGGCGTGAGAAAACACACATTAATGCATGCATTGATACTTAGCATGCTATATGTAAATGCAAACATACAAACTCTTTTTGTTCTTCAATCAGTGATCTGCAGGCACGGGACCACAGTGGCTGCTCTGCTCTGCACTACGCTGCTCGCATCAGCAGCCCTCAGAAGGGGGAGATCATTCATGTGATGGCTGAGGCTCTAAGTCACACAGGTGCACAGTTTTTGTCATTCACGGTTTAATTAATAATATATATATTATAATATATTATAATATATATAATGTGAAAGGGCTCACTCATTATGACAAACCCATAAATTATGACCCAACTTCACTGTTAGCATCGGCTCTACAGAGCATTATAGCATCTTCGGCTAATTGTTTTGTTTCAACAGTGCTGTAGCCAGCTGAAGTGGGCTGTATGCTACCAGCTAAGCACCAAACAACAGGCTAAGTTAGCAACGAGCAAGCAAACAAGTGAATGGCTAATGGGTAAATATCAACAAACTTCTCTCGGGAGTTGGTGGAGGCCAAAATGAAGTTAAAAGGACGGTGAATACATTTGTCAGGTGGCCAAAAATAAGTTCAAATTGCTCTGTGTCTGTTGGATGTGTGAATAGCTGGCAAAAAAAAAAAAAGTATTAATGCTGCTTTAAAGTTGTATGAAAATCCAGATCTTAATTCCAACAGNATATATTATAATATATTATAATATATATAATGTGAAAGGGCTCACTCACTATGACAAACCCATAAATTATGACCCAACTTCACTGTTAGCATCGGCTCTACAGAGCATTATAGCATCTTCGGCTAATTGTTTTGTTTCAACAGTGCTGTAGCCAGCTGAAGTGGGCTGTATGCTACCAGCTAAGCACCAAACAACAGGCTAAGTTAGCAACGAGCAAGCAAACAAGTGAATGGCTAATGGGTAAATATCAACAAACTTCTCTCGGGAGTTGGTGGAGGCCAAAATGAAGTTAAAAGGACGGTGAATACATTTGTCAGGTGGCCAAAAATAAGTTCAAATTGCTCTGTGTCTGTTGGATGTGTGAATAGCTGGCAAAAAAAAAAAAAGTATTAATGCTGCTTTAAAGTTGTATGAAAATCCAGATCTTAATTCCAACAGCGCATGTGATCCGCTTTAGGAAAGTAAGGATTATAGTTATTTGTACATTCTCATGTTTCTTTCGAAATAATCTGAGTAGAATTACGCAGTTAACAAAAGTTTTTAGTGGGATGAAAAGGATCCTGCACTGTAATACTGTTTCCCAGCAGTGTGGGTTAGAAAACACAATATTTTCTATATGATATATTAATTAATGGGTAGCAATATGCAACATTTCTGTTATTTTTCATATCATTGCCTTCTCATTACATTAAATTAACAAATGATGTCAAATGAGCGCTCACACTTCATTTTACTCATTCATTGATCAGTTTCTTATTTGACTGGGTGTTTAACAGAGTATACAGGTAACATATATGAGCACACATGTATAGCTTATTCACGACACCTTTTTCTCTTTCACACACACACACACACACACACACACACACACACACACACACACACGGAAGCATGCACACAAACATACCAAGTTTATTCATAATCCTGTTTTTCTGAGTAAAACCTTTGCAGTTGCACTCAAAGCCTGCGCTTATGTGGGAGGCTATAAGAAAGGCTTGTTTGTGTATGTCTGAGCGACCACGCTGCTTAGAGCCGTCATGAGAGTGTGAGTTTCTACCAAGGACGGCGATGCAGAAATAAGGAGAAACAGTGAGGATGGAGAAAGAGGGATGAAGTAACAGAGGTGTGTAAGGTTGTTTTCAGACGTCAAATCCTCACCTTGTGTAAACAGCACAGGGTCCAGGGGTGTGGAGCCAAACATGGTTTGGAGTTTTTGAATTCTTGGCCTGCTCTGGTTGTGACTGGGAGAACTGGGTTAGGTTTTTATGTATTTATGTGTCAACACAGGCCACAAAGGGTTAGAATTATTTCTGATTTTGCGCAGATGCTGCCCCGATGTCCCTCCTAGACCTTGACAAATACTCATACCAGGATTTGGACTCAGAGTTTGGAGAATCGGACGTAGATTTGGACCTTGAGAGCCTTTATCCTACTCAGTCGACAGCAGCCTCCCCCACCCAGACACCAACCAAACAACACCACTTTCTGCTCTACAGCCACTCAGGGGTAAGTGATAAATAAAGGCACTCTTTAAAACATTCCTTCTGTATCCAGATGTGAAGGCTTTTGTCTTTGTTGTTCAAAGCTTTGGGTCAGAGGTTGCTTATGTTCAGAAACTAAGTGAATTCAGTCCAGATTTTAATTTAGGATTTAATTTAAGATGACAGCAGCAAAACCCTGATGATCTACCTTAAATATGATCTGTTGTATTGAAGCTTGTAGTCGCCACAGCAGAGTGGCAGTGTGTCGACACCCAGAAGGCAAATATGTGGAAGCAGTAATTGGCTGTTTAGAAGTGTGTGGAGGAGGGGTGCTCTGGGTAGTTGACACTTGGCCGCCACATTACTGTAGTATGGGTGTCCTTATAGATGGAGCAGACAAGCAGGGCAGCTGGTCGGCTGGAAGAGAAGAGCAGGTGGTTTACAGGGAAAAGCTGCAGTACATGGATCTCAGAGGCCCACTGACACACTCAACTGTCACATATCGACTCTGATATCTGGCAGCCACTGAAGTCCCTCTGAGCTAACATCAGTACTGCAGGACTTCTACCAGCCTGTCCTTTTAAAGAGTGGACATATAATAAATGAACTGCTCACCATTGTTGTTTCCAGGAAGTGCTGGACTCTCAAGGGTACCCGCCTCCCTCTGACCATCATAAAGGCCTCAGCCAAGGTAAGACCACTCCCAAGGACTCCTGGAGTTTTAGTGGGCTAAGGTGTGGACTGTTCATGCATGAAATAGGAATGAAACTTTTCCTCTCTGAGGGTTTGCTAGAGAGGGATGAAAATCGTATCCTGAGCCTTAGTGTGTTTTAGATGCCGTCAAAAAAATAAAAATGCTTAATTTTGGCCTTTTATAGTCCCAAACAACATATAGACTAGTCGGCTCCCAAACAGGCCATCAGATCAAATCACCTTCCAAAGGGAGGGGAGTGAGGGAGGCGTGACTGGGTGGGAGGGGTCTCACACACAATACGACCTCTCAGCTGAGAAACCTGCCTGCCAGAACAGCATGGGTGAGACACCGTGAGGATAGAGCAGATCACTGACAGTCGCAGGGAGGAATGGACGTGTTGAGAACACAGAGATGTGGTCTCGATATGGCAGCATGGGGGGCCAACACGCTCGGAAACAGGTAACACCTGTTGTTGTATGTGAATATTGCATTATTATTATTATTGTATACTCGATGTGAGCAGCAGCAGGGGTGCTTACAAAATGATTTGTTTTCTTTCGCTCAGTCTGGTTTTACGATGAGGTTTAGAAATCAGAAATACAGCAAACATGTCGCCTGTCACCTGATACAGATGCTCCATTAACTTCAGAAAGCTAACGCTGATCTTTAGCAACGGTGGACCTCCAGCCTACAAAAACTGCTTCAAAAACAGTTAAAGAAATGTCATGTGAAATACTTTTTGAATTCAGTTTTGTTGTGATGTGAGTATTTTGTTTGTATCAGAGAAAGTTCAGTTTCCTGAATGATGTTTGGCTTCTGCCAGGACAGAAATATGTAACTGAGATTAAGTTTGTGTGTAACAGTGAACACGGAGAATACAATCAATTTAGGATTGGTTGTGTGCGTGTGTGTGTGTGTGTGTGTGTGTGTGTGGAGCAGATAAGGGGATCCCCCTCTGTTTCCAAAACGCCATGGAAACTCTGAGAGACATCAAGCAAGCCTACCAGGACACAGGGAGGGGGAGCAGGTGGGAGTGTAACAACACACACACACACACAAAACACAGACACACACACACACACACACCCACACTAATCAAGCTGATGGCACTAAACTGATAGTATTGACACGTGAACTCATCGACATCTGTCCATACGTAACAACAAACAGATGTGTACACACAAACATTTAATGCGCGTACAGTTAACACTCCATCCCCCAGCTCACAGTCACTTGTGTAAACAGCACACTCTCCCCGGGCTAGTCAGCAACTGGCCTTTGCTTCCACATCCACGGTAGAATAGTGTCCTATCCGGTTACACTCCTGTCCTGTCTGCAGGCACCTGTCACTGTGTCCAGAGGACAACCTGTTCTACCCAAACAGGTTAGAAACACAGAAACAGGGGGAGAGGGGGCTTTGGTGAATCAGCCCATTGTCTGTTACATGGAGCTCTCACCACTGAATCAAGTCCAAACTCTCCAAGGAGAATAAAGGTCTTTGAGCAGGTCTCTAATTTCATAGCATCAGCTTCCAGTAATCGAGAGAGATGGGAGGGAAATGAGGCTTTGGGAGTAATGTTCACTCAGCACAAGGCAATAAAGCTCATCAACATCTGTAATTCTTATTGTAATACTGCTACACAGCTTATACATGTGCTCTCGTCTTGTCAAAATTAACTGTACTCATCTCTGTGTTATTTTTCAGAGGAGTTTCGTCTCTGCCGAGCCTCAGCGACAACAGCAGGTGCTGGAGCCACCGGGATCCTGCTCTATCGTCGGGTTTGTTGAGTACCAGGACCTCCTGCCTGCCGGTGCCCCCCAGACACAGGTGCATACTGCAGCTGGACTCACTATTCAGGCATTAAACATGACATTAAAAACACCAATCAATGGCAGATATATGCTAAATGTCATCAACGCATATAAAGGGAGAAAAAGAGAGAAAGATAGAAATAGACTGAAAGAAGAATCTGACCTTACCTTCAGTCTTGACCTATGCTCACTCTGCCTCCTTGACATCGCAGCACTTGATGGTTTTCTATCAAATAAAAAGGCAACACAGATGTCTGCTTCCGCACACTATCCTGTCCCAGCACCCACGTCTCCTATCCCTTTAACATATGGTGCATTTTGTTTCTCACAGGCAGAGAACAAGAAGTGTGGTTGCTGCATCCCCGTCCTCCCCCGGCCGGCTGTCTGTGGTTGAGTCCAGCCAGCTCAGCCAATCGGCTCCCAGCATCATGGAACCACTACTGTGTTCAAACACTGTGATCCAGGCCAGAGCGCACATCCAGACCCGTACGTGAATGTACAACTTCAAAGTGTCTAAACCTCCGAATAGATCATCATAGTTACTACAGCTTTCATTTTTAAGAACAAAGCAGTGTTATTTTTAGATCAGAGGAGGAGTTATAGCTATTCAGAAAGAAACAGATACGTAAATAAAACTATTGTGCTATGAACTTTGCATAGTGGTTTCATGTATTTTAATTAAGATAAGCCAGAGTATTTTAGTCTGCTGATCATTCTTGTGTGTGTCGTTTTAAATTCATAATCTCTTCCCGTCTGCAGGGCTGGGTTCTCAAGAGACTGTAACGGAACAAAAGGTGAATGTAAACCAAAATAACCCTACTTACATCAGCTTCACCTATTTGTCTTTTCATACTTGCATTCCTTTTTCCTTTCATCGAGAAAATTTTACCTACCTTACCAGTCATGACCACTGAAATACAGTCATTGTCCGTATTCTTTGCAGCTGTCGCAGGGTCCGCTGCCAGCTCTGCATCCAAGAACACCCAAGCTGTTGGCACCACTAGACTGCAGGCCCAGGGATACTGCAGCTCTGCCAGTGCTAAAGCACCGTGTCCCCCTGAAACCCATCAGCCGGAGCCCCCTTTGCTCCAGGACCAGGCTGAGGAGAGAGAGGCTGTCCTGGGGCAGCCCACGCACTGGACCTCTGACTGCTAAAGGTGGCAGTGAGGAGAGCGGGTCGAGCAGCAGCCAGAGTTCCATCGATCTGGAGGATGAGGAAGATGAGAGGGGTATACATGAGAGAGCCTCAGGAGAAAGCCATCTGAAGTTCATTGGAGACAAGCTATTGCAGCATTCGAGCGACATGAGCTCCACCGAGGCTGCTTTGGTTGGGGAGACAAGGCAGCATTTAACTGTTCAGTCTCGAATCAGTCATATTCCACTGAGATCAGCACAAAGCCTGAATGGAAAGCCTACCAATCATGCAAGTGATGGTCTCAGCGATGAAAAAGCAATAAACTCTCACTGTGACGGCAAAGACACCAATATGGATTACATAAAAGAGCCTGCTGACAATCGGTCCTTTAAAAAATGTAACAATGCACAAAATGGAAACAGAATGAATCCTACTGAAGACACCGTGAACAATGAAATACCTATCACATCAAAGTCTGAGGAGGAAAAGGACAATGTGGGCCACACCACAGAGCCTGATGCTGACGTTAGCCATGGAACAACATTTAACATGAATAAAGAGCAGGCTGATGCTATTGCATGCTCTGAAGGGAATTACAGCAATGACCTGAAGCACAGAAAGCAAACAGAGAGAACAACGACAGATTCCTGTTATGAAGGATTCCAGACAGATAACACAGTGCTTCGAAAGCTGGATATAAAATTAAACATTAGTACTGCTGAGGAGAGAACTCAGTCATTTACTTCAGCTGGAAAGCTTCCACAGTCAGACATGAAGCCCAAGAGAAATGAGCCAGAGTTGCAAGCCTTAAAGCCTGTCCAGAGCAAGGAGAGAAGAACCAGCACAAAGTCTGAGCTCAAAGCGAATACCCAAACGAACCAGCAGTCCTTCAACATACTTGCACACAAAGATCGAAGCAACCTAAATCGGAACAAGTCCAAAACTAGCCTGAAGTGCTCCTCACAGTCCACACAAGTTAAAGATAAAACCAGGAAAAGCCCTGAGCTAATAATCAGTGGAGAGACAGCCACAAAAGTGAAATCAAAGCTTAACACCGGCAACCCACCACCACGAAAGAAGGCGATTGACCATGCACAGACCAAAAGAGCAAATCCTGACAAGCTGAGCAGCAGCAGAGCTCAACAGTACCCAGCAGCGCGGGAGCTGAAGAGCACCCGGCAGTTGAAAAGACCTGGTCTAGCGGGGACACAGAGGTCTAAATCTGCTGTGGACTTCATCACCTACAAAGACATGTTTCAGCAGATACAGAGTGGGGATGAAGGACCGGCCATCTATGAGATGTTTGCAGGTCCTATCTTTGACAACCTCCGGGTGTCCAGCTCCTGTGAGAAAGTTAAAGACAGACAAGTGCAGTCTGCTAAAGTCAAATACAGACCACTGAAACAAGCGCAGGGTAAGCTGAGGAGAAGTCCGGGGGAGAGGATGGTGGTTTCAGCTAAAAGCAAACCAAAGCTTGCATCCAGGGGGAAACTTCACCTCACACCTGTACCAAGAAAAGGCCCCAACAAACTGAAGAATGTGCCTAAACTGGATGGACACACAGAGTTAGCTCTCTCCAAGGATGTTAACATTTGTCGTAACAGTGATCATATGTTATCTATAATCGAGGAGGCTCTTTCTAGATATGGGTCTGAAACATTAAAACGTTATGATAAAACACTGACTACAGCTGCACCTTCCTCTCATGCTGAAGATTGTAATCACGTTCACATGAATATGCAAGAAACAAATGGGAATTCATCAATAGGAAACCCAAACCGGCCAGGTCCTGAACCCGCGTCATCTCAAAGCCCCCAACAGCCCAAGATCAACACCTGGACGTCTTCTAGCAGCAGCGGCCACACCACTATGTCACCAGTTTACCAGAAGTTTCTGGATGGGGTGGGGGATGGGCCGCTTACAGACGACCTGCTGCAATGTCTGGCCGAGGAGCTGATCTCATTGGACGAGAGGGATGTATCCATTGGCCCATGTCCTGACAACCTAGAACCAAGCCAAGAGGAGTGCAACACAGAAGATGATGCGGTATCAGAAAGAAATACATGTCCTGAGGTAGACACATATCTTTTTCATAATACAATATGATTTGGAAATGTGCACGTTCAAACACTATCTCTACGCGTCCAATCGAGTTCTTTCATAATTCCCTGAGTAATCAGGACTGTCTTGAAACTATTTGGAGGGGTCCGAAAGGAGGGAGGGTGTTGTCATTTTAAAGATATTTTATTTCAGCTCCTCTTTCCAGTAAAGGTTTTGGTTACAGAGACAGTTACATCAAAAATACTTCAGCTTCAGCTCAGGGTTTTATTAAAGAGAACAGGACTCTCTGTAGATATAAAGAGCTCGTTCTAAGGCAAAAAAAAATCTATTCTGAATATTATACATCTCTGCCAATAGACCCCCCTAACTCCTGTACCTTTAAGATATTAAGGGTTAAATGTGAGTCAAAACAATTACAGTAAGCTGTAGCAACCTAACACTGTTAGAGCAGGGCTCAAAGAAAACATTTATAAGCCTGGCTAGAGCCTTGAAGTATTAGGTTCAGGTTCACAGTCCCTTACTAAAAATCCAGTATTATGACATTCATATGTAACCTGCCAGATTATCCTGATCCACCAAAGATCAAACACCCAGTTTTTTTTTGGAACAAAAAAAAAAAAAGTATTGTAAATGAATGAATGATTTTCTGTTGATAATCCAAGTCACTGTGTATTGTTCTCAGTTACTCTGCTAAACTTAACTCTGTGTATTTTATCACAGGCTAATTCAGCATTCAGTGCTGCTCTGCTGGGCTCTGGGTTGGTTGTAGATGACACCATCACCTGGACAAAGGGTGAAGTACTCGGCAGGGGAGCCTATGGGACGGTACGTACGCTAACTCAGGAAAACAACATAAAGCTAATAACATATTCAAGCGTGTAAAAATTTAGATTGTGTACTTACATCAGCAGCTTTGTTGCTATGTAGGTCTGGTGACCATCAGTTGTTTGAAGCTCTCATGAAGCTTAAAACATGTCTTTAGGCGTTATCTGTTCATACATCCATGCACTTGCATTATACGTACAGCAGCAGACATAGATGCTCAACCAACCCTGACTATCACTGCTGCCTTCTCACCAGGTGTACTGTGGCCTGACCAACCAGGGCCAGCTGATAGCTGTGAAGCAGGTGAACCTGGATGCCTCTGACCCTGACGCTGCAAAGAGGGAGTACATTCGTCTGCAGGGGGAGGTGGAGCTGCTTAAAACCCTTAGACACACCAACATCGTGGGCTTCCTGGGCACCTCCCTTTGTCAGCACGTGGTTTCCATCTTCATGGAATACATCCCCGGAGGATCCATTGCTAGCATCCTTCACAGGTTAGGTTGATTTGCAGTGGCTTGCCAAGTAACCCAGAAGTATCTGTTGAATCCTCAAAAACCTCATTTGTGACAAAATAACAGAGCAGGGCCTCATAATAAATGGTCTTCATTAAACGTTCACACACATTGTCCCGTTCACTGGCCTCAGGTTTGGTCCTCTGCCAGAGCGTGTCCTGGCTCTATACACTCAGCAGATCCTGGAAGGGGTGGCCTACCTTCACCTCAACAGGGTGATTCATCGTGACTTGAAGGGAAACAACGTCATGCTGATGCCCACAGGCGTCATCAAGCTCATAGACTTTGGCTGTGCACGCCGTCTCAGCTGCCTGAACCACACTGCGAGCAACAGTGGAGATCTGCTCAAATCTGTCCATGGCACACCTTACTGGATGGCACCAGAGGTAGACAGAGTTCACTCTGATGGTCTGTGAAGATTCTGTTCAGTTCACCGGTCGGCTGAACTTGAAACTGAATCTTCTGATCTCGTCTGACTCTCAGTGTCTTTTCTGCTCTTCAGGTCATCAGTGAGACGGGATACGGCAGGAAGTCAGATATATGGAGTGTAGGCTGCACAGTGTTTGAGATGGCCACAGGAAAACCACCACTGGCACACATGGACAAGATGGCTGCCTTGTTCTACATTGGGGCTCGAAGGGGGTTGATGCCCGCTTTACCAGAAGGGTTTTCGGATAAGGCCAAGGATTTCGTAAAAATCTGCTTGACAAGGTGAGACCTGTCGCTCTCCCAGATCAGTGCAAACTTGTTTTTTGTTGATTTTGTGGCCTTTCATACACTCAATTTGAATTTATACTTGATTTCACTAAAGTGGAAAAACAAACCTAAGAGTTTGAAACTAGTTGAGTTAGAGAGCTAATACAGTGCATATTTTTCTATTTTTTTATACCCTTACTTTCATTTGTGAAATCCAGTGACCAGAGACTACGGCCATCTGCAGACCAGCTGCTGAAGCATTCATTCATCCCCCAGATCAAGACCAGAGTTAACTCCTTGGAGACCCAGAAAAAGAGCTGCTGTGGTCACCCGGGGGGACTGTGTGGTTAACAAGGAGTTACATTATGACAGAACTTTTTGACTTCAAGGGGAAACTTAATGACTCCATTCAGATTGGTGACTGAAAACATTAAGTATTCTGTTGTGATCCTTTGAGGGCCTGCCACCTCTCGCCAGTGATGCACTGGGAGCATCGGGCACTGGGCTTGTGTCCCAGATCTGTTTGGAAACTACATAACAAAGTTCGTCAAGGATAAGACACTGTAGTCATTACATTCAGATGTTGAAGTTTAAAAGGAACTACATGAGAAGCACTTTTTTCCATTTCACTTGGTACATTAATAGAACCTATAAAATGTGAAGAGATACAGTAGTTGCCAGATTTTTGTTACTGACTTTAGGTATTTCCTGTAGTTATTTTATATACGTGCCAAGCATATAAATACCTAATTTTACATTTATACAGTGTAACTCTAGGTTTCTGTAATGTGATGCACTTAGGGTCTGATAAAATGTGTCTAATGCATACTGCAGCTTTCATTACAACACTTAAGTAATTTCTGTAACCTACAATTTTCAGTGCTGATAATGAACTACGTTCTGTCTGGTGAGTTATGGAGGAATCAGTGTGTACAACTGTAAGAAATAAGCTACTGATAAGAGCTGTCTTTGCTATAAGCGACTGTACAAGCATGTCCCCTCATTTTCAAATCTACAAATCTGTAAGTTTCTTTACTTTTCTAGACTCTAGTGACATGGTTTTATGCAGAACAAAAGACATCAACAACCAGGGTTTACATTGTGTCAGGGTAGTGGCAACTTTAAAAGTTTATTTCTAATATTGAAATGGAAAAAAAAAAAAAAAAGGATGTGAAGAGTGACTTCTGCTCATTTGTCCACAACTGCTTTTGTTCAGTGTGCCAGCCTCAGACTTATTGTATATTTTACTATAAATAACCCAGTCAAGAACAGAGGGGACGCCATGTCGAGATCTGAGAACAATATAGAGTTTAATGTAGGAAACTAATGACGTGTCAGGACAGGTACACGGCTGTAAATGTAAGGTCGACCAATCGGATGAGGACATCAGCGACACAACCTATTTGGGACGTCCACATTGCAGATACTTGAGTTATCCAGCAGGTCATGTTGCATATGGCCAATCGGTCACTGTTCTGATGACAGATGCGTGGATGAAACGGGCCATTGTTTTTTTTGGTTTGCTTTTTTATGTTAATGGTTGATTGAATAATACTTACATGTACCCCCCACCCCCCACCTTTATGGGCTGGCATTTAAGGGCTACAGCTTGTTATGTAATTATGTCTGATGCACTTCAAAGTAAAAAGGGTTACGTAAACTTTAATAGCACACTACAACTGTTTCTGTCAGTTTTTTTTTCTTTTTGAGGCACAACCTTTGGCATCCAGCTTAAGGTCTACTTAGAGGTCGCCCCCAAAAAACATTTTTTGGTACAAATTGCATCGCTCTGATGTGATAAGTAGGTGTTTGGATGTGCCGTTGTTTCTGAGGGCGTCAACTGATTTTTCCTGTGATGGAAAAGCCCAGCACCCTCTGTAGGAAGGCTGTAAGAAGCACACACCACTGGAATGCTGCAGTCATTCACCCGATGATGCCCAATCCATTGATCAACAAAATAAAAGTCTTTTATAGGTATTATAATTATCTTGTTATACTTACAAGCAGCTCCAAACCTGAGTAGTCATGGTATAGCTTTTTTTTTCTTTAAACATACAAAAACGTATGTACATTTATCTCCACTTTCTGTAAACAGCAAGTACGTGTTCTCCTTTGAAATCCCTTTGATGATTGAAACATGCAAATCATACGCACAGTACTTAAGTATAAAAAGAAATGAAGACAAGAAAGTAATTGAGGAGATGAAACTTTACACCTAAAAAAAAAAAAAATTGCATCCATCAACAGTACTAATTGGAATGCCAGCAAACATAACTTGAACTCATCTCCAGCTGGCCACCAGCCTCCATACAAGCGCAGAAATGTGAATCAATTAAATTACTTGTTTAAAAAAAAAGAAAAAAGAGGAGGAAAATGAAGAAAAGTGCACCATCCATGCCTTTTATAGTACTTACTAATACTTCTGTTTTCCCATTTGGAGACCCCCCCCTCCCGATGAAAACACACACCCACCTTTGAACGTTCCCAGACTCATTTGAGGAGGAAGGAGAACCGAGCAGCAATTCAACACTAACAGAAAGACGGGACTGAGCGTCACAACTCAGAGATCTGACAGTCAGGAAGAATATTTTTTTCACCTTTCTCGCATCTCAGAAATTGAGAAGTCCGACAATACCTTTTTTTTTTTTGCAGATACGTTTTTCTGCCTTTCAGTAAAGGGTTTATCATCACATAAAGAGTTATTATCCTAGGGCACTTAACAGGGAGGTGAGCATAGTCTTCAAAGTCTGTGGGTAGTTTGTTGCCATTTCCATGTGCTGGCCATGGCTGCAGAGTGGTGGACTCAGTGTCTCTGCTCTCCCACCTCATGTGGCGATTCGCTAGGAGGGGGGTACTGCTGAGAGGTCCGCAGCCCACCTGGGTATGACAGGAGGGGAGGTGGAGAAACAAGAATAAGGAGGAGGAGGAGGAGGAGGAGGGGAGGGGGAGGGAGGTTAGCCATAGAGCTGCAAGCCAGACGAGACACACTGCAGTACAGGAGAGGAGCAAGGAGGAAAAAAGGGGAGAGAAAAAGATGTAGTACCTGCAGCACCAGTGCCACCCTTGGAGATTTTGCTCACTTTGGAGCAAGAAGTGGAGAATGAGGAGGAAGGGTGGTGGTGGTTGTGGCTGGCCTCGGGGTGCACCCTCTTGCGTGATGAGGATGAGGACAGTGACGTGGATCCGGGAGGAGCGAGCGTACTCCCTTCCATGCTGACCAGTCCTGGAGGACCCCGTAGCAGGCCTCCCGGGCCCTCTGGGCCTCCTCGTCCATTCCCACTGTGCGTGTGTGGATGAGGGTGACTGTGCTTGTGGTGGCGATGGAGGTTGTGATCTCCACCACGATGTTTCTCTTTGCTCACTAGAGGGCTGGAATGTTTACTCTTGTTGTTGTTGGCTGCCATGCCTTCATCTGATGAGCTGTGACGTTCTGATGATGAAACTTTGATCTTCATCTTTAGCTCATCTTTAGCAGATTGTCCGCTTTTATCCAGCTGGGAGCTTCCACCGGACCCAGGAACCGCCAGGCGGAGTTTAAGCGAGCCTTTGTCCCGTTTGTCGCTGTGATGACGTCTATCTTGCCCTGAACTTGAGGAGGGGACTTTAATTTTCAGCGGGGAGGCAGTGGCGCTGCCACCACCACTGTGGGATGTTTGGTGGGGCTGTGAATGTTTTCTATGGTCTACTTGGCTCGTAAAGGATGGTGCATAGGTAGAAGAGGAGGAAGACGACATATCCCCCCTCACATCGCAATCCATTACTCCTCCGTGCTGTTCCTGACTACGTTTCTGGCCAGAGACGGCAAGCTCTGCAGCATGTTTCTCTCGATATTTGTCCAGAGACAGCTTCTGAGCTGGAGTAGATTGAGGTGGAGGAGGCTGAGCTGGTGGGAGGTAGGCAGACTGAGGTGGTGGCTGATGCTTGCCCACCCCGCTCCCACCAGCTCCTTTTTGTTCCTGTTTGACAGGGCTGAAGTCGACCGTTTTCTCAGTCCTGTATACTGGCCCATGCTGAAGCAAAGAGGAAGTGGAGGTCTGCAGAGACAGTGCAGGCTCCTGATGAGGGATGCTAAGCGGTTCCTGCTTTAAACAGGTGGAAGGGTACCCTGCGAGGCTCTGGTTGCCCTGAGGCCACTCACTGTGGCTAGCTGGATTGTATGGGCCAGCCAAGCTGTCCAGAGACAGGGATGCAGAGAAGGTGGCGCCCCCTTTGGAAAAACTTGGGTTGGAGGTGGAGAGTCCAACGAGCGCGGCGTCAGCTGGATCTTGGAGCATGGAAGGCCCCGCAAAGGAGTTTTCCGTCAGCTGAGAGCTCTCAGTCTTGGGCTTTTTGGCAGCTTGTGTTGCCTAAAGGGTAGAAAGATTTGTGACGCTGTTTAGCACTTGATTTTAGTCTGCGGGAAGCTCTCTGGGGTGGGGGGACAAATAATACTGAGACAAGAATAATACGACCAAACTGGGATCTACGTTTACAGCTCCTATATCACAGAACTTGAAATTGTTTTCAGAACTTTTGGCGTACGTGAGACCGTCTACTTTGATACATCCTGTGCTAATAAATCAAAATTAAAATGATAGACTACACGCATCTTTTCAACGCATAAAACAGGGATGTATCCTACCCTCCAGTTGCGTATCCTCTTCAACCGGCTAGGCGTCTTCTCCAGAATCTGCAGAAATTCATGGGTCAACTCTACAAATACAAGATATGAATACGGTCATCAAACAACTCAAATTCTGCGGCCAAACTAACACTATGCCACTTCCTCCTCTCCTATAAACACCTTAGAAAAGTTTACAGAACACAGCCATGTAGGCAGCTTTACCAAAAAAGATGGCAAGATATTACCTAAGTTATAGTCATTACTAATATATTCACTGTGACACATTCTGGAAACGTGTAACACATTAACTCAGTCTCACCATCAAGCAGCTCAAGTGTGACAGAGTTGTCGACATACTCCCACCAGTGCTTTCCATCAGTGGAAACTGGGATCTCCCAGGTTGACCACTTACAGGCCAGGTGGATGCAAACGCAGGCGATCACTGTGGGCTTGTACTGGAGGCAGAAGGTAGTGAGGTGTAGACTGCGTCGTGTGTGAGGGTATGCGCGAGTGATGAGTGTGTGTAGTGTGTGTGAGAACAAGTGAATATTTCACACATATGTGAGGGTGCAGGTACGTGAGTGAGTTGATTCAGGCCAGGCGTCGTCGCGATTGGTTCCACATGTAGAGAGAAGAGAAAGAAAAAAACACAAAGGGAGCAGACAGCTTTAATTCACTGCAGGCATTTTACGTGCAGATTTTTTTTCTTTGTTTTTTGCGTTGAAACAAACTGATAACGTGTCAGCTTCTCATGTCAAAAACAGGTCACAACACAAATGAAATCGATTTTTATAAACACATGATTCCCAGTGTGCTTTAAAGTCAGCATTGAATTGTGTCATGTCACAATGACTTATGTTTCAAGGCTACGTTAAATGTTGGGACATCATAGCAAAAATAGGGGAACTGGGGAGGAGGCCATGTGTAGCCTGCCCATTGTGAAACTGAACCCTGAGGCCACCCATGTGACAGTTGTGTCATTGTACAGCTAAATGACGGGGGGCTGCTCCAACAACCCTCTGTGTGCTGTGCTGTCTTTGGACTGTGTTGAAAGGGACAAACCTAAAGGGGCCTGAAGTGTAAGCATGGCCTCATTATTATCATAGCTAATCTGACCCATGACTCTAGGCCAAAATCATCATTTAATGAATGTAACATTGTTCTGCAACAGTGAAACTGCAAGAGTGATGAGTAATCCAAGTTTAGATCAGAATTAGACAGTACAACATATTCATATCACATGGAAAGTAACAGAGAAATGGCCACCATCCAAGTGATTACAGCTAAAATATAGACACAAACTACAACTAAAACACCACTGAAGACTCTGTTTCTGGATAAAAATTGGTTCTTCACAGTCAGTCATCAAACACTTTGGCCATGAATATACTGGTGTTATCTTAATGAAAGTTAAGTCAGTAAATTCAACATGGCGCCTCAGCATGAAGTTGTGTAAAACAGAACTAGCCACAACTTCGTATCGCTGCATTTTAAAACACATTTGGTTCGAGCTGGATGGTAACCTTGTACCGTGAGGCTTGTACAATGTCTGGAGTCTGATTACGGCGGCCTTGAACAACGCCACACAAGCATTTGGCTGATGACAACATTTCAATCCACGGCTAAACTGGAACTTACATCTAAAATCTATTAAAACATCAGAAATGAGCCTTCTTGGCCACATTAAAATAGAACAATAGGTAAGAGCATTGAGCTATTTTAATAACGGTCACTGGTTTTAGCTTTCAGCTCAGTGCGAAACGTTGCTCGCAGTCAGCATCCAGACATTGTCAACTGATTTGAAGAATTTGAAGAAAAAGGTATTAACATTAACACTAACTCATTCCACCACTGTCTACTATAAACTAACCCTTTAAGGACCCAGTTTTCCTACTACAAGACATGTCAAGATGATTTTGTCCTTGCTTTAATATAAATCATAATCACCAAATGCTTACTGATCAGTGTGAGAGGTACTCAAATAACTACAAGCATTGCATATTCTGCAGGTCCTTAATGGGTCATAACTTTTTCTGGTCACATCTTTTACATGAGCTACATGTATGAAAGAACTTTGAGGAAGAGAGAGGAAAATACGCATTGAAAGACAAGTAAATATTGCAAAAGGAGAAAAATAGTTGAGGAGATAATGCATTTTGAACAGATGGATATGGAAAAGAAAATGTGAAAAGTGAATTTGCGGTACTTACCAGAAGGACCTCTACGAGAAATGTTTACATCTGTGAAATCTTTAGCTGCTATTCAGGCTACCAAAGTGTCTTTCTTTTAGACTTATGCACTTTTCGCAACCGAACAAACATGTGGGTTTCAAGCGCACCACTACACTTCACATCTTGCATTCAACCCATCTGTGCCAACACGTGGTCCCTCGTACAATACACCGCACTGCGACCGGGGCCGGTGACGCTACAAGCCACCCTGTTCCGCTCCCTTTGAACAAAGGAGGGAAGCTGAGGGGTGGAAGCAAGCATCCCAACAACCACCAGCGCAAGTAGGGCCCGTTGGACACTGATAGGGTACCCTGCATTACAGGAAGCTATGGTGTGCAGTCAAAGTGCAACAAAGGAGGGGCTGGATAACAACCTGTTGGTAGCCATGAAATAGGAAGTCTGTGCCAGATCCTTGCTTGCTGTAAGAGAGACAGAAAAAGAGAAAACAGGGAAGGGGAAAAGGGATTACCATTTGTGCAAGCAAAAAAAAAAAAAAAAAAAATCATTTTCATTGGGTCAGGAACTGTTTTCTATTTTTAGTTCACTTTCAATGCACTGATTAAGCCAAGGCCAAGACCGAAAACAACTTCATGGCACTGCACAGCTATGTGATTAATGCTCTTTGCATACGCAGTCGCCATATTGTCTCTTTTATCCACATGATAGTGACTTTTGAACGTGCAAACTGCAGCATTGTGATCCAAAAGGGCAGCAGGATATTTTCACACAAGACATTTCAGGCATAGAAGTAAAAGCACAGGTGTAAAGAATAAAAAAAACAGCTGAATTGCATTTAGATGATCAGGTTTCATGGTCCTGGTGTTGTGCATTCTGGGAAAATTGGATAGATTAGAGCCATGATTCATGTTATTAGTCATCCTTGTGCTTTTCTGCTACGAAAAAGGCCGGAAGACAACTGTCACTATTTATTCTCTTACATGTTCTTCAGACAGATACGGGGCTTTTATATTGAATATTTAAGGGGGTTTAGATTCTGCGTTGCAAATGAAACAGCAAAACCCCAAAATAAAAATGATTACATTTCAGTCTTGGACTCGGCCCAACAAGTGTCAGCAAATGTTGGTGTTTATGTGCCATGTCATACAACGAACTCAAGCGGTCATGACAAAAAGAGAAAGGTGTGCGTGTGTGGTCATGTAACCATTAAATCAGCAAGGTTTTCACCCCCCTCCCCACCCATATCTGAGGTGGGACAAACAAGAGCAGAGGGCACAAAGAGCAAAGAAGGAAGCCTCTACCTCGCACTAGCTGGGAACATTTCACCACATCAGTGTGTGGGTGATCAATAGTAATTTCAAAGCCTGGAACAAAATACATGACAGGTGAGTTCAACACAGACACAGTCGGGAGGTGACATGTCATTTCACGAGTAAACAAACAGATCCAGCGCTCAATTTTATGGCTATCAATTCAGATTCTAGTAGGTATCTCTATGTTAAATATGAATAGTGGAACTTGACTGTCGGTTCATACGTGTACATTATAAATTGATCACAATCAAATCAGCTCCGACCACTTTCACTTTGGATAAGAGACATTCATCAATACTGACTGTAATCAATAAGTGACAACAAAGTGTTATAGCCATAAAATAAAATGTTACACAGCAGTAAAGTTAAATAATATTTAGCAAGCATTCATGTGAAAATTTCCAAAAGCCTTATTAATACCATGTTTCATGTCGGCAATGAGGGAATGACATGTCACCTTTACATGATTTATAGAAAATATGCTCATGACAAGATACCCATACAGCAGCTGAACAATATTTCACTCAACAGGCTGTGATGAATAAACTCAACAGTGATCAATAGCATTACTCCCTTAGTGATAATGACAAGGCAAAGATAATGATTATGATAAACAGAACGCTATCTCTCTCTCAAGTCATCCATTCCAGTCGCCACTACTTACCCAGGGTCTGCAGCACTATGGATTCAAGTATCACCAGCTCTTGAGCTTGCTGGAGGTATGCCTGAAGTTTGATAGACAGTCATTACAACACAATTGTAATGAGTCTATTGATCTATTCCCCTAACAACTGATTTCAAATGGCCAAAAACTCCAAACAAAGAGGCTCATTTTACTATTAATGTAGCCTTGTTGGGTGTAACAGTAGGCCGGGGCGGTTAAAACAAGGCCCTTTGTAGAGGGCGAGGGAATTCTGCACAGCCAGGTACACGTACACAGGGAAACCACGACCACTGAGAGAAGTGGAAAGTCAGATGCGGAAAGGGAAAAAACACTTTCAACCAAACAACATGCAGAGCTTCATCAACTTACATTGCTTTTTGTGTCTAGAGGCGGTTCTTGGGGATTTAGGCAAGCATGTGCAACCTTGATCACATGTTCGAGTTTCCGAGGTTGTTCTTCCACTTTTGCGGCCAAGAATAACGTGGTAGGAGATATAATCTGTACAGAAGCATCAAGACATTTGAATACAAAGCCATGCTAGCTAAACAGCGTAATTTCTGCAACAATCCATCTTACATGTGACACGGGTTGCAGGTCAATACCAGCATTATGTAACAGAATACTTACATTCCTATGGAATTTGGTGAAAGAGTGGTGCATATAAAATCTATGCATGTAAACAATGGCTGTATTTATTGTTAATTGAGAGCTGGATGGCGGGTCAAGGGAAATCTTTAATTTCATTTCGAGTAAATCACACTAGCAACAATAGAGTGAACAATTGAGCTAACGTCACATACCATTACAGGCCACATATCAGTCGGTAACGTATTAACACATAACTAGTCTCAAAAAAGAGTACAGGCGCCCAGAGGAAAGAAAGGTTAACCGTTAACCTCATAGCAAGCTAGCTGTAGATGACTTAGATTATAAATCTGATAATCATACGCTAACGTTACTAGTTCCAGGATTACACCAACATAGTGAGAACAAGTCAAATTACAACGTTAAACATCATCTAAACGTTACATATTGTAATGACCCTTGGCCCTATTTGATAATCTAAGCTCGGGTCGAGGGGGAAAGACATTTTATTTCAGTCAACAAGGGGCTAGCAACAGCTGCAAACTCGCCTAATGGCCTTTTAGACGTCAACCCTCAGCTAGCTAGTTAGCATGCTACATTAGCACATGGTAAAACAGCAAACTATCATATTGAGATTGCAGATTGAGAACTCAATCGTATAACAGTGTTTCGACCAACACAAAAACTAAACATACAAGTCGTAAAGTCCAGAATCGTACTCCATAACATCAGCAGTTTCAAATTAGCTAACAGTGAGGGGCCCGCTCCAACGGTTAGCTAGCGCCATGTCTACTTCCAGTCTGGTCGAGATAAGTTTGTTTACAAAGGATACACGTTGAGTCTCTGACCCATATCTTGGATCAGATTCGCAGCTTGTTGCCGATAGGAGAGCTCCCGGTCTGGTTCCACTCCGCATCGGTGGGACGGCGTGTTTTCGAGCTGCTCCCGGGTGAAAAACCATTTCGACGAAGATCCCCGGCACGCCGCCATTGCTCTACAATGTTCACTTGGGCATCGAGAAAACGGAAGTGATGTCACTGTCGCACAGGAAAGCACTTCTTCTTCGACGGAGAGGCCATGGCTCGATCGGGCGTGCGTCTGCATTTACACTATTCACATTTGTGAATAATCTGGTTGTGTTTTCTATAATGAGATGACATTGTCTTCAGTCGGGTTTAATTCATTTATTCACCTTTTACACAGCACTGGGTTTAGTTTAGGTCAGCTCAATTTGCAGGAATGGACACGCATCGCTCCTTAACTCACAATAATAAATCATTAACTGCGTCCACAAAAGTTATATAACAGAGAGGTATCAATTTCAGGGAACTCTGGTTTCAGAGATTTGTTTTCCTGTGTATATATTAAAACACCGAGGAAGGGATATGTAAAAGTTGAGTCTTTTCGGCACAATCACTGTATTAATTACATTATGTATTATGACATATGACTTCTAACAGAGATGGAAAAAACATTATATTTACCATTAAAATAGCTTCAAACACGTAATTCCAAGTAGTCATATGTTTTTCTTGCACATTTAACAATAATAGCCTCCGGTTTCCTTCTCCGACATACTTGTCTTGTATATTGGGTTCAAACAAATAAGGCAATTCACAAAGAACTGAGAGTAAAATACTTTATTATATCAAACAACAATAATATTGGTCACATCCACTATGCAAACGAACCCAGAATGTTTTTTAGTCATTAAAATATAAATAACTGAGTAAAATCTTTGCGCTGAATCATTGCCTGTAGCAGTTCTGTCTCCGAATTTCATCTTACTCAAACTGCTCTCGTTTCAGTCCCAAAAACTCCAGTGCATTTCCAGCAAGCAATTTCTCCTGCAAAACAGAATTTACACCATTTCAAATGCTAGCACGAAATCACATTTCTTTACCTCAGGATGTTTGGGATTGCCTCTAATATTCTACCAAAGACTAATTGTTCTGTGTGCTTTGCACTCCTGCTGACCCTTTTCTACTTGGCTATGTGTTATTGAGTCAGTTCGTGACTGATGTAACCGCATTGTCCATAAGAAGGAGAAGAAAACATTGTCACCTTTAGTGTGCCATCAAATTCATCCATTGACTCAATCAGTGACCCTGGCTGCAGCTCACCCAGCGGGAACGGATAATCTGTTCCCAGCATCACCTTATCCTGCAAGAGGAACACATGTACGTGCACTTTTGTAGCGTTGAACATAGTGACCGCATTCAGATATACACACACAGTCTCTAAACCGATGAAAGCAGCAATAATTACTGTTCTGAAGCACCAGAGTGCTTCCACACAGCAGAGGAACACTGTGCTACTTTAGTTAGCATGGGTACACAGTTTTTGTATCCAAGGTTTATGTGGTTTTACGCAAATAAGTGCTAATGTGTTCAAATTACCCACACATTCTTCACGCTCAAAGCCAGCAATGCTCCCTCAGTGTCTTCTCAATGTGAGTCCTCTGTGACCACCAGTATGACATGGTCTTTGTGTGTGTGTGGACATGTATTTCTCCTGTTGTGGGGGCTTAAATCTGTTTACACCATCACATTGTGGGGACTCAGCTACCTTATGGGGACAAAATGCAGGTCAGCCAAGGGTTAGCCAAGCTAAGGGTTAGGGTTAGGGTAAGTCTCCAGGAAATGAATGTAAGTCTATGTAATGTGCCCAAAAGTGATGGAAACACAGTTCTGTGTGTGTGTTTGTTCAGTGAATAGTGAATATAAGCTCACTTTTCCAATGACATCGGTGAGCAGCTTCAGGGCGACGGGGTCGTGAACCAGGGAGTCGGTGTAGAAAGAGCCGAGGTATTTCCGGGGACTGATACTGTTGTCCACTGCACACAGATCAGGCCGGACTTTGTGGCCATGTTCAATTCTACCAATGGTGAATGGAAACGAGCCACCTGTAGCCACATAAAGCGATAAAAGTCAAACAACAACTATACATGACATCTTTAATTGAGCATGAGGAAAGAATACACTGAGGTAGACACCTTCATGCTGCAGTGACTTTAATTTACTGCAACTGAAACTTCTGGTCTGTACCTGCATGTGCAAAGCAGACTTTCAGTTTCGGAAATCTCTCGAAAACACCACCAAATATCATCGAGCAGATGGCTATGGTCGTCTCCGAGGGCATGCCTGTGGACAGAAAAGACAACAAAACATTGATGTTTCTTCTCAAACTGTATTTTAAATTACAATTGTGAGATAATGTAAATGGGTTAGTGTTGTAAGGGGCAGAAGCAGTGTATTAAGACAAAGTGGAGCATTATTGGTCATAATCAAAATGCATAAAAGTTCTGAAAGTAACAGTTTTAGAAAATCAATAATGTCAATATGGGAGTTTTTAACACGTGGGAAAATACAATGATTTGGTTTTGATGCGTGAATCATGATTGGACATAATGGGTTACAATATTGGTGCTGTGTTTTTGCTTTGTTATCCACTGGTAATTAAACATGGATCAATTTCAGTCACAAAGAGACTCTATTTTCAAGAGAAAAGCATATTTTATCTATTGTCCAAACATAAGGTGATATTCGATATCTCCTGTCCCTACTCCTTCTCCCTCACCAACCAGCCAGGGCAGCCAATACTTAGCCATCCTCCCATCTGTCTGCATGTCCCACGGATGGACAAATATGGAGCAGCCCAGCTCCTCAGCTGCCTGCATGGAACACACAGCAAGATCAGCATTTCTCCATGAATGAGAACTTGATCTCTTAATGCAAAGGAATGGCATGCACTTCAGTAGGAATTTAGTCACTCTAGTGAAGTGTAAACATCAGCACATTTGCAACTGCTACCACCAGGAGAGTTATTTTATCATACAAGCACTTAGTCTATTGACACGTGCTGCAGTAGTCGATGTCTCACAGCATAAAAAGGATAGAGTTCAGAGGCGTTGAGGTCCCAGTTGTTGATATGCGAGCCGATTTGCACCCCGGGGAAGCCCAGCTCCTTCACACAGCGCCTCATCTCCAGCACAGCCAAGTCAGGGGCTTGCATGGGCAGAGTGCCCAGGCCCACAAACCTCTTGGGGTGGCTACACACTGTCTGGGCTAGATTGTCATTTAAAAGGATACAGAGATCCAGCGTGTCATGAGGTTTGGCCTGTAATTCAAAAATGGGATGTGAATAGGCCAGTATGAACGCTGAAATGCAATTTGAATCATGTATTCTTCATCTTCGTGCTGATGCTTCTGTGACTGCAAAGAACCAAAAAGCACTTAAGAGGCTTTGCAGACAAGCATATAAGCCACTGTGGTGTTCACATTAAGCCTGAAATTTCATTTTCTCCTTTTTTTTCAGCAGGAATGGGTAGGTGTAGCTCACAGTGATTTGCGGCAGAGTAAACAAAATGATGTTTCACTCAGGTCTTAAGCACACAGCAGTAAAACATAATAGCTGCACTGTTTTGGATTCAAGCTGCTTAGACTTAGAGTGCACTTACCCAATAACTGAACATCACAGGAACGGTGGAAAGGGCTTGAACTGTCACACCTGAATGTCAGCAACAGAAACACGTGCCAGGCATCAGCAACATGAAACACTGCCCTACTTGTTGGTGTCTTTTGTGTGTTTCTGCGTATACCGTGCTGATCCATGTCCTTTAACCTTGCATTTGCATCCCAGCAGTTTTCCTGGATCACTCGAAACAGCTTCCCGTCCTTCATCATCTCTGCTTCACCCTGTAAAACCACATTTACACCATCTCAGTGTGCCTGCCTCAACTCTCTGTCATAAAGTCTGGACACCTCAGCAGGTTTATTGTTCTTGCTCTTTGTCATTTCCCTCATTAAACTTAAAAAATTCCAGTGACTACCTACAAAAAAGCAGTAGCAGGGTCACAGCTCCACCAAATAGTGATGTAAGTGTTCAAATGATCCAATATCTTGCCAAAATGTGAAAGTTAGAGGACAACGTCCAAAAACAAACAGAAAGAAAACAGATTTGTGTATCAGAACTGAGTTTTTTCTTCTTTCCTTGCTCATTGATCATCTCACAACCCCTCAGATTTAGCTTGTTGTTCCTGCATATGAAACTGTTGATGAAGCACTTTGAACCAGCTCCAACCACAGCAGCTAAAACAGTAATAAACTGCTTACACACTGATGCCTCAGTATTAATAATCTAATGATGTCATAAATATTAATATATCAGTCAGAGGGACCAAACCAGTACTTTTACTTTAATACTTGAACTACATTTTGCTGCTAATACTGATGTACTTGTACTTAAGTTGGATGTTTCATACTGGACAGTATTTTTACACTTCTCTATTGGTACTTAAAGTAAAGAATGTGGATACTTCTTCCACCACTTATATTTTCAGGCTCATGAGATTATGTGAGGTTTGGATTTTACCACAAGATGGCAGCAGACAACTGGTTTACACTGTTTCATGCAAAACACAAGCGATGTAAACTTTTATTTACATCTAGTATTAAACTTTCACGAGAGACAAATTTCTCTGAAAAGGTTATTGCCGTTTATGTAAATGCACATATACATTTAACATATGGAGAGGGTTTTTTTCTCCTTCTTAACGGCTGTAATTAAAAATCTTGGTTGCATCCGCACCTGTTTTACAATGTGACTTGGAGTCCTCATCGATCTTATTTTAACATTGGCATCAGGACTGAAACAGATGTTCATCACCAGACATGGCTCATGTTTGAAGGCGTCAACTATTTGTCCTTATGTGCAGTTTGCTGCTGCCAAAAGCTCAACTAACATTTGCCAGTAAAAGTTACATTAGCTTTGCAACTGTTAGGCTGCTCTGTGCTCTGCTGTGTTGAAGCGAATCTCTCCGCCGATGCAGTGGCACCGTGCTGAGTTCTGCAGCTGCTCACATGGAGAGGACCAGGCTGACAGGTCCAAGGGGCAGAGTGCAGCCGGGGGGAAACCTGCTGTGACTCCAGCACTGTACACAGTAATGCAGTACAGTTGCATAAGTGCTCCTGTGACTACACTCTGTGTGTACACGCATGCAAGTTAACAAAGTGTGACTCACCTTGCAGTGATGGTGAAGCTGGACAAACCCATCATACCCATACCTCTGAAACACATGCAAAAGAGTGACTATGCTTAATGATTCATCAAAATATCATGTAGTGAAAAACACATTATGCAATAGATATCTGGTGTATTTAATTTAGATGTAAAATCTCTGTGTACACGTGAGCACAGTTTGGTATCCAACACCCGTCCTTCTGTGGAAAGCCTCTATTGATTGTGCTGTTCCATCTGCGAGGGTTCAATCTTCATCCTAGAGGACTATCCCCTCCAATGCCCTGGATAACTCACACTGAATGCCATCTGAGGCAGCTGACTCTTTTGCATACAGATGAAGCTGCAAATGATCTACGTGAGCAGTACAGCCAGTAAAGCCCTGTTTCATATCCCTGCAGATCTTCAGCACTGTGTACTTTGTTGATGCCACAGAGAAGCTTCAGCCTTCCAAAATGTGAGATGGGTTTTATACCCTTCCTTTAAAAGTGTGAATCTATTTCTTCAAGTGGCTATTTCAGTGAAAGCCTGCTTTAAGTTAAATTTATGCATACCAGTTCGTCAGTGGAGCTTATTAGAGGTTAACTGTAGCGTTCAGTTTGGGGTGCTGAGAGCCTCTTTAAACGCTCAAAAAACATACTTAATATGTGATACTTCAGCTATGTTTCTGAATTTTATGAGAAATGCTCATTGAAATAATTTTGATCTGATAACATGTTCCAGAAGTCTGCAACAGAAAATGATGCATTACATCTGTTTGGGGTCTCAGAGACCTCAACTGCAAGACATGGTTAAATACAATGGATTTTCATTTGCTCCATATGTTATCATGTGATTGGTGCTGACAGCATTAACCCTCCCAAAAACCAATGTGGACACGAGAGTTTAAGAACCTCTGCATGTGCACTGATCTTTTCTAACCTCTATAATCGAATTAAAGAAAAGATATAGATAATAAGTGGGCTTCAGTGATACAGTAAACCAGCACCTGTACAAAACATGCCCATCATATTATATTACCGTATATATTTCTTTACTTATGGAAAGAAGATACATAAAAATCTCCACTGTTCAACACTTGACATGGGGAATAATTAGGTGCACATGTTTTATGGTTTCATAGAAATTACTTGCACCTCATACTGTTGTTACCTCATGCCACTTGCACTACTTGCATGTATTTATATTTTTGGATATTATGACTGTTTGCACTTCTAGGTAGGTGCTAAAGTGCATTTCATTGTCTCTGTGTTGCACTCTGCGATGACAATAAAGTTGAATGTAATATAATCTAATCTAATCTCGCCTCTACAGCGGCACAGGCATTAAGAGCAGGAACAGAGGATATGTGAGGAGAAGGCCATCTCATTGAACATTGACCATCGATTAAAGTTTAACCATCCACAGAGAGTACAGATTTATGGAGTGTGCCATCAAACTCCCTGCTGAAGCTCCCGTGGGAAATGTCTGCACATTCTACTTGACTGGCATTTATTAGCATACAGTGAGAAACTCTACCTGCTGCTAATGCAAACAAAGACGTTTCTTAAACCCTCTCACCCACACGAAATGAGATCCAGCCAATGGAGTGTGTGGATCCACTCACACCCCAAAAACCTCTCAGATCTTTGCTGAACTTGCCTCTCAGTGCCTACCTGTTTCAAGTTAGGCCACTCCTTGGGTAAAATATGACTGTGAATATCAACCTTCATCCTTTTGATGACCCTCTGGAAAATGTGGAGGTCTGCCGCCCGATGTTTCTTGCTCTAATTGATTCGACAAATTCGCTCTCTGCCCTCAGGCAATGCCCGACAGGTGAATGGCTGCTGCTAAGGGCACCCTGGTAATTTATTACCTAGTCTGTAAAACAAACAAACTGTAACCACTAGTCTGTGCGGCATCCTCACTGATGTTTGATATGCTGAACCATGAAGCAATACTATAGCCTAAAAATACACTCCCCACTTACTACAGCTACCACCAACACACAACCACAGAGTACTTTAAAGCAGCATGTCTGCGCAGCTGTCTGTATTGTACTTGTAGTTTCATGCTTACAGTTCTGTTTGTGATAACTCTGGATGTTACAGCAGTTGCATTGCGCCCGGCTTTTGCTTTCAGACACAGCTGAAATCACTCCATGGATTATAGATCAAAATAAGCATCGAGCTGAACGATCTTATAGAAACATCACTTCTTTTTTTCAGTATTTATTCCTGCCTGTGACCATCAAACTCCTCCCTCAGTGTCACTTACTCTGGGTCAATGGACTGTTCCCCTGGACTTACTGGACTTACTACTGATTACCTCATAATTCTTAAAAATTCTACACTTACATTTACATGTTTCAAGTTGTTTATTATTTATGTGTGATTTATATTGTAGTATAGCCTACATATTATACATTTTTGAGGGGTAATCGGGTCAGTTGCAGTTGCCAGAACAAGTAAATAAAACAGATAGGAATGAGTAGGAAACATTGTCCAGAATGGCACTCCACTTGGACAGCATCCTTCTCTCCATACTGCCTCCATATTAACACTTCATTTCAACATATTCTCTAAGATATTCCCTATTTCCTCCTTCTATTTCATTGACTTAATCCACAATGGACTCAACTGCAAATGACCCAGTTTCCCCTCTGGGATCAATAAAGCGTTCCGATTCTGGTATCCTCACCTGCTCACAAACCTGCGTTTCGGCGCCACCTGGTGGCTACCTGTCGTAGCGCAGTAAACCCACTGAACGCGAAGGCTGAGTGCAGAGGCAGGTTGTGTCACCAAGAAGCAGAAGGAGGAGAAAGAGTTGATTTCCAGGGGCTTTTATTATTTGATAAGCACGGGTCAATAAGGCAGCTCTGAGAGCAGATTCACCACCAAGAAAGATGGAAAGTAAATGATCTACTTAGATAAAAAGCATTAGGCTGATTAGAGTAGACGTATGTTGTTATTACAGTATATCCAGAAAAACAAATGTAAATGTTGCCTAATGTGCCTCTAAAAATGCTGAGTGATCTAAGTAGATGTCACTGACTACTTCACGTTGTGGCCTGTATGGGAATCATGTCCTGAGATCTGAGAGGAGGAGGAGGAAGGGGAGGAGGAAAAAAACTTGCTGGCACCGCCTGTCAGATTCACAGCAGATCTCCCAGATTTATCGCGTCGCCGCATCTAACCCTAAACTGTCTCCAAGTGGCTCCGTCGGACAGGGAAGCCTTTCAGCGAGCCTGCAGAGCTGACTTCTCACAGAGGGAGTTGGTTGATGCTGGAGAGATAAAACCTTCATCTCTCATCTTCTCTTATCGCCATCTCCTCTCTGCCACCCCCTGCGCAACTGAGCCGACACCGGTGGCATACTGGACGCGCTGGATGGCTGCTGCGCTCAGCGAACCGGCGTGACTCTTTTTTTTTTTTTTTTTCTTTCTTTCTTTCCATCATCATCCTCATCATCTTTCTCTGCCTCTGACCCCGAGCAAAAACAACAACTGCAAGAACAATGACGGACCCGGCAACCCAGGAGTCCTATGCTGTCCCAGACCCGACTATCGTGGATCCCTGCCCTCCCATGGTGCGGAACGGCCAGTGCGCCCCGGATGGCTTCAGCAACAACCATCACCAGCAAGCCAAAAGCCCCGGCCACCCCGAGGCGTTCACCACGGGTCAGGAGATGAAAATCACAGACAGTGTGGAGGGAGAAGGTAGCTTCACCTGTCTCTGTCATGCTTACAGCTGGCTTTTAAAAGTTATGGATGTGCATGTCTGTGAATGTGTGTGTGTGTGTGTGTGTGTGTGTGTGTGTGTGTGTGTGTGTGTGTGTGTGTGTGTGAGAGAGGGGTAGATGGGGGAGACGGGACGGGTATTTTTACCCATATGAGGTATTTATAGCCCGCTCTCATTTAAATAATTCATGATAGTCCTACATCAGCAGAAGTGAGTAAAGCAAAAGTTGAATTCAATGCTTAAAACATCGTTAAATTGATTCAAGCCCCCATAGCCCAAAGCCATTCATTCATTAACTTCAGTTTCATGTATTACATTGCTACTGGGGACGAAGTTGGCTATGGGAATTCAATAGTTCCTTCCAACATGCGCCAGGAGACTCATAGACTCCGTCTGCTTTACAGATTGTGATACCAGTCACATGCATGCCTAACAAACCCTCAAGTGTGCCTTTGCATTTGCTTAAGCACATGTGAGAATGTCTGGGTGTGATTTTTCTACTAATTTAATCCCGTTCATCATCTCATATGCATAGAACATGAGAAACAACGCATTCCAGGGTGGATAATAAGAGGGCCTCAGTTATACAATAAACCCTAAGCCTGCGGCTTAGTTTATTTATTCATTCAGTTGGTTTATTTAATGTCATCTCTGTTTGCGGGATTAGATTTAAAGGCAACTGACATTTTAAGCAAACTGTGCAGCATTAAGTAGCCTAATGATACTAATATAATTAATATGCTATAATATTATTGTATTTAGTGTTGTGACAGTGTTGGGTTTGGCTTATTTTCCAGAGGTGGAGTCACCCTACAGTGTCCACCTTGTATCCATCTAAACAAAGATAAAGAGGTCAGAATGAGGGTTGATAGAAGAAAGATGCATTTGTCCTGTTTTTGTCTGTTTGCAACACCTTTGAAAGATGCTGTCATTCCTTAAATGGCTTTAAAACAATGGTCAGTTGTTAGATTTTAGCCCTTAGGAAGAAGATTGAACCCTTTAAGTGGTATTCCAGTGATCCCATGAAGTGTGGGAACTTTAAAAGGGTAAAAAAATCAAAGCAGTAGAGGCGCAGATATCCTGACTCTTTGTTCCTTGTGAGGGTCAAGCTCCAAGAGCACCGGATCCTGTATTTCCCAACTTAATACCATCTGTCATTTGACTGGCAAACAATCATGTCACCCTGATGACATCACTGTGACATCATCAGGGTTATTCTCTCAGGTTTGACGAAGCTTCTCTGGAACCATAGATGTCATTATGCAGCAGGTTTAACAGGCTGAGCTGCACTAACTATCACAAGTAAAGAGATTTTTAGGTTTAAAAATGGTGGCATGTCCCTTTAACTGTATACCATCATTTGTGTTACTCTGCTCGTGTTGTCAAGTGAAGTCATTAGAGTCAGAAAGGCCGTCGTCTGGATGAGGGTCGTTCGCAGAGATGCATGAGCAGGCATCGAGGAGGGAACTTTATTTTAAAGTGAGCTTTAAACAAACACATCACGCACACACATTTCAGCACAATATATTTCTCACATTCACACTCTCCCCGTCTACCTCCCTCCTCCGCTTTCCTCATCTCGCTCCTATTTACATAAACGTCTCTGCCATCGCTGGTAGAGCACCTCTGCAGTCTGATCATGCTTTTCCACGCCAGTTTTCCATCTATCTGTCATGCTTAGACATGGAGACGTTGTTGTATAGTCGTGTCAGATAGAGTTATAGTCAGACAGGTAGCGGGAGTCTTTCAGATGATGTTAAAAAGTAATTAATTTATCTCTTTCAGGTCACACTCCTCCCAAGAGTGTTATCTTCAGTCATGTGTTTCCTGGCTTTCTGTGTGTGTAATCAGCCTTTTGAGCCACATGGCTGATGTTAATTATTTTTAGAAAAGAAAGGTGTGACAAGAGACAAGTGTCAAGAGGGAGAGAGACACACACACACGCACACAGTCTCACCCAACCACCCACACAAATGTGTGTGTGTGTGTGTGTGTGTGATGTATGAGATATTAAGCACATGCCTTCTGCCGTCTGATCCCCCCAGCCGGGGATCATGTGAGCAAAGTGATTTAAGCATGCTGTCTCACTTCCTCCTCTGCCACGCACACACACACACACACGCACACACACACACTATAACCACATTTATGTCCTTTCAGTTTTTTCCTCTAAGTATAAAACTTGGACACCATAACATTTTTATGTCATTTAGTTGTTTTGTGTAGCTCCTACTGGGCGCTGTAGGTGCTCTCCTATGAACTGTGTATATGCAGATATACATAAGAAGGTAATCTTGAATGGTGTGTTTTGATCATGACCATTCAGAGATTTGACTATTTCTTGCCTGCAAACTGTGCTGATATCCATAGAAAATCATGCTGACCCCTTGAACCAGCAGAGCGTGTCCAGCCGGGTTAGAAGACATCACGACAAATTCGATGTCAACGTTGGTGTCTGCTCTTATGACTGGACACATTTCACTGTAGCTCTAAATGTTGCTCCATGTGACTCCCTCACACATAGAAAAACACGCACAAACCCTGACGGAGACCTTTTAGATGCTTTTTAGCTCCCCTTAAGCCATGTGATTTTCTCTGACTTTGTATTGTTAAAGAAATCGATTCCAGCCAGATGAGGTGATTTCACATCAGCTGAAAGTCAAGAGGTGAGCGGGGTTGTGTCGTAAGCATCTGTCACGATGCTGAGAACAGTTTGTGTCTGACGTTTTCAGTGGAATACATTACTGATGTTTAACTATTAAATGAGTACCATACTTAAGATGTCAAGGTTGTCTTTGTCTCCCATAGTGACACTAAGAAGCTGTATGAGAAACACTAAACTGTCCTTTGCTCAGAGTGCAAGGATCTGGCTTTCCATTAAAAACAGGCGGCAGTGTTCACTGATGGGAAGCTGGTGAGGGATCCCAGTAGCGGCACCAGCTCCCCCTGGATGCTCTGTCTGCACAGTCTCTTCTGTCCATCCCCACGCTGGACTACAAGGCCTGCGTGCAGGGTGAACTGGATCTCAGCTTGGGCTCGAGGACCTCAGATTCCAAACATAAAGCCTGCGTAACAAGCTGGACGTGTGGAACGTCTACCTTTCTTTTAAAATCGGCCTTTTGGGGCGCCTCAACTTTTTACAGAGGCACAAAGCACCATAGATGGTTTGATTCGTTCCTGCTGAGAATTGGTTCAGTCATCAGTTGTGTTTGCAGCAGTATAAAAGCCTTTTTACAAGATAAAACAATCATGTGACTTTATCAGCTCTGTATCAGCCGCTAGAGGCATTTCATTTCCCCTTGTGTTGCCATTTACAGTAACAGTTTTGAGCCTGTGAGGTGCGTCATATTGCTTCCTGATGTGCTTTGTAAGGCTAGTTGATCACAAAGCGAACTTGCTTCAAAATGTAGAGCTACAGCTGATTTTGAAGTGTCATAAGTGAATACTGATCAGGATTCAAGTTACAACGTTGAAGCGGTAAGAGTGATGACAGTCGGTGATTTCCTGCAGATCAAGCGATGTGGCACCCTGAAAAATATTTACAACAAAAATGACCCAGTTTTTCACATAAAAGACAGAGGGTGAAAGTTCCTGCAGCATTCAAAGACATTCAGTGGGTTAAAAAAAATAAGGAATGAACAAGGCGAAAGTCTACTTTTCAAGCATTTCCTAATTTTTGTGCGTGACTTCAGCATCACTCTTGTAACAGCAGTGTCATCAGTGTTGAGGCTTTGTCCAGTGAGAGAAAAAATCCACAAAACCGGCAGGAAATTTTTCTTTCCGTGGATAAAGATTCCATTCAAACACGAGTGACGGCATTTCATTTCCCCCTTAACCTAGCAAAACAAAGACCACGAAGTTCCATTCAGACATGATTACTGAATTGTGTCCAAACGATTTGGTTCAAAGGTTAACGGAGCCATGTTTTCCCCTTCATTAGCTCCTGTTGTCTGCCCGATTCAGCACCAAACTTGCAGTCTGAAAAGGAAAACACCTGCATCTCACGGGTGACTGCCTGTATGGTCTCTGGGAGAAGCTTCTGGGTGGAATGACAACTGATATCATTAAAAGCTCTTTTGGATGTAAAAGTTCAGACTCATAAATATTGCATGAGTCTGCAGAGCCAGCCTCACGCTTCATGACAATGGAGCAGCTTCAGGCAGTGCAGAATCTGGGCTGTTTTGTCTGTGACTTCAGGCAAAGACTCCTCACAGACAATCGGAGCTGTGAGCCGTGAGGAAATACACGTGGATTGTTATACGGCGTGTTCTGCTTTAACACCGTCTGTGTTTAGTCTTAGGACGGGGCTGTGCCTTTAAAAGCTATTAAGACTGTTCAACAAAGGCAGCCTGACTTATTCTGTGAACTTGACATACTTTGATCGGTTTCCTTGATAATTTTACATTCTGAATATTTTATTTCCTAATTGCTTTGTGGAAGTTTGAGGGCCCATCCTTACCCTGCAGCCGTGAGTGGAGCTCTGCTTAAATTAAGTTTGACAAGCTGCTGTTGAGCTATGCTTCACTCATGACCTGTAATCTGCAGTGTCACGTCTCTGGACATTACACAATGGTTTGTGTCCCTCACTGTTAATCCCCAATGATCCGGTGCTCTCTTGGAAGGTGTTGAGCATTATCTAACAGGAGCGATGCACGGAGGGTAGAGGAAACAGCTGCAGTGGTGTTTGAAAGTGAAATAAAAACTCATTCAGTTGGGCGTCTTGTAGAGGATTGATTGCAGTTGGTACAACAGTCAATTTATGGAGATTTTCTCTAGCCTGACCTCTGACCTCCCTTTAGATTGAATTTCAGGATACGGCTGATTGGCTTGTCTTGCATAGAGAGAGCTGTCATTATCTTAACCAAAACAACACAATATTGTTTATCCAAAGTAGTTTAATTAATTGCTGGTTCTAAATGCTGAATTTGAACAACTTTTTAGCATTGCTCTGAGGGACTTCTAACCTTTTTTTTCCATGAAAGTCAATATTTAAAAGAGCTGCATTGCAGTCTTAGTACTTGAAAAGGTTTGCTACCCCTGGCTGCCTGATAAGGTTGCACAATAAACGATGACATAAAATAAACATTACAAAACACAGAAAAGAAAGATGTAACTTGTCTTGTAACAGAGTTTGTGTCTCACTGCAGGTCTTCTGGAGAGCAGCATGCGCCTGAAGCCCCATGAGGCTCAGAGCTACAGGAAGAAGGCACTCTGGGTCTCCTGGATCTCCATCGTGGTCACGATCATACTGGCTGTGGTGGCTTTCAGTAAGCATTTTAAGCATTTGTCTGTAGGTAGCATGTAGCTCCTCTTAACAGTGTATGAGCGATCCAGCAGCGACAAGCGTGACTGAGGCAGTTTGTTTCTCACTTCCCTGTTGACTCAGAGGGGATGTTGTCATCTAAATGTCTGTTGTAGTAATGCTGCAAACATGTAGTAAGTTTTACAAACCTCTCTCACGCAGTGTGGGGTTGGAGTGGATGGCCTGAGGTACACTGTTCCACAAAGGCACTCTAGCACTCAAAAGCAGATATTTGTTAGTTTGATGGTTTTTGCCCACACATTTATTTTAATGTAGGGATAATCAGCTTTATTTGAGCGTTGACTGCAATGAAAGAACAATAAAACAGCAGACGAGAGAGCGCTGATAAAAAAAACACCGAGCTAACAGATTCCATGGTGCGTTCAGGACACATTTTCAATGGATTCTTTCAGCGTGTCCAACAAGCCTCACCGAGAGTGCACGAGTTTTAAAGGAAACCTTTTTGGTCTGTTATAAAAGAAAGGAAGGCCTGAACCCCAGCAGTGTCACTAATTTGAAATCAGCGTATTATAAACAGGTCACACATTTCTTGTGCGGTATGAGGACAAAGAGCATGTGCCTTTTACTCACACTGACCTGCTGAAGATCAGCTCTCCAGAGAAGCAAACGAATGAATCACAGCAATTAACTTTAAATCTGGAGGAGTTAGGACGATTCGGCAAATCAACAGTGTTACTGTTCTCTGGTGGACCGGGGCTGCACTTTCATGTTTTTTATTCCAAAGATGTGGTTTAGAGCCTTACACACCGTAGCGTGATACAAAGAAGCATTGTAGGTTCATTAGTTGTGTTATATCAGCTGCGCTTGCTGGATCAAAAAAAACTATTTGCTGAAGCTGTTGCTACAAACTATTTGAACGATATATATTACACTTAACTAGTGGAACAGTAGAGGAGCATGGAAGACAGTTCGTGTCCAAAAAGTGACAAAAAACAATATGAGATGCTGTGAAATTGTATTATTTGCTTCGGGTCGAGGGTTTTATCACATATGAGCAATAAGAAACTGCAGACTAACAGTAAACCTCACAACGCGCTGCCTCAGACTTGTCCTTTTAGTCTCAGTCGTGTAGTTTGAGCTAATTCGCTGTTCCTCAATTTTTCATGCTTTTAAGGCTCCCTGCCATTTATGTGGCATTGACACGATTCCTTCAAAGTAAATATAACATAGAAGAGACTCGTTGGGCAAGAAAGATTCACTGGAAGAGGGCAAAGATGTGTATTCTCAATACATGTAGGTATGTACATTAACAAGGGCCAGATGAGTGTGTACTGTTGTACTAACACAGGAACATATTCAGCATTGAGGTAAGAGGAGAGTGCAGAATAGTAAATTCTAGTTATTTAATCAGCTGCTTCCTCATCGTTTTCATCAGAGAGGTTTCCTAGCCGGAGTGTTTATAATCTAATGTCCATGATGTCTTTGACTGCTTTGATTTCCCTTATATAACAAACATGCATTAATTGTACTTGGCACTCACAACTTCAGATCTGGAAGAAAACGACTTGTTTTTCTTCTGGAGCCTGTCTGGTGATTCATTTTTGGAGGTTTTTCAGACTCCATGTGTTTTACCTCGTTGATCCCTCTGATGTTGTAAAAGGATGTAGCAACAGATTCAGCACACATTTTTTTGTCTCATGATATGGATGATGCGTAGCGTACACCGCGCTCCGGTTTGCGCACCACAGGATGTTGCTTTGTCATCGTGGCTAAGCATCAGCGGCACGCCACGAAGTGTCCCAATCTTTTCAGACCTTTCCTTATCCTTGATGTGCTAACCGCAGACTTGCCTTTTTAAGCAATGCAGCTGCGTGGATTCACAGTTAGAAACCAACTAAAAGGACAACCAGGAAGCTACATGAGGGAAGTGGGAGTATTTGTGAAAGTTCTTGTGCACACAACATTAAGTCAAAAGCCCCATTTTTTAATGTAATGCAAAACCTTGTTTAATTTGAAGAAGTATTCATGAAATCATAAGGAAAAATAATGAACCACTATAATAAGCCAGAAAACAGATTTTTTAACATGTCTTCCTCAGTAGTTTACACACAGGGTTCAGCATTTTAACTTTGTCAAATCTTTGTTTTAGTTAAAACGGGTCTCATAAATATTTCAATATTAAAAGTGGAGACAGAGACAAAGAGTTCCAACACAGAGACTTGAACGGAAGATGACCCACAAAAAGACAACAGAGGGACGACGGTGCAGGAGGGTGTAGACAGGCTCGACTCCGCCAGCCATAACTGCAGCCTCCAGAGGACGGGCGCTAGGTTAGGAAATTAATAAATGAATGCAACGCTTCCCTCGTCTGCCCCCACGCAGCATGGACAGGGGTAAAAAAAGACAGAGGAGGGGCTGGGACAACTGACAGAGAACAGAGGGGCTGGGGACAGATGGATATGGAGGTGTGGCGTGAAGCTCTGAAAGGTGCGATGGTACCAGGGGACGAGGCAGGATGAGTCCTGGCAGGCAGCGTCAGGGATTTAGTGATTCTGATGGCTCAACTTTAAAGAACACCAGCATGCCTGTGCCCTACTTTCTCTCACACTCTCGCCATCCTCCATCTTTTATCTTTTACGTCCCATCAGCTTGTTTCCTTATCCTTGTTTACCTTCCTCTTCATGTGCTGTCTTATCATATCTGTCCCTCTTTGCCCTCTTTATTTTCTCTCTATTGGTGGAGATAGTTCCAGTAAATTCTATGTGCCTTCTGTACAGTTTTCATGGAGCTTCCTCCGGTGGACATCTTTTAATAAAGCATGGTAAAAGTCAAAGACCTCTTTATCTACTCATGTGTCCTTCATCCTGCCAGCCTTTCTAGCTTTTATTCTTTTTTCCTTTGCCCATCTTCTTCTCTGTCTCCCTTTTTTCTCTCTCTAAGGAAAACAGCAAAGACCTTCTGTCCTTCTGCGACATTTAGCAGAATTTTAACATTTAGAAGGACTGAGGGCTCAAGGCCGATCCTTCTCTGCGCTGCCTTCGATTGTATTGAGGCTTTAATGTCTCGATAATAACTGGATGCTCCGTGTTAACTCGCATCCTTTCTTGAGAAGCCGTCCTTTGTGCTCTCCCCTCTCCCCGCTGGCTGTGCACCTGGGAAAGTGGTACAAGTCCTCAAGGCTTTATCAGACATGTCGGGCTCAGAGAACGAGCGTAGACCACGCTTCAAGACGTAGTAGCAGGTATGTTAATGTACAGCTGGTGTTAAAGTGGCCGGCAGAGTGCCAGGGAGTCATTTCTTCGACAAATGTGACAGACACACACAGGAAACCACAAGACAGCACGTTGCCTCCATGTGTTGGTTGGTTAGGCATGTGAGCACTCGTGGATCTGAATCGTACATTTCCAATCTGATGGACTGAATTAAGAGCTTCGCTCCAAAATAAAATATTCATGATTTCAGGAAAACATAAAAAGACAACTATTTACTTTGATTCTCTGTTTAAATGAAATAAAGAATCCAGGGAGAGAGAGCGGCAGACACTACCACCCTCCCACATAAGTTTATTTCTGTTGTTTTATGTAAATGAGGGTCTGAGAAAACAAACGTTAGTCCCATGACAATATTTTATACAGTTAGCAGTAGAGACCCAGCATTTTAGTGTGCTGCATTCATGGTGATGTTTCCAGGGATTAAATGTCACTTGCAGGATTAAAAAAAAGTATTCCCCCCACTTCTTCTTCTTCTTTGTTCCATATTCTGTTAAAATCCTGGTGAAATATGAAATCAAAGCCATAATACATGACAGATTATCCTAATATACCGGGATAACGGACAGGTGAAAGTGAAAAAGAACACAACTTATAGCAGGTTTGCACACAGTCCCTTACAGACATTTCCTTCCATTTAAATGTAGCACCTGCACTTTACCTGTGTGCTCAATTATAAAGAGGAGGGAGTGTTTTCTGTGTTTCTTGTAAGAAATCCCAACCCAAGCTGTCTAAGTAACTGAATAGATATTGTTTCATTATCAGGTAGAAGGGAATTTCTGAGTTGTGTTCATGTGATGCATGTCTATTGTGCTTTCTAAGCGGACACAGGAAAAGCTGTTCCATATTCAGAGCGGGAGACGGACTGCACGCCAACAGGGATGATTTTCAGATTGCCTTACAGGGCTTCTAGGAGCAGGCTATAGGAGCTGGCCTGTGGACTAATAGGATGCCGCATGACCCACCAGTGGCACTGCCAACAACCATTTAATGTTTGAGCGAGAAAATGGGAAACTTGTGCTAGGAGGGGGTAAAAGAGGGACAGAGATCGAAAGGGGACAGATAGACAGAAATAAACAGAGGGAAATAGGAGGGGTGGCAAAGATTTAGGAAAAGAATTAAATTAAGGGAAAAATGAGACAAAGTAATAAAAAGATAGACTGTGTGATACAAGTAGAGGAAGTTAGAGCGGGACAAGAGGAGACTAGGACAGAAAGATGGAAATCAGGGATGTGATAGGTGGAAAAGAAGTTGAGCAAAGGACAGATTCGGACAAAAGGAAGAAAGAAATGGCTAACCCTTTTACTCACAGCCTCCCTCTCAATCCTCTATTTCTCTCATTTCTCTGTGTTTCTTGTTCACTCTCTCGCTCTCCCTCTGCAGTAGAGCTGTAATTACTGTGATTTAACCCAGATACATAAAGTAAAAACTCAACATAAGTTATAAATAAACCATCACTTTATGGATATCTATCTGTGCCCTGACTTTGTAGCTGTGGATAGGCAGAGCTGAGCAGAGAGTGTATAAAAAGTTAAGTCAACCTTCACACAAAAGACGCATGTTTGACAAGTGGTAAGAAAGAACTGGTGAGAATTGAACCCATGTTTGACCTATGGACCTAGGAGGCTGCTGGCAGGGACTGCAGCTTCATAGAAAACACCGTGGACTAATACCAGAGCTGATAAGAACATTTCAGCTAAGCAAAGCTGGAGACGTTCAGGTGATTAAAAGTGGTTACTGGGCCGTTTCCTGTCGAAACATCATTTATATCTTCCAAAATCACAAACTTTACATTCTGTTTAGCTGGTATCTTGTTGGAGATTCTTCAATCTTACACGGCCTGGATGGATATTTTAGCACTTTAGTGTTTCAGCCTTTAAAAGAATACTTTACTTTATTTCTGCTGCCCTGAATAAGAGTCTTGACCAGGTATGACAGCAGTATTATAAAGTACATGAAAATATGTGTCACATCCAGCAACAAAGGGAGGATGACCCAAACACAGACAGCCGAGGCAGACTGGGACAGTTCAGTGATTTATTGCAAAACACTGGGTATATATAGACTTAGAGGCAGGCAGGTATAGGCGCAGGTGCAGGTTCAGGTTCTGCTGGCTTGAAAGCAAAAGGCACAAAGCACATAGCAACTTTGATGCTCTGGCAGGAAGTGAGAGGAAATGTGTTGGTTAAATACTGCAGGACTGACGAAGGAAGGTGGGAACAGGTGAGCAGGTGGGCGGGGAAGGTCAGGTGACACTGGAGAGGAAGGGATCACTGCTGGGCTGGAGGGAGTGGACGGAGTCAGACGACCTTTCAGAAGACTCATCATTAGGCTGGCTTTGCTTTTTTACACTGAACCAAACTGGAAAAGGGAAATAGAAGTGATGCCACGTTCTGAGCGCCATGTCAGATTAATTATTGTGCGAGCAGTAGCCTGGCTGTTCACCTGAAGCACATTTCTCTGCGCCGGTCAGCAAGCAGTTCTGCTTGAATTCCACGTAGAGCTGATGAAGTCATGAATTTATAATGTAAGGCTTTTCACGTGTTCCTGGATAAGCTGGGCGTAGCTTCCTCTGCAACAGTGACCGTGATCTGCAGTGAGGGCCTTCTCTGCTGCCTCCTGCACAGCTGACAAATGTGTGTAATAAGTATGTAATTTAAAAAACACAACGACAAACAGCAGTGAATGTGTTCCTCCCTCCGCTGCGGGCTTAGAGGCGGAACAACAGTGCCCCTCGTACGGTGTTTGCATGCTTTATACAAAACGGTGACCTTGAACCGGCTGTGTCAAAAGGGCTAGAGTGAGAGAGATGACTTGGACAGGTGGACAAATGGAGAAGAGCGACGAAAGCAGCTGGAGAAGAGAGACTGTGGCTGGAGGGAGGGACAGAGGCAGAATGTGTTTCATGGTTAGGTGGGCAACACTGAATGCAGAGAGAAACTTTGTGAGCACCTTTAAGGAGTTGATTTAGCTGAGTTTGCTTATTTCCTCACGGACCAATCAGCAAAGGCAAAAACATCTCTGGTGTTGGCTGTAATTAACTTAGCCGACGTCATGTAATCAATATTTGGCCACTTGCTTTGTTTGCATGAAGGTTAAATATGCACCACGGAGAAGAATGACTGCAGATGTTGAGGTCGATCACCTGCAGCTGACTTTTAACAGTCCTTAAAATACATTACTTATGTATATATTTTTTATTTTATAGATTTTAGAGACCTTTGATGCTTCTATTTTCATCCTTAGAAAGTGCAGTAGGTGATATTCTACAAAAAAAAATCCTATGACAAGACCATAATTGACAGTCAGTTGATCACTATAGTAAATATTATCTGTGTATCCTCGTCCTGATACAGCTTTTTCCATCAATGAGAGTAGCACCAAGTGTGTATCAATCCGCCGCTGAAAAAAGTCCCCAAGAAATGCTGCTACAGTAGTTTTAGGAAATTACTTAAATGTGTTTTCAAACAGCCAATTAATGCGAGACTCATTTTAAAGATTAATGTCTTCAGAGCAAACGAATGAGCTGCAGGCTATGAGAAGTGCTGGGAGACTTCATAATGTGTCGTTGCTTTTGTTGCTTTCATGGGATTTATTGACAGCAGGAATGATATAGACCCTTTAAATAAAATGTGACTTGAAGTGTTTTCAGAGATTGAGTCATGAGACCGTAGCAGACAGGATTGAACATGTTTGTAATTAAGACAGAAGATGTCTGTAACTGTGACAAGTCACAGGATAATCATTCTTTCTATCATGTTTTTCAGCTCCGTGATAAAGTGCCGTAATATGAATTTCATTAGAGAGTCATTAGAGATGTTTTTGCTGACTCCTGCTGCCCCCGCTGTCTCATTTGCTGGATGCAAAAGAATAACAAAGGCTGGGCAAAAACAAATGATGAATCACAGAAGGCAGACTGTACACAATAGAGATGTTTGCATTCAGCTGTGCTGTGGTATCTGCAGGCCATTCATCATATCTGGGCAGTCGCCGCAGAAACACACTCGTACCAATATCCGTCTCCCCGCCTCCCTCTCTTGCTCCAGTTTCTCTCTGTGCTTTACTCCCCCAATCCCTCGGTCCCACCCGCTTCCCCTCCTTTCCTCCTCTCCGCCCAAATCTCCCCCTTCTTCAGCTTCCTCTCTCCATCTTCTGTTTCCTTCCCTCCACCTTACTCATACGCCCAACCCCACCTACTGTCTGTCTCAGGGTAGAAAACACAATCATTTATTCATTTGTTTTCCCTTCCCTTCCTGCGCAGTCTATTTTTACTGGTTAATACCAAGTTGCCGGCCAGAAAGAAGTGCTAGGCTATATGTTGTCAGATGTAGGAATCAAAATAATTTACTTCCTGTCGTTTCTCTGCAAACATGTTAACTGTGTATCTTTCTTCTTTAAGTTTTGCACCTGTGCTTTCTGTTTGCACAGTTTCTCTGCCGTTACGTGTCCACTCTGTCACTCATTTCCAAAAATGTGCACGTGCCATTATAGGACATGTCTGTAAAGACTGTGTGGTCCTCACTGCTGTCACTTTGAAGTCAGCATGCCTCGTGTGTTGTCCCAGCTTTTGATCCAAAGAGACTTACTCCAGCGTTTGTCATCGTTTCATGCTTGTGGAATTAATATCCACACTGATTGTGAGGATCATTAATAGTTGTGTTGGCCAGACTGAGTACTAACAAGTGTGTGTGTGTGTGTGTAGCAGTATAATGTAGTGTGTCTGGATGTATGTAAAACAGACGTGTTTGTATGTTGGCAAATAACAATTGTAACTGTGAGTTTCCCCTTCGAATGTCATCTACTCTGAAATTATGCGTGTTTACTTCAGCGCTCTTTTACATTTCTGAGGTACAGGAATTAGTTATACCAGCAGCATTCATCTACCAAACAGATGCCACTTCATCTTTCAGTAGAACTAAGTAGTTCTTTGCTTTCTTTTTAGCAACTAGTTTCACATGAGTATTTTCATGTCTCTTTCCCTGCCACCGTTTGTCCAGTCGTTACTATTTATTCAGTGTTGGCTGTAGCCGCCTATTTCTTCACCATGATAATAGGTTTTTGAAGGATTGTAATGGAGCGTTTGCCTTTGCTCAGGTCTGCTGTCCCATAATGCAGATTTGCCAAAATGTGAACTAGGCTGTAGGTTAAAAACATGGTAGAAGTTTGATTTCCAGCTGTCAAAATATTAAAAAATGTATCCTCAATAAAGTTTAGCAAAACGGTGGTGCACAAAATTCCTAAACCATGCATTACCCCATGATGCCATCTTCTCTGACTTGACAGCAACACTTCAGATTAACTTTACGCAGCAATGCCCAATGAAATATTGAATGTTCAAACTTGGTCCCATAAGGTCAGTTTTATACACTGTCGCATGTAATTCCCTGTGAACCATTTCAACAATTGTTGTGATTTTCCCTCAATTGCTGATTTTAAGTCCAGTTGTAAAAAGATCATGAGCCTCCCCTCCACTTATCTGCCAGCTGCTGAAAGAGAAACCCGTCATTACTTTTAAAGATGTCTATTCAAGCTGGATTGCTATTATCAGATCACCAAGGAATTCGACCTGAAACTTTCTGAACATGAATTCCTTCTTCCAGATAAATGCTATGGTTGTATTCCAATACTCCACATTCCTGCTCCCTGTTTAGTGAATACCCCTGTCATTCCACATGGTTTTGATTCTTTGAGGGTCTACACATGAACAACAGCAGACAATGCAGGGAAGCGAGGCAGAATGGGGCCACAGACTGGCTGTTGACTGGTATGTTAATCTTTAGTGGTTAAACGTGTCATGCTTTGCCTTATCTAAGTATTGTGTGGTGAAGAGGATAATGCTTTCCTTTACAGCCATGATTTGACGGCATGTGCTTAGACTGTATTTGCCATTTAGTAGCAATTACATAATAAATGGCATTTGGTCTGTGTAAGATTTACTGGCTTCTGCAGTACAGAGCATCACTATAAGATATCTAACTGTTGACAGAATGGGGACAAGGGTACTCTGACTTCTCAGGGATGGAGTGGGGTTGTTGAGGTGTTTTCTGCTCTGCATTAAGACCACTCTCCATTAGCTCTACTCCCAGTGACTCGAGGATAGGTACATCATGGAGGTTACTCATTAAAGCAGTGATCTTGATTGTAACCTTTAGTTTATAGGAAGTGGGCAAGGTTGGTTTCACACACAAAGCTGCTAAGTGTGGCTCTAACAAGCTCTGGTGCAGTTGTGCATTTTCATTTAGCTTCGACTGGTACAATGGCTGCTGTTCAGAGAGAAAGCTTGAAAATCAAATGCTGGTGCAGTTTGTTTTGGGGTGTGAAAGCAAAGCAGACCAAGCACAGAGTTTTGTGATAATACCTGTGTGATTTTTGCATGATTTCAGCATCCTGCACGGTGGATGATAAAGATGCACCCCCCCCAGTCCCTGGTTGAGTCTCCGGTTAGTGGTCTCCATCCACAGGTCAACCCAGGCTTTGTGTCAATCGTCTCTGTGGTCGTCTTTGACAAGTGAAGAGACGAGTTTGTGACAGGCGAGATCTGTACTATGAGATCATACGGCTTTATGTTGAGATGTGACAATAGGGAGATTCACTCTCTATTACTCATGCAAAAGCGCAGGACTGTGATACCAGAATCCAGGATTCGTATCCAGACTGTGGTTAGATTTAGACAACAAAATCACTTTAGTTAAGGTTAGGGAAAGGCTGTGATTGCTGCACACCTTTTCAGAGAAAGATCTTTTCTATAGCTCAAGTTCAGTTTGACGATTCTTTGTAGGTGGCAGAGCGTCAAAGTAGCCGCTTAATGTCCTGGTTGTTGGACATTTCCCACAGTAAGTTACCTTATTGGCTAAAGTGTAGACAAGAAACGCATGTAGACAATTTGATGATTGATGACCAATGACGGTTGCTGTCTTCTTCATCTGTTGAGTTTCATGGCGGTTAGCATCCGTAAGTGTTGCATCACCACCATCTGCTGGATTGTTACAACTTCGCAGTGTAAACTATTTACAGTATCCACCCAAAGTGATCACATTCACAACACTGTCAACAGTTGCTGCCTGGTATGCAAAGGCTGTACCACTTATGTGCATCCCTGTTTACAAGATATGAAGTTTAATTTTAGTTGCGATCATCCATCAATTGTCCACTTTGGGAAATCAGACATGATAAATGAATGAGTCATAAGTCTGTCCATATTACGCACTCACTTTTAAGTCTTCTTGGTTCATATATACTCGTTTATGGTGAAAATGGACCTGAACTAAGAGGAATCAGTGGATAATTCTTCATCTCCGCTGTAGAAGGAATTTTATTTGTTTCTTCCAGTCCTCACTGCGCTCCTCACAGATAAATCCACTGCACCAGAGTTGCTGTCATATGCTAACCAGAAATGCTCTCCCTATTACTCATGTGTGCCTTTGCCACCAATATCATTAGCTCCTGCGAAAAGCATGACAAGCTTTTCACTACTTCATTCATTTTTTGGTTGATTGATGATAGAAGTTTTTGGTGGAAACTTTAATCCAGTACAGTGTTGACACATGAGAGATGTAGTGCGGCTGTAATCTAAGCTTTCATCAGTGGTACCGCAGTATAACTGCATGGCTGTCAGCAGAAGTACCACGCTGTCACAGTAAACAGATCCCCTGCTATTCACACTCTCTGAAAACTCCTCTGAGCGCAGCAGTGAGGTTGTCTTCAGAGTTCTCGCTTTCTCACACCAGATGCTTCAGTCACATCTCCCCTCCTCCTCCTCCTCCTCAGCCCCAAGAGGACACAGACGAATCACATTCCTCACACATGTAGATGTGCCATCCTCACACGACAGCGAATGACGTAGGCCGGCGATGTGAATACATTTCTTAAAGCGGTACAATCCGAAGTATTGGAAATATTTGAATAAAGTGCTTCTAGTTGTCTGAATTTAAAACCTCATAACAAATAAATGTGTAGTCTTTATCACCTGCAGCAACTTTTGCCGTGAAATTTTCTCTCTACTGACAAGACAGCCGAATCTTGATCGTTGACTGAAGTGACCACTGCCAGTTGCTTTGGTGTGTGTGCATGAACCTGTGTGTATAACACTGGATGTGTGTGAGTGTTTGTACTCAGGCCTTGTTCTGTAGGTCTACATGAAATCTTTATGAGGCTGAGGATAATGTCAGAGTTATAAATCACAGTCTTAATGTTGCTCCCCTGAACACCCATTTCTCTTCCGCTCTATTAGTCTTGCTCATTGCCCTACATCCATTAGTGCATCATGGCCCGGGCCAGTAACTAAGCAGGTTTTTGATTTTTATTTACTTTTTTCTTCTTATAATTATGTACTTCAGATGCAACATGGCATGACAAGCATAGAAAATCTCATACTTTGGGGAATCTATCAGTGAGTTCAATTTAAAAGCATGTTACAGAGCTACATGTACTTCAAATCTATAGTAGTTTAATTACAAATACCAAAACAATCATTTCTTTGATGCCTTACTTTGAGGATTCAAACTTTAAATTGCCATCGGAACACAAGTAGCTGTACAAGAACTTTGCTCAAATCAGTCTAAGATTCTTTATTTAATTTCATTGTATTGGATTTAAATGAGTAAATATGTGACTAAAGAGTGAGTTAACTAGTCTACAAATGTTCCAGCTTTTGCCAGTTTTCAAATGTGCCTACAAATACATTTCAGTCTGAACCAAAAATGTATGATACCCAGCTCCCGAGTTGTATCGCAGGGGGTCTTTGATGAGCTGTAAGTATTGATAAAGAGTTGGCTTATGAGCTTGGATGTGTGAAGATGAAGAACTGCTTGTGGGCTTATGAGTATTTGAGTCAAACCGATCTTAGGAAATGGAAAATCTCTACGAATATACTTGTGTAAAAAATACATTCTCTCACCCACATCACCACTACAGGCACTTCTTACAGAGATTAAAGCTCTTTGTCAATTCCAAGCTATGGATACAAAGTTGAAGTTTGCAGTAATGCACATTCTGCGGTTATGTCTGTAAATGGTATGGGAATTATGTTGGCTTGCAGTAAAAAGCGTATGTGTGTTTGTGCGCAGGCATGCACACACCTGTACTGTGCTGCAAACCCTTGATGTTCAGGGGATACCATGTGGTCATGCACGGCTTGTTGCACAGCTTCAATCATCAGATCTTGTGATTAAACTAAATAAATTATGAATGCTGAAATGCGGACATAGAAACGCAGATTGCGCAACACACTGATGTCGCTATCAGCAGGAATTTACGTTAAGGATTCCTCCATCTTTTACTTTTAAAGTGTGTTTGTTTGCTCTCGTTCTCCTGATATATTGCCTCTTTGTTAGCCATATGTAGAACTTGTTCAGTGACGCTGATGACAAATAAAACTAAAAAAGCTCAAACACTCATTTTCAGAGTGAGGCTTTATTGTTCACACCGGGGTTCAGGCTTTGTCAGTGTTGTTAAGGTAATTCATCCTCGCGCTTGTGCTGAATGGATTTCTGTTTAGGCTTCACACTACATTAACTGCGTGATCCCTCCTGTAGTTTGTGACAGGTGGTCAGATGTTACATGCATGCTGCTTAGTGGTTTTGGCATGGTTAATGGACCAAAGTGACTCTTTGGCAGCACTTGCAGTCAGGTCCAGCTTAGACAGTATGGCTGTTAAAGAGCTCTAATTGGCTTAAATCAGGAAGTGACAGACAAGCTCATCCAACCTCCTTTCTGATGTCCCATATTTTGGCTGGATGTGTGATAATTTCTGTATGATTAGTGCCTTAAAGGAAGCTGAAACCCATCATTAAACAGCAAACACTCAAGAATGATGGTGAACCTGTTGCCAAATGTTTATGATCAACATTTCCATCCCTGCATTTTCCCCAAATTTGGCTGTGCAGTTGATATTTGTGGGTAATTCCTAAAAATTGAGGAGGTTACGTGTTGGCGCTGTCAACATCTTCAAGTCTTCTACTGCAGCTTTAAAGATGAAGCCATTGAGGATATTATACCTCTCTGCAGTAACGCGACACTATTGATCCCCTCCTCCAGAGAAATTGTTTTTGAAAACCCTGCAGGGCTGATGCAGGACAGATGCAGATACTTTATTTCTCAGCCAAGGCAGAAGACGATCCAATTTGAAATGTTTTTTATTCCAGCTCTGGACCTTTGTTGTCCGTCAACTCTGTCTGTGCTTTTCACTTTGAACTAACAAAAAAAGGTAAAAGACAAATAAAAATCTGTTTAATGGAAACTATGAATGCAATGGTGCTGACTAGGGTGTTTTTGCATGAACACAATACAGTTTTTTTTCCAAGTACTTCTCCCACACATACTTCACCTTGCTGTTGATGTGTCAGGGAACTCTGGATAGGCATTTTTATCAGAAGCTATGGAGTGTTTTATCTGTGTATTTGCTTGGCTGTCAAAAACTCTCCTCCTGCAGCATAATTATAGGACAGCCTCTCTAGGCAGGTTCACACCATCTTTTTATCAGTCAGCAGCACTTGACTATTTTTACTCCTCAAAGATGAGCCAGAGAAGCGAAGTGGTGTGTTGTGATGAGATATAAATGTCAAAAGAGAACGTGTGCGTGTTCAGGATGTTTCTTGTTCGTCACACGTTGTGGTTGTAATGTTCTACCTATTTTGTGTCAAGGTGTAGTGTTTCACAGCTAGTGTAAACTGCTCCGAGCTGCTCTGATATTCATTGCAGCTGAAATAGAATTGATAAAAAGTGCCCTTCCTGGTGGGATGTTGGGGTATTTTTTCCAATAGTGTCAACCTGAAGGGCTGTCCTTGTCTGAAGACTTCTAGTCAAGACTAGACTGCTAGTCAAAAGTCTGCTAGTTTCTATATCCTCCCCTCCGTGGTCTTTATCTTGTATCTTCGCTCGGGTGCTTTTGTGATCCATACATGAGAGGAACAGCCTTGTGAATGTCATTAAATATTAACAGCAGCTCAATTAATTGCATTATACCACACAAGTCAGCAGTGCTGTAGTCAACATGGTGGTTAACAGCTGAGGGGAGTCCATTTTAACTGTGTTGGTTTGCCTTTGCTGCGGGAACCATTCCTATGCTAATGTTTAAAAACCAAAACTCAACACCATGTTCTAAAGATAAAAATGCAGTACAATACCACAGGAAAGCACAGTCAGAGTAAAAGCAGCAGACGCCAATATCTTTTACTCCTTAATATGGTCAAGCTCCAAAAACTGCAGTACAATGCATGCCGTAGAATATTGTACATCGTGTTTATTAGTTGCAAGCAGAAACGTTCAGTTCATCGTTCACCAAAAACATGAAAATGTTCACGCACAACCAACACATTCTCACCCCGACTCATCACATACAGATGCTTGTCAGGACCCCTTGGTGTCACTTTTTAAGGCGCTAAGGAGCTGGGAGTGAGAATGTGTTGGCCCCCTTGACTCGTAAACTGATCTTGATGTGTAAAATCAGTAGAATTCCCCTTTAATGCAAACAAGAAGACATTGTAAGATGACCAGTCACCAGTCACGCCCAGCCACGAGTACTGCAACATGACAAATGATCTTTTCAGGGTGTTAACCTGAACTGGACTGTGTGTAAAATCCATATTCTGCTTTTTCTGCTTTACTGCGCTGCTGCTCAGCATCACTGAAGTGGTCACTTCATTCTGGTCACCAGCAACACAAAGAGCTCTGTGTAGCTCATTAAAAATCTAAAAAAAAAAAAAAAAAATCCCATTTAACTTCTCACCCACATGCTACTGTTCTCCAGTGGCTTTCTTGTATAAAAGCATACCTTTAATTTATGAATGGTTCGAGCTGCTGTAATGGACTCTTATTGAACTACTAGCTTTTCTTGCCTCGTGCAGTGGGGGAACACAAAAGACCAGGCAGCGAGACTCCCCGAGCAGCCAACAGCTCGTTCCACCGTGATCAATGGTAAACTGATGCTTGCAGTGGATCCATTACCAAGAGCCTGGGTTTCCTCATAGTGCAATTTGTTACCTGCGAATAGATTATGTACTGGTGAGGCTGGCCTTGGGGAAAAGGGACTGGGAAAGCCTAATTTTCCCCTTAATGCATGACTTTTCTATACTATTGGGCTGATGCAACAAGTAAATAGGAAGGGGGAAGCTTTAAAGGGGTGAGGGAGAGAAAACAAGAAAGAAAGAAATAGAAAGACGGTGCAGTGGAAAAGAAAGACAGACACATCATTTCTCTTTATCCCACAAGGTAGTTTCCAGCTCTTTCTTCCATCTTTATGGAGACTGATGAGGAATATCAGGTGAAACTGACATGAGCAGCTCCCCGTCTCTCTCTCTCTTTGAGTGCTTGCAAACAGGGTTACACCTTCTGAGGCTTTATGAGCTCAGAGTATGCAAAGACAAAGACAGATGTGGGAAGGAGGATAAGCGGAGGGAGGCTGACAGAAAGGCCAGGTAGTGAAGTAAAGTCGAGAAAAAGAGAAGAGAAATGAGTGACAGCAGACAGAGAGGGTGCGAAGGAGCAGGGAGTTCACGATGTCAAAAGCAGATGCCGACCATGGAGCAGCTGAACCAGAGCTTCTGCATGGCCGCGCTAACAACATTCCTCTGTTTACAGAACAGGAGATAAGAGTTTGTTGCTGTTGTTATTCTAGTTTACTGTCCACATCTCCAGTTTGAAGATGATGCTCAACAGTTCAACAGTGGTTCAGTGTTCCACATCATTCAATAAATAAACAGCAGGCCCAGATTTGATGTGAAGTCGAGATATCTAAAGGTGCAGATATTGATCTGACAACCGCTTTTGAATTACAACATGCCTTTATTTGCCCTCTGTTATTCAGTGTTTCATTCAGGAGAAAAAACAAACTGCAGCCTGACCTTCAACTGAATCAATCTGACGGTCAATTAGATCTTTATTTTTAGCTGGCAGGCTCCCTAGTTAATTCCTTACAATAAAATACAGAAAAAAAAAGAAATATTCTTGGATAAAAATGAATGCAGACGCTCTGGTTCAAGTGGAGGTACTTTATGCAGTTCCAGTAGAGGAGGATAAAAGGTAAATGCTACATGCTAAATGCTAAATGCACATTCTCTGCAGAATTAAGTTACTTTTGTCAGTTCTGGGATCATTTGTTGTTTCGCCAACGCTGAATCATAGTATCCTCTCATGAGCACTATGCACACAGCCGCCCACTCATGTTAGGTTGGTATGAAAACAAACAAACCCTCTTCTGCACTCAACCCAGACAAAGCATTGTCTGATGTTCAGGCGCTCAGATAAAACATGAATGGCATCACAAGTAAGCAGCAATTAGTCCTCATGTGCAGCTCAAGTTTAGAGTTACAGCAAAAATCTATGTAATATCTGGAACGAGTGAAGGTCTTCTCCTCTTCGTGAGCCAGAACAGCCTTGTTTCCAGGTGCAATTTAAACCTGAGAGGTTACAAGTGCTTTGTCTTGATCTGTCTGAATCCCCCAAGCAGCAGGCCGCATTCACGACCATGTCAGGACAACACACGCACACACACACACACACTTGAGACAGAGGACTAATTTGCACTCAATTTTCGGCTGCCTCTCTGCGAGACAGCCAGGGATACTCAGATTAGTTGTGCGAGTGCCTGTGTGCGAGTACGTGCTCCTAGCTGATAAACCAGAAATAGATTTTTTTTTTCTTTCACAATTTCAGTTGTCTTTTCTAACAGTGACTAAGAATGTTTTACTGAATGAACAGCCGGCTTAAAAGATGTCACGCTGCACAAAGACACTGAGGGGATCATGCACTGTAGGTGTGTGTGTGTGTGTGTGAAGTCAGAGATCTGGTTGGTTGAGGAATGCTAGAAACCATTTACTGTAAGCAGAGAACAATTACTTTTGACCTTGGCCCTTTAGTCTATCCCCACTCTACCTCTTCATGCATGCGTCCTGCATGCTTCTCACATGTTGACAGCATGCCCATCCCGGATAATAGTGTCACATTTTTCTATTAGAAAGTGGTTGTGAAGATTTTCCATGTTTAAGGCTCTCAGCTCACCGAACACACAGAAACAAAACCGTAAACCGACCCCAGATGAAATCCAAGCTGTCACTTGTCCCCATCTGGTGCTCGGCTGCAGTGCCTGCGCAGCTGTAGCCCTGAAAGTACATACTGTATAGACAGTAGCAGTCTCTCACTTGGCACAAGCTCACACTCCATCACACTATATGACACCCTTGCCAATTCCACTTTTCAAGATCACAGCAAAAACAGCAGTGTGAGGTGTGAAAGAATCAGCACAATCACCTCAGTAATTCCTAACCTGTTTCTACATGCGTGTTCTTATTCTTGGATGTGCCGATCAATTTCTAACATCTTTTTTTTATTATTTGCTTGTTTGACTTCACCCAACACATTCTCACTCCGGCAAGTTGTGTATAGAAGCTGGGATCGGTTGATCCTGCCCACTAAAACATGATGATAAAGTAGTAGTAGGTGCTTCTGGGGTTCAGAGTCATGTTGCTTTTCCAACTGAACTTGAACTTAGTGACCTTCGCCAGGACTGCACTGGGTACATGTGATTTTAATGTTGGTAGTAAGTTAATGGCTGCTTTATGCAAAGCTTCAGTGGTGAAGTGGACCTGTCTTACTCTTTGATTCAGTAGCTAGTTCTGTACCTTCTCTAGGATCACTCTAGCTCTGTTCACCCTAGAACCTACATGAGGCACTTTGGTCTGAGTCTGTGTTGTCAGGTTAATGCACAGGTGATTTCATTATTCTGCAAGTTTCCTGGCTGTGCTGTATTTCTCCTGTACCACTTTGAGGGTGTTGGTCCCAAAATGCTGGTAAGATGTCTGGTAAAAGACCTGCTTTGGGTGGATACCTGGGACTCCCCACCAGACAGTCAAAACTGAAGAACCCCCTTGGATGAGAGGCAAAATGTTTTCAAGTCCAGCTGCACTAGACTCAACCCTCCTTGGATAACATGACCCAGATGACTGAGAATCTTCACGGACATCTTCTCCAGTGTTACTGGTACTGACTCACAGTGAAGTGTCGGCAGTAGAAGTCACCAGTCTTTGGTCCACTTTGTTGGTTTTTAATGAAATTCACAGCAAAATGCCCTCAACCAACCTGGTGCACGAAGTATTAATTGCTTTGCAAACACATTCCCATCTGTCCCTTTTTGCTTGACGTATGTGTTTGCAGCAGGAGAAGGATAGAAATCATCATCGTCCTATCATCAAAAGAGAAATATGTCTCTATACAAATGTTGTTGTTGTTGCTGTTTGACCTGATTTCTTGCTTTGAAGTATCTAGATGATATCTCTGATGAATGATTGCAGCCCGTGTTTATTACAGCCTGTGTTAAAAAATGACTGGCCCACATGTCAGCCTTTATATACTCACATTCTTAATGTTCCTAATTTAAAATTGACTGCCTGTCACAAAAAATAAGTGCAAAGAAGAGATACACTTAAACAAATATTGTTTATTTACAATCAACATAACTTAGATAAACAATAGGATGTAGAAGTAATGACCTACCAATCCATGCTTTTATTTTGGTACCAAAATGAAACAATGCAGGGTGGTACCTTTGAAAACCTCACTATCACATCTACCACACATATTGCTTTCAACCATAAAAATCAATACTTCAATATGAGAGACAGTAGCCCTTTGTACCAAAATGAGAAGAGGGAAAAATGCAGGGTTGATGCCAGCTAGAAAAAATGTGAGAGGGTGAGCTAATGGCCCAGACTGCGTGGCTTAAAGGGCTCAGGCTGGATAGGTGAGCTACATCAGCTATGTGCACTCAATTAAACCAGGACCAGGTCAGATAGATTTGAACTCGGGTTGAATGTTAGTCATTCATTTTGTGTTAGCATGCTAATTTGCTAATACACACTGTCCACCACTTAGATCCAAACTGAAGTATCTCAGCTGTTTGGCACCTTCACACTCCTGGTCAGGATGAACTGTAAGAGCTTTGATAATCCATCAACATTTCATCTGACGTCATTTAGGTCAAATATGTTCACACTGTGGTTTATTATCAATACCTGGAATGACATTCCCATCAGCCTCACGCTGATGTTAGCATTTAGCGCAAAACATCACTGTGCCTATGTGCAGCGTCACAGAGCTGCTGGCATGGCTGTAGACTGTTAAGTGTTGTCTGATAGCACTGGCTTTCCAAGAGATCTCTGACCACAGGAAACATCTGTGGATTGATAAATCTGCATCAACTAGTGTCAAAAAAATCTGCATTCTCCCTTTGCTAAATAGTGCAAATTACATACTATACTTACACTGGCAGTGAGTAGTGCTAATTAAACTATTTTCTTTAGCTATACTGCACATATCACAATAAAAACAAATGGAAAGGAGCATGCTTGAAGATAAGAAATTAATTTGTTCTTATATGGATGGATATGGATTAGTTGGATCAAATATACGCCCACATTGATCAGTTTTATCTTTGGCTTGTCTTTTTGCCATTAACTCTCTCAGGCAGTTGAGTTGACATCTAAAAGAATGTGACAGTGCAAAGTCAAAATAGATGGAAGTAGTTGCTGGTCATGACTCACACCTCATTCATTTTTAAGCAAGATGAAACAGTCTTTTGGGTGCAGGGTTGTTTGAATGAGTGAAACTGGGCTGCGGCTGCTCTGCTGGAATGTGGGTTAGCTCGCGCTGAATGCGATTCTTACAGAGCAATAAAAATCACTGCCGGATACATTTCTCAAAGCAGGAGCATTTTCTGATAAGGTAACAGGTAGGACGTTTGAAAACAAGTGTAAAAGAGATGTTCAGTCAGGACAATGATGGGAGATGAAACTGAATCTGGGTTCTTGTTTGAAACAAGACATGAGAAGGGAGCAAACAAACAGTTAAAATCCTTTCCTAACACATAACCCTCCGCACCAATTTAACTTCGGTTTCAGCAATAACTGCTTCAATGAATTTCCTCTGCTACCAAACACAACGGAGTCCAAAACATCACACAGATCTCTGCTGAGAAGCCTATCAGCGCCTTCTGTGCTCATGTTACCACGGAGGATGATGTTGAAACAGGAGGCGCGTTGCCATGACAGGACTGCTTGTCACAGTGTGCATCCACGATCTTCTAATCCCCCTCTTTTTGTGGGATGTGTGAACAGGAACACGTTACATATACACAAACGGAAGGAGAGGCAGCTGGAAAGACAGTTTACCTCCTTAAATCGTCCACTGATATAATAAGCACTCTGTTTCGAGATCAAGAGAGCGAGCTTTGGTTCCTGTATGATATGATGTGTTTGCAGACTGGACTATATGATGAGTGAGTTGTAGCTGTAGCTTCTTAACAAGAGCATCCTTGATAGGCCATTTCTCATGCTGGTTAAATAAATAAAATCTTACCTTCAATACAATCTTTTGTGTGATCCCATGATCACATCTAGTAACTCAGCTACTAGTTTCCTGTCTCTCCAAAAACCCTGATGGCAGAGGAAAAGTAGATGCTGTGGTTTATGAATCACTGTGACGTCACTGATTAGCAGCTGGGGTGTTTGATTTCCAGGCTTATTTATGCTGCACGTCGTCATAATGAGACTGAGACTGAGAAAGACATTCATTTTAACACTGAGGATGGAAGGATTCAAGAGAAACTATTAAATTGTTCTCCTTTAACATAAGTCAAATGTGGGGATGAATATTAAAAAGGCTGGGAGGTCTTGGTATTTTCTGAATGTCAGTAGTCAGCCCATATAAATGCCGTAATTTCAGCTTTTAAGCTACACAATGAAGGTGGGATTTAAAAAAGATGCAGTGTTAAGGTGGGGCAGGTGTGCTCACTTCACTCTGGGTCCAGGTTAGGGTGCGAGGGCAACCTTGAAGCACTTGCATAGCCCTTTGCAGTGAAGCGTTCAATGTCTTGGACTGAATTAAAACCCTTTTCTCTGTGACTGCATGGCTACATCACAGGGAGGAGAATCGCCAGAGGCTTCAACTGGACAAGCTTGTCCAGCTGTAAACAAAAAATGTTCAGCTGGCTAATATTTATTTCAACTAATACATATTTATTTATTTATTTCAACTAATAATGCTGTTATGATACAAAACATCACAGTAATTGGTGTTTGACAGCAGGCTGCGTCGTGTGTATGTGTGTATTGTGTGTCCGCTTATGTAAGTGCCTCAGGCTTCTCTCAATGTCTGTGTGTCTCAATTTGATTATGCAGAACCGGCTCCACAGAGCTCATTATCAAACTGTGGGGGAATGTGTTGTGGTCAGAAAAGGACAACCGAAGCCTTCATAAACACAACACTCACACATGCATGCAAAGTCAATAACACACAAGGAATTACAGGAAGAAAAAAAAACATATGTGCCGAAACACACCCACACACATCACTCTGTTATCAATCTCTCACACCATCTCTCCATTTTCCCTTTTCCTCTCTGCGTGCCGAACATGAATCCTCACTGGAGTTATGTCTGAATCAGCACCCCATCAAGGTCAAAGAGAGAGAGACCTACATGCTGAATGCACTAACAATGAGACACCGAGGTGTGGATTGCATATTTCTGTCCTCTGATGTATTTTTACTTCAGGAGAATTGTTTCTGTTTTTAAAGGGGAAGCACTGATGTCTTAACGTGAGCATATATGTTACCGTATGGTTCACTGTGTTCCTATGGCCTGTGTTTTTAATGCCAGCCTGCAAACCAAATTTCCTTTGGGGTTGGACATAAGTTGAAGTTGCAAGCTTTCAGACTTTGTGTGTTTCACTTTATGGAATAACCGACATCGTTGAATGCTTGCTGTACACTCTCACCATTATTTTTCACACCAACTAAAAATAAATAACAGCAAGAAAAGAGAAAGAAATAGAATCTGAAACAGAAATGGCAAAATTTGTGTGGGCTCTATATAAGCTGCCAAAGGTTTTTAGGTCTTTATACATACAAACTGAATAGAGAGTTAGTCACTGCACTTCATAACAGCCTGTATGAGTGCTTTGCTGAACTGAAAGTGAACATAAAACTCTTGAAACTTAGCCAGCTTCACGGTGAAATAATTATTTCTTAATATTTGAGTTACCACAGGCATCAAGCATCACCTTACAAGCTAAGATCAGACAACGTGTGGTCGCTCAGAAGCCACTAGATAAGCAATCTGGCTGCATGACACAACAGTGTGCTGAGTGTTTGTAAAGCTAAACATGATCTGGACTTGCCATTTGCCTTTTCCCTGAGTTAGGAACAGCTTAAGTGTTCGGCCTTTTCATTTCAACAAGGAAATATTTATGCTTTTTTCTGCGGCAGGGAAGAAAGATGCTCTTAGGCTGAAGTGTCGTGGGAAATTGACAGATAGTGATATAAAGAGAGGCAGCTGAATTACTGCAGCTCTCAAGTGCGTATAGGATCACTGAAGAGAGAGAAAGATGTGGTGAGTGAGGAGGTGCGGTGGCTCAGGTGTGCCGCAGAAAACCCCCCTGCTGCAGAGATAAAACAGACATCTGTCAGACTCAGGTGAAGCCATTTCACCATGAGCAAAATGTGAGGGGATCTATGTGTGTGTGGTCAAGTGCCTGCTCAGACCCTTGTGGACCTCACGTGGTGTCGACTATGCATCTAAATCTGGTCCTGACAGGTCAGAGCGGTTAAGCAGGGGTTGTTACCGGCCACACCTCGGTGCAGACTGCTTAAACACTCCTTACTGGTCACTGAACTGCAGCAGCTGTCTAGTTTGGGGTAATGAAGATGCATGAATCCTGCTAATTATTGCTCACTCTATCCCTGCTAGGGCCCGCTGGAAGTCTTGAAACGTATCAAAACAAATAAATTAGTTAGGTAAACAGTAAACAGTGGGGAGATTATTTCATGCTCCTGCCAGCCGGAGCTCTGATAGACCCAGAGGAAGTACTTACAACACTATACTTGAGTTTGTTTGTTATAATTAAATGGGAAGTATAAGGTCTGATGGGTACAGCTATTCAAACACGATGCATGGTTTTATAGGTTTTTATGCTTTATGTGAAGCAGTTTAAAAAAGAAAGAGGAAAACAGGTAAACAGCAATCAGCTGCTGCATATAAATGAGAAGATACAATTAATTTATTAAGTAATGATGCCTTATGATGCAATTAAGAGAGGGTATTACACAACCTGCATCTTTTGTGTCAAAGGGAACAGATGAGCTTCAGATGTACTCAGTACTCAGTATCTAAACCAGCCGTGTGTTTCAGAGTCACTCGCAGTTTCTGCTTTCAAGTCTGTGATCAGGGTTTGAAATAAAGGGGAGCTACAGGAGCTCAGCTCCCCTGAAAGAAACCTGAGCTCCCCTGAAAGCCTCATCTGAGGAATTATAGAAGAAGCTGTAAAATATTGGATTTTTTTTGTTGCCAGTGGCTTCTCTTTGTGTAGAGATTTATTCTTTCCTGTGTTGCCCTGAAATGAATCATTGGCTAATAGTAAAGCACTTGACAACGTGCATGTTAATTCATGCAGAACAACTTCCGATCATTTGTGTCTCATAAAGACAATGCTGTCTGTTGCTGCTGTCATCATCCATATATGTGGCCCCACTCAACACACCATACGTCTCTGCAGAGAGCAATTAAAATTAAGCCAACGGTGCCAAATTTTTCTGTTTCTTTGTTGCCCCAGGCTAAATATTCTCTGCATGAATTGAACTGATTCAATTCAATTGAACTGAGCCCTTAAAATGGGCTCCCTCAAATCCACAGTGTCAGTCAAACACAGCAGTTAGGATTGTTTTATTGGGCTGAACATCTCCCAGATCATGGTACTGTGTCCACTGTAGGCGCTGATGGAAGGAAGACTGCTGCTGCTGCTCATGTGCTGCTGAAATGATGCTGTACTACAGATATGAATCAAGGTGTTTGGGTTGATTTGGGTCTTTGAGTCTAAGTGTTACATTCTCCTCTTTGGCTGACTTGTTTCTCAAGTCAAATCCTCTATGGGCAAAAACAGTGACAGATTAACAAACTGCTAATTGAGCTTGTTAACAAAAAAAAATCTCAATTTAAATTACACTCCTGTGAATCAGCAGCTGCGTTACTTTAGTTTAAACTTTCAGTGATCTTTAGCTCGAGGGCTTTTTCGATGTTGAGCTTCACAGTTAATTCCTGACCTCAGAAACAGAAGTCAACAAAACAATCTCAACTCAAGGCCGACTTATTTATTTATTTTGGAGCTGCTTGCCAACAAAGTCCTGTTTTTTTCTCAATGCTGAACTTTCACTATAGGTTGTGCTTAAGGAATTTCTACAGTATATCCAAAACATGACAAACCTCGCATTGCAAGCTGCACACAATAGGATGGACATAGCGGACATACCAAAATATTGTCTGTGTGGTTGAAGTCTAGTTGCAAAAAACTCTTCATCCAAGAGTTGGTTAAGTTTAAGTTGAGGTCTTCATCTGGAATTTGCACCACGTCTCATGTTTTGTTTTGTGGTGAATCACTTGAAGTCAAGTTGGCAACAAACACACAAACAATAAGGGGAATGGGCCATTCTGAAAGGTGCAGTTTTGCCAGTGTTGGCAGAGGTTTGAACTGCATTTTTTTAGGCTCAGCCTCCCCTACGGTGGCTGCTGAACAAGGTGTCCATTCAGGGCTACTGTAGAAACATGCTGGTGCAACATGGTGGCGTCCATGAAAGATGGCCGCTCCCTCTGCAGATATAATGAGCTCATTCTAAGTTAAGTAAAACACAACGATTCTCATTTTCAGGTGATTATACGCTAAGAAAACATAATTATGAAAATTATATTCCACTTCTTCCAATAGATCCCTCTAAATCCTAAACATCGGACCTTTAAGAACAGGAAACTGTTTGTCGGTGGTGTGATTTTTGTACAAAATCTATTCAGGATGAGCGCCTGCTGCAGATTTTTGAGCAGCCCAACAGACTCATCCTCATGAGTCTTCATGTCAGCTTTTCCTTGAACTACAGCTTGAAGTTAATTTGTTTTTCCACTTAATGGCTGTATAGAAACCCAAATAAACCAGCTTCTTTGTCTTCAATATCGTATTTAATTGAAGCTATAACTGCACATTGCATAAAATCCACAGAGATTTAATTAGGTTTTGTTTATGTTATAACATGAAGAGTTGCACTTCACTGTTGGTAAGGCATGCTGAAGAGAATTCTACTTTATATTTCATTAGCATTTGAATAGAATATTATCCTCTTTACAAAATCTGCTTTTAAATAACACACATGTATAAATTACAACCCTGCAACCCTGGTATAAACCCGCATCATATAGCCTTTCTTTGTCCCTTTATTTACTAAAGTTACTCGGCCTAATGTCTAAATGACTGCAGAAACCAGAGAAAATAAACAGTTGTTTGATTAATCCGCGATCCATCCATCAAACTCTGAGAGAAACGAATACCTGCCCTCAGCCAAACTACAGCACTGACTGATCACAACAACCGCAGTGGAGACCTTGAGAGGATTTTTGAGTGTGTGTGCTGCTAATGAATTCCCTCATAATACTGTCACATCGGCTGCCACAAGATGTCCTTTAGCTAACTGCATCGCAGTAATTCTCCCTGCTGTGAAGACATTAACAGAAAATGAATAGCACGTGGAGATGTCTTTTAAACCAACATAACCCATTTATGACTCTGTTGGGTGTTGCTGAACTGTAATTCCTGCCTAATTGTGAAGCATTGTGTTGAAAGCTGTGATTAATAATGAACCTTTTGCTGTGTGTGTCATCAAACACGTTAGTGCCCTCCAGTGATATCCTGCTTGATGCTGCAGCAGGATAGAGAACTCCTGTTTTTGGAAAATCCTTGAACTGGGCTTAAAGTTTCTTAAGCTGTTAAAACGTTTCCGGAATGAAGCTCTTTAAAACCTGCAGGTGTGTAGGAAGCATTAGCTCAATCAGCCGTGTGCTTGTCCTAGCTTAATCTCCACACAAACCCCAGTGAGCCCCCAGTGCCAAGTCGCTCGCAGATGGCACCTCCCTCGCTGTGCCCATCGACTGCGTTTCTGCCCCTGCTACAAATCAATACTGCTGGGCTGCCGAGAGGGGCGAGGGCTGATGGAGCAAGGGAGTTAGCGAGCCCAGGAGGGGCGTACCCCGGCAAGGAGGGGTTAGAATATAGGGGTGTTATTATAGGAAAGACAAATTGAGGAGCAAAATGAAGGAGATGGAAACAGGGAGTGGTAGGAAAGAGGCAAGAAAGGAGAATGAGGAAGGATGATTAATGGTAAAACAAGTGGGGTGGAGGAGGGAGACAGATGGGATGAAGACAACTGCAGCAACGAGGACAAAGAGAGCGAGACTGAGCTAGAGGGACAGAGAAAGGAAAGAGATGATTTCTCTTGTACAAGACGCGCAGGGACAGAAGAGACCGCGAGGGCCGTCCACAGGGGACGGAGAGGGAGATGGAGATAGGAAAAAGGGAGGTTAAAAAGAAGGAAGGAAGGAGGAGAGGGCAGGAAGCGTCCCAGTAGGGTTTTCCGCAGGGTGAGCTCAGCCAGAGTGCGAGGCGCGGTGCAGAGCTGAGCAGTAGGTCCTGAATTATTAAACACAATATTTTGCAGCTGAGCAAATGGCTGCAGCCACGTTGGATGTGTCTGCTGAGGGGGCAAGGATTGTGTATGTGTGTGAGTTTGTGTGTTATGCTAAGCAAGCTCTCTGTTAGCGTTCACATGTGCTCGAATGGGTGCTGTGTGCATTTTGCTTGGTCTTATGTTATGTTATGTTATGTTGGTCTAATGGTCTTATTTTTTGAGGAGTGAATGCCCATTTAGAGGTGCTAATTAATGAGGAAGCAACGTCCTGAGGGCCTTTGTTTTAAGTCTCTGCCCCAGTGGAGGGCAACCAGCAATTTAAGGCACACGCAAACACACACAGTCTTTAGGCTTAGCATGTATTCAGATCCAAGAGCAGATGTCCTCTCTCTGTTTCTGTGTCATTCATCTAGAAACTCATTTGGGAAGCATTTAAGACCCCTCAGCTTTATCATTAACTTGAGCTCATTTTCTCCTATCATTTACACCTCATGGTTGCCCTCATTTAAACACGCAGAAAGCCACAGGACAGTTTTTCTATGCATTGTCAAAAGACTCGATTCCATATGAGCTACTAATTTGGTTTCTGCTCTCAAGCTACTTTCGATGTGCCAGCCGTCTGTGTGGTTACCTCCTGCCAGCAAATCGATGCCTCTCTCGGGGAGAGCAGACACTATTCGGTGAAACATCCTCTGGGTTGTTAGTTAATCAGGGAGGCAAGTGTGCGTGACCATTCCTAACAAGACTGGAGAAACAGGGGAGACAGGGAGAGCTGATGGAGGAGGAACAAGAAGAAGAAGGAGGGGTTTCTAAAAGGAGCAGAGAGGAGGAGGATGAGGAGAAGCAGAGGGGAGAGGCTGAAGGGAAAGATAAGGAGGAAACACTCAAATATAGTGTGCTAGTATGTGTGTCTAAATAAAGTAGTTGGGTACAAATACACTAGTGTATCCAGATAGCGGGGAAGTTTGTCACTTCTTACTTTATAGTCTTGTTGTATCCATTATAAGAAAATGCTAATCCTAACTCTGTTCTCTGCTCCCTATAGTCCACTCATGTCCTGCAAACACCTGCATAGCCACAGCAATGGTTAAGCCTTGGCAGCAATAAAACCCTAATTATCAGTGAGTTATGCAAGAACCAGGGCCAGTGCCAACACATAATGCCCATACCCCCGCCCCCCTCTCTCTGCTCAGTGTACACTTGGCTCTGATTATAAGCAATAGATATATGAAGCAGCATCTGATCGGCCATTATTTCCAGACCAGACTTAGAACTGTTGGAGGGTGTTGAGGGCCTGTGAGTGAAACAGCATACAAGCATTTATAATACTAATATAGGCACTAATAGTTCTTGAGTTATTCTGTCCTCCAGTTGAGACAATGCATTATAATACAGGTAACATGATTACCTATCCCCATATATTTGACATAAAGCACGTGTCATTCGAAACTTACTACAAAAAGAAATCTGTAAGAAAGTGGCCAGAAAAGTTCATTTTACAGCATAATTTTCTGCATGAGTGTGCTCCTTAAGTTTATTCCACTAATGCTCTATAAAAGCTTTGAACCAAAGTGGAGAAATATATAGTGTGAGCTCGGTCCTTTTAGGCTAAACTCTAAAACATGGCCAAAGTGTTAATTTCATGCAAAGTAGGATTTCTATCATTAGGTTTGCAATGTTCTGTTGTGTTTCATTCAGAGGGGTTATCACTCTCATCCACAAACACAACAGTCAGTAACTGGACAACTGTTTGAAATGATATTTTACTCTGAGCCAGAATTCTTCTCTGGTCATCATGAAATGACTGAAGAGATATTACTGAAGTCAGTAGAGAGAAAGACAACAACACAAAGTGCACAACCAGCTATTTGTTCATAGCATAGTATAGAAAGTATACAGCAGGAAAGAACTACTCTCTTACCCAATGGTAACCCACTGCATTTGTCTGACAGCTTCAGTTACTAGTTACTTTTCAGACTCTTCTCGTCCAATGAAAGCCATGTATCTCCAAAAGACTGCACTGATAACACCATCAGGAAGGTCTCCTAAACTGAAACTATCTGCCACTAAAACAGCAATAGTGTTAAGTTATTTTTTATTTTTATTTATATTTTGGCAATCATGATCAATGACTACAACTGCCCGAAATCTAATGCGGAAGTAACTGAAAGTGTGTTCAATCTCTGCTTTCCATTCAGTCAAACCACCCCCTGCTGTTTGTATAAAAAAAAGACCCTATCGAATTAGTAGAATCATTTACAGCCAAACAGAAATGTAATTACGTCCTCTCTGTTCCTCAAGGGCGAGAGCTCAATTCACGGATGTGAAATACAATTACTTCACAAGGAGCTAAGGAATAATCTGGGAGAGAGGGAATGAGGAGCAGAAAGGTGTAGAGAGAGGCAGACAGAGCAGCAGATGGACAGACAGAGTGAGACAGGGAGGCAGAATTGTAGAGAGAGTAGCAGACACAGAGTGAGAAAGACAGAAAGATTGTATGAGCTGCTCTGCCAATCACTGACTCTCCGAGCCTCCAATCGAATCGAGGTGACTCATCTGTGTTAGTGCTTTGAAAAAACAATATCTCCCAACAGACACGTTTAATGAAGTTGAGTAAAACCACTTAACGGTCCCAAGATGAGAGAAAGGCTTCAAAGTGTTTGAAGTACAGTTGTGTGGTTCAAACTCAGCTCATTATGCTGTGTATCTGCACAATGTGCTGATGGTAGATCTGTTATGTGCACAATGTAATGATGAGAAGCGAATGGTAAGCAAAGGCAGGTTAGGAAAAGGCCAGAGAGAGGAGTGAGAGATGTGGGCAGAGGAGGGAGGAGGAGAAGGAAGAGGATCAGAGAGTGGAGGAGGGGGCATGGGCTGACACCGAGGAGTAATCATGCATCATTAAACCTGGATAAAACAAGATTTTTATGCAAATATACTTGTCAAGGCTGAAATTGTGCAGTGACGGAAAAGAACATCTCATTGCCACAAATCTAGACCATAGACTGTACAAAACATGGACGTAGCCACCTGATGTCACTCACAGGTTTATGGAGAACCCATGGGAAGTTGCTGGGTAGCGCCTGACTCCACCAAACTCCTGGCTAATCCAAAAAAAGGTAAACAGGTGGAGCGTGGGTGGAGCTGAGGCCAGCCAAATGAAGCCTGGTTGCTGCAACCTAGCTGTTACTCAGAGCAGCCATGTTCATAATTATGCACAACTGTAAACCTCAATATAATCTAAATGAGCAAGTTATGTAAAAATTCACCCCTCAAACAGTTATCATGAACAGGAAATTAGGTATAGAGACAAAAACTGTTTTTGCACCAGGCTGGAAATTTATTTATTTATGCTCTAAAGTCATTTTAATATGGGGGTCAATGGGGATTTACTCACTTTTGGAGCCAGCCTCAAGTGGCCATTCAGGGAACTGCAGTTTTGTGCACTTGCTCATTGGCTTCATTTTCAGCCCCTCACGTTGCAGTTTGATCGAGACACTGTAGGTTATGAGACTCCACAGATGGGAAATCTTATGCATGAGAAATCCCAATTTCAGGCAGATTTTATCACTCAATGCTATTTATAGCTGAAAATGTAAAAAGGTGACCCGGTGCAGCTTTTCAAAGTTTTAATATGAAAATAAAGGTGAAACTATGAATGGAAACACTATAAATACATAGTGGTTGTGTATTAAGATGCATCAGTGTATGAGTAAGCATATGAGGCCATTTACACTTCATGCATCTTGGGAGGATCAGATAAAAGCAAGTATCAAAGAAAGCAAGTGTAAGTGCACCAAGTGGATCTCAGGAGGCGTCTGAGAGTCATTGTAGAACCAGGTGTTCAAAAAGTGTAAATGCATCCATCCATCAAAGTCACATTAATAATCTTTGTTACGATCAAGTGTAACTGCTGCATGCCAGGACGAAAAAAGACAAAGAGGATCTGTCTCCTGCGACAATGGCAGCTGATCTTATACTGAAATTAAACTGAAATCAAGTGTCTCCCAAATCCCTGTTCATTAATGCAACAGGAAAAAGCAGCTTATACGCAAACGTAAAGCTTTGTCGTGTTTAGCTTATCTCTGATCACTGCAACTACTTATTAATCTGTCATATCATTGATCTGCATGAATGATGACGATCACACTTCTGGGTTTTAGATCATCAATGCCTGAAGCTAGCTAAACTGTTGTGTCTAAACTGTCTGTGACGGCTGAAGTGCAGTCAGCACACAGCTTCAGGAGCATTAGCGCCACCTCCTGGACTGGAGGGGGAAAAAACCCTGATTTGCATGTAGCGTAGGATGGATGCCATCAGGTGTGTCCTGGTCAATGCATACATGTATGTGGTGACGCTTAAATATAATAAATCTGATTTGGATTTTATCAGGACACTTGAAATGACAAGCTTTTCTCTTAGTGGTCATGTTTATGGAAAACAAACATTACATGCATAAAATTACATTTAACATAATGAGGAAATAGCATTCATTAACATATCTGCTCATAGTGACTGCAACAAAAACACTTAGGTAAAGGTTAGGGAAAGATTGTGGTCATTGTGTGTGTGTGTGTGTGTGTGTGTGTGTGTGTGTGTGTGTGTGTGTGTGTAAAGTGCTTGGTCAGTGAAAGCGTTTATTAACAATCCAGCTGACTCACTGCATCGTCTTTGAAGACATCGGGTAAGACAAACAGTTTCTTATACAGAGAGAAAACAGTTCTGGTTGAACTGATTTTCCCCAGAAAAGCAGCAATTATCCTTTATTAATTTTCTATTTCATTCTGTCTTCTTCGCCCAGTAAATCATTAATCCCACACGCATCTTAAAAAGTCTTTGGTGATTCTCAACAGTGTGTTACAAAGTCTCATTATTGTAGTTTCAGTATGAGCTATTTGATTTTCCAACACTGATTACCATATTGAATCGCTTCAACTAATTCTGTGTTCTGTTGAGTCTGGTGATAATATCATTCACTATACATTATCTACAGCATTTTGAGAAAAGGCTGCACATGACTGATGTTACAAAACGATGACGTGGTTTTCCTCAATCACACGGACACTGTCGTCACAAGTTTAGACTATATGGATGTTTGTTCACCATTTGAATTTAAAGGTAAATTTTCCGCTTACTAAAGATTTGGAGCCAAGTGATATCTGCCTCTAATCAGCCTGTTAATCAGGCATAACTCTGAGCTATATGTCTTCTTAAGGTGCACATTGTACCGGATGAAAACCACATAACTGGGTTAAACACATGACAGTTTACGGGTCAGTGCTTCTCAGACAGCAGGTTTCAGCTCTGAACCCTTATCAGAGGCTCTCTTGGAATGTGGACGGTCACACATAGCGGCTTTAAGATCCAAGAGCCAATTATAATCAAGGTCTTAACCCGCCACATCACTGGATGTATAATCGTTAATTAATCACGGTGAAGCGCAGACAGCTTTACAAAAACAGAGGAGAGCTTCTAGTCAAGTTCCTCTCACAAACTGTGCCTTTGTTTTGAAGAAAGTAGCAGCTTTACTCCTCTAGCAGCGACCAAGTGGGGAATTCTGAACAGGGGAGGTGATAAAGTGCCCCTGAGCAAAGCACTAAGATTTACAAACTACCCACCAGGGTGGGATTATGGTTGTCCACAGATCTCAAGTGAAGGGGAGGCCAACTCGTCAGACGCTAACAGTGAAAAAATATTCAGCTTTTAGGAATGACGTCGTCCACATACTCGCTTGCACACACACTCATGCACACGAAACACACACTATCTGGTTGCGTGTGTGTGGGGTCTGTGTATGTGACGGCTGTCTCAGACTGCATGAAGGGATCCAATCGGGTTTGAATGAGTTCTCAGGAAACCGTAAATAAAAGGGTGTGTTCAATTAAGAGTCTCTACTGTTATTCCCGAATAATGGGGGCTGACCTGTGTGGCACTCAGACCTGATGACTCCCAGCATTCAAGCGGCAAGCCAGCAGATTAACCAAATGTGATTAGCTCAAATCAAAATCGTACATATCCAGATGATCTGTCTTTATGCTATTAGTAGGTGTAGAAATGACTGTTTGCTGACTCTCGGCTGTGTGCTAATGTAGTAAGACACTGCTGCTGTTTTTAGGACCTTTGTTTCACTCCATGAACCGAGAAGACAAGAAGAATCTGAATGATATTAAGGGTATTCTTAAGGTTTATTTATTTAGAATTTGTTGTCTAACATCTTTCATTTTTACAATACCTTTGAAAACTATTGTTCTGTGACACTTCTTGCCTGGCTCTGTGGTCTCCATGAACATATGTGACATATGTCTCAAATTATGTCAGAACCATCTTGAAAAGTAGATACCTTAACTGGTGAAATGATGAGTCTCGAGCAGACAGTTCACACCAAAACTATAAAGATCCTTCCCCGTGCTTCCATTTTTAAAAATTTTTTTTTTTTTACAAAGATTGATCTCTCTTAGTTAAATTGATCTCCATACTGTTTGAGTAAAGCATCACTTTAGAGCTTGTTACTGATAATTTGCTCATTTGTAATGATTAACCCTTCATTAAACCCCTCCTCCAAACAGCAGCTGTCCAATCATAGCTAGTCAATGTTACTGGGCACCGGCAGGCCTGTCAAGTTTTGCACATGTTGATTCGATTTGAATGAGGCTCTAAGAAGAGCGATGCGTGGTATCTCAAGAGTTTGGAGGTTGCCATCTTTTTTGCTCTTTCAAAAACCTAAAACACAAGAGCAGAAGTATGAGGAATGGATTAAACTTTGTCTTTATCGACACTCGCATAAACTGCAAAAGTTAGCATGTCTGGCTAACAAGCTTATCACCTACAGTAGTAACATGGACATGTAGCATTAGCCTCAGTCTTTTAGCATTAATGCAGCCATCAAGTCCATGGTTAAGGCCCTTTAACAGGGTTGTGGAACTCATGGTGAAAACAGGCTCAGTTTCTGGGCCCTGCAGATGGATCGGAGGCCTGGTGGAGCTCCAGAGATTCTGCTCGTCCTCGTTGTGTGAGAGAGTTTGTACGTGAGACGACAGTCAAGAAAGTGGACGCATTAGTAAGAAAGAGAGGGAGACTCTGGGTTTCCAAGACAGAGCGCGACACTAGGACAACATATGTGTTTGAGTGTGTGTGCGGGCAGTTGTGTTACACACCCAGCCTGACGAGTACCATCTGCCTTATATCAAAGGTTTGTCTGAGACTGCCCTCTCCTCTCCTTTCTCTTTAATTCCTCCTTCTCACCTTCTCACCATTGTTTTTTTTTTTTTGTTCACCTGTTTTTCCTGTTGTGCTTCCCTTTTAATGTCGTTGTAGCTCAGGATGACACCCATTTTCATTAGTGAAACTGTAAGCATGAAAAAAAATGAATTGCTATTTCTAACTTAATGTTTGCATGTGCCTGGCCAATGCAACCTCTCTCCATGTCTGCCACGGTGGAGCAGTGAGCTCTGCCCAGAATGAAAGCAGCCAAAAAGTGTGTGACAAGAGACGCTGGGATAAGGAGGAAAGGAAAGACATAAAGAAAAGAAATGAAAGGTGTGTCAACGGCAATCAGATTGTGAGAGGGAAGAGAGACAGTGCAGGAGGAAGGATTGGGAAGGAACTAAGACTGAAGCGAGGAGGAAGAGAGGAAGACGATGAAAGCTCTGTGGTTCAAACCGACTCCCAGCTTGGCCTCAAATCTCCTGTTACCATGGTGATTTAACTGCCGATATGCTGTCCCCTGAGAGTCTGTCCTGAAAACACAGGGGGAGGGAGTGAAAGAGAGCAAGTAATGCAAGGACAGGCAGAAGGGCAGAATGGCACAGGTGTGCTTCACAAGGACTGCACCGCAGTGAATGTACCTTCCGTCCCATTCAGAAAACCTTCGAGCATCTCGCCAGGCTCAGCGGAGACTTCAAAAGGTTGCTGGTCGATGTTTTTGTCACAGAACAACATTTAAGTGTATCAGACTTTCAAAATTCCCAGATAACTGTTAACAAATGCTTTGGGTTAAGGTGAGATATTCTGAAGATGTACAGGATTAATGATTAAGAGTAGGGATGCATCGATCCGCTTTTTCACCTCCGATACCGATATCTAAGGTTTAGTAATCAGCCGATACCAATCCAGAAAAAGAGCGCTGAATTACCCAACAAATGGTATGTCTCATTATGTGGAAAAGACTGGGATCATTCTTTTGTGCATCAGACTTGACTTAAACATTTCTTTCCTGTTTTTTTAAAAAACAAACAGATATAAATGCACTGAGTTATTTATTTAATAACTATGCTTAGCTCTAGTTTGGTCAAACAGCATGTAAAAAATATAACAAGTGTAACTGGTTCAGTCAGTGCAATTAGGGATATAAAAGGAAGATAAAGTGTGCAACAATCTGTCTCCCACTTGCAGCAGCATCACTCACAGCGCTGTGATAGGAGTCCCTCATTGACAACCAGCTGCATTGTATGTGCAACGCAGCCTAAACTATGCACTCTCATGCTGTCCATCACCTTTCGCATGTTGCTGGCGTTGTCCCTCAGAATCATGTGGACTTTACTCAACGTACGTCAAACATTTCCTTCAGGGTAGCTGCGATCGCGTCGCTGGTGTGTGACCCACAGAAGTTTGTAGCATTGCGCATTGCACTGTGTGGCAAGTAACTTGCATCCACACGGGACATCCTCTCTGTGATTTTTGTTGCCTGCACACTATTAGGTTGAAATTTTTCACCTCTTTCCTTCATCTCCTTCAAAGTTAGCTGCTTCATACCGCCTCCTTTTTGTTTATTCAGTTCAGTGAACTCAGCGTGCTCCCTGGTATGAAACCTTTGTAGGTGCTTGATTAAGTTGGTCGTGTTATAACTTGACGTTTTACCACCGCCCCTCGCAACATTTACTGCGCAGGTATTGCAAGTAGCCGTCGAGTTTGTAGGCTGAGATAGTTTGAAAAAGTTCCAGATAGCCGATCCTTTGGCTCGCTCTATTATGAAAACAATGCAGTCCACATTATGTGCGCTTCAGCACTGCGCATGACGCCACTCACAGCGCCTATAGCATAGCGTTAGACTGAATAGATCGGCCCCTGTGTATCGGGTCCATTGTCACCGATACCCGATCTAGAATTTTCTTCAATTTCGGACCGATACCGATACCAATATGGGATCGGTGTATCCCTGATTAAGAGTGCAGCATTTAGCCGCTAAAGAGCCAGGTATGACGCTCAGGAGTGATCCCTAATGTCCAGCCATAATGTCAGTGTTCGGTCCACGACGTGTATGACAGAGCTGATCTCTGCAGTTCTAGTCAGTGAGTGCATTTCCACCGGGCGCATTACGTCTCCGTTTCAGAAGCACCCCAGAAGCATATCTACGCTCTTCTCTCCAGAGAATATGCACAGTCTATTTTCAACGGACAACGCGTGAATCTGCACAGAGCAGATCGAGTCAGACAGGAAGTCAGACACAGAAATGGTGTAGAGAGTTCTCAAAATAACACATCCTGTGCAGACTCCTGATGGTACATCAACAATTAATGTTTTTTAACCAGACACAAAAAGAAGCCATTTAACTACAAAGCCTGCATATCCACAGTAGACGCACAAAAATCAAGGGAAAAGGACCAAATAAACACAATGAGAGCAAGTCAACAAAGCTTGGCAGCCAAAACACTTTGCTTCTGAACCAGTGGGGATTGGAGACGCGTGGAGTAAATACATTTCGCACACGAGACGTCACGGATACTCGCTTGAGATCTCAGATTAGTCGATGCCAGAATGAATATTGGAGTTACATTTGTCAAATGACCAGTGGCGTTGCTAGGGTCTCTTGGGCCTCCAAGCAAGAAATCCCGGGGGTCCCCACCCCACCTGTGCACCCGGCAAAAATTAGTTTTTTGCACACATAAATGCACAATTTCTGGGACATTTGAGATGGATACTGAAAAAATAGATTAGTGGTTCTCAAAGTGAGGGACCAACAGAGGTCCCTGAAAGCCCAGGCCTATCAATGATCGTTGTTGTAAATAAGTGGCCGGGGCCCCCCCTAGTGGCCGGGGGCTCCAAGCAACTGCATGGCTTGCATGTCCGCAACCCCCCCGCCCCCGCAAATGACCAAAACATCAACTTCAAATGACTGGTGATGTTGCTCCATGTAACACATTAGCCGTATCAACAAGGAGTCAGTTGCACTGCCCCCAAGTGGCCAAGAAATCAATTTACACGATTTAAATGATTGTTGATATCATGTAAAAGAGTTGAGTAGTGTACAATAAACAATGATTCTGTTTTTTTAATATTGATGGGTGAGTATTTCACTTGCATACAGTATTTTTACCTCAAACATGATAACCCACAGCGCTTAAAGAAAGTTGCGATCGGTGTGATTTTCTAGTTGCATTTTTTGCACCTTAAACTCAGTCGATGCCTTGTTTTTTATGCTCTCTAATGCTGATACTTCTCTCTCTTGCTATTCTTCCATTTTTCTGTCCTGCATTTTCTCTCTGTCTGTCAGACTGGAACTTGTTGCAGGCATTCAGCAACAGCGATCTTGTAATGTTTCATCATGTAATTATTTTTCATTTTGCGTTATTAACTTTCTGCACAGAGGATAAATCATCCTGATTATACCTCCTGCTTTCTGTGGTGAGATAAAAACATTAATACGCATCATTAATGCAGCTGGAAACATTAATGTAATATCTTATATTCAGACAAATTATTCACTGGCGTCACATAACGATACCGTAAAACTGACAAGTGAAATAAAAACGCACTGATCAGCACTAACTGCTTTCTCTCTCTCTCCACAGCTGTATCATTTATGAGACACAGCGCATCAGCCTTCGGATTTGCCGTGAGTTCCACCTTTTTTCCCTCCATTTGAATTATCAATGAGTCATAAGTTTGGTGACTGTAATTTATTGATGACTCCTGTTAGCAGCGTGTTATTGGTCCCTTTGTCTCCAAGGTAACAGGGCAGAGAGGGGGGAGCGGGCGTGAAGCTCAGATTGAATGTCAAAATCCTTTTTTGTGCTCGGTAAACATATCTGCTGGCTGCCACCAAAATAAAGCTCCTTATTAATTATTAAAGAAGAAGTGATTGAGAGAGTAATTAGTTTAAAAAATAAGACTTAACAAGATTGAAGCGAAAATGAAACCGTCCGTACTCCAGGCCAATGAGGGGAGATGTGATTAGCATAATGTGATTAAAATATTATAAACCATAATCTGCAGCGCTGGCTATCTCTTTATTAAAGATTGGGTTTTAATTAGCAAGTATGAGGCTGCCTATGACGCTTTTAATAAAGCAGGAAGAAGTTGATATACCTCAAAGGCGTAACTGATCAGCGCTAGCTTTAGCTGCTATCTGTTTAGCTTTTACAGGTACGTCATGTAACTTGGAAATTAAATTATAACGATCATACCATATTTTATGATACAGCCTCAGAGGAGATAAGACTTTCTTTAGCCTTATCACCTTGAGTCCCCTCTGGCAATAAAACCTCAACAGTCTCCAGGTCATGCAGTGCATTTTAAAGCAGCTCCTGGTATGTTTCGCTCCATAGGAAGCATAAATTTGATTTTAAACCACTGAGACGTCTTAATGGATACATAACTAAATAAGTGCCCATAGATGAAGTGTCTCTTTATTCACTTTTATTCAAGCAAATATATCAAGTGCACTGTTTATTCTACTGTTGTTTTCTTGCTTTTTAAATTTTTAATTTCAGATCATCGTCACTATTTCCAACACCACAGAAACGATTGTGATATTTAAAACATTCAGTTTGAGTGTGGGGGTGCATGTAGCTTTCAGAGGCACCATTGACACAGCGTCATGTAACATGATGTATCATATGCTGCTGATATTTTGAGATATACACAAGTTTTGTACGATGTTTGTTAGATGTTAACAAGCTGCTACTTGAGAGACGCTCTTTCAGTCTTTGTTGTAACGATGCTGCAGCCATTTTAATGTAACAGGCTGTAACAACTTGTAACTTAAGGCCCTTTCTGCTCGGTGTCTGTTTCTGCTGCAGTTTAATGCCACGCTGGACGTCCTGTCATCCGTCATTGTCCTCTGGCGCTACAGCAATGCAGCAGCGGTGCACTCTGCACACAGAGAGTATATGTGAGTACAAAACAAAGTGCTGAGCTTAATTAATGCTTAACTAGGGATTTATTAATGTGGTGCGATGCAATTTGGCTGTATCAAAGCAAGAGAGCTTCTGGATTTTATTGCATACATTAATCTCCAGCATTCATCAATGCATCTCTCTCTCCAGTTACTTTTCCTTTTGCGTTTCTTTTGTCCCCCGATCTTTCAATTCAACAGCTAAATCTAGTTTTGCCATGTTTTCTGATGCCGTTTTGTGTTGACGCATCTTCTTTCAGTATTGTTGGCATTTCAGAGGTTTGTTTCACTGATAAATACTGTGCCACAACAAAGTTTTACTCATTTGAAGGTAGCATAGTTAGATTAATTGAGTTCTGTGTAACAAACTGGTCCAAAATATCCCATAAGTGTTCAATCAGGTGGAGATCTGGTGACTGTGAAGGCCACATCATTTTCATTCCCATCACATGACCCCTTGTTTTTACTGAATGGTCCGGTACTGTAAGAACTGTATACTGTCCTTTATGTCAAGTCTTCATTGTTTTGCCTTATAATAGAGCCTCATTTCATGCATGTGGTTGTGACAAGACTTGATATTCTGAAAAACAAACAACGTCATTCTGACAGCTGAAAAACAAAAAAGGTTGAAATTACGTAAAGTACTGTGTTTTTGCAAGGTCGAAGCAGTTCGTTGCTGTATCTACTTGCCCACGCTCCTGGTCCATTATGCGTCCGTGTTTTTCAGCAGAAATGAAAGATCTGCAAAGGAAGTCTTTTAAAACTTCCAGCGAAAGAACATTTCAAGACCATGTTGGATGGATGACTAACGCAGGCTTTGTGAATGTGAGGCCCTGTCTTGTTAGGCTTTCAGTCATGTAGTGCACACTCAGCTGGACAGATTCAATCATATGAGGGACTATTTCTTCATTTGTTCCTAATTGAACAAAGTCCCGTACTGTATGTCACCGTACATCACTGCTAAACACAAGCCTGCTAATCCACCAGTTGTCAGCCTGCTGCAGCTCAGCTGAGTTCATCAAGCGGCTGTCAGGTTGCACAAAGCCTTGTTCATCTTACAGTGCACCTCTGCCTCGCTCTGAGGTGTCACAGATGATGGAAGACCAAGCTGCCACTCAAGCGTCCAATAATACGTTCTCTCTCTCTCTCTCTCTCTCACACACACACGCACACACACACGCGTCTCAATCTACAAAATTGTAAACACACTCAACAGACTCTTCTACACTTTTTATTACATTCTTAATATGTAGTCAAACACATGCGTACTTACAACCATGCACACAGAGAAGTGGAAGAAGCACAGACATCCTTTCCTTAAGTAGAAGTATCAGTACAACAGTGTAACTTCACTCAAAATTCGTCTTCAGTAAAAGTACTGAAGCATTATCAGCAAATTGTACTTGAAGTAAAAATACTGTGCTCTAGCCTGGTGGTTCTCAGGCTAAGGGTCAGGCCCCCTAGAAGGGGGCACAAAATGAATCTCAGGGGTCGTGAGATTGTTAATAAGAGAGGAAAGCAGGACGTTTTGCTGCACAAATTTGTATTGAATTTTTTGGACCTTTGTGTTTTTTGTGAGACAATGGATCATTTTACCTCTTTAGACCTCGACCAGTTATTGCAATGAAACCAACTGGGAAGTTTAAAGGGGAGTTTTTGGAAATGGTCACAAACCAGGTTGACAGCCACTTTTTTAATCTTCAGCAATGCACTGTGTTTGGTAATCACATGTTTTAATGTAATATCTTAATCTGTAAAGTAACTACTAACTGTAACTGTCAAATAATTGTAGTGAGGCAGAAGAACAAAGTGGCAAACAAACACTTAAGGAAAGTACTTCAAAACTGGTTTCAAGCGTGGTGCTTAACTACAAAACACTGGCTAACACACTATAACACAGTATATATACAAAAACATAATAAAGATGTAGAAATGAGCCACAGTGAGACATTCAGGTTACCCTACATGTGACTGAGAGAACAGATTCAGAGGCGAAAGAGACAGAAATGGACGATTTAACTGCCATTTTGAATGAGCTTGGTGGAAGTGTGGAAGACTGTCCTAAAGATCCTTATATATTGATTTAGGCTGGATTTTTATTTACTAGCTAATTTAATAGCCTATCTTTCCCCCATTATTTAGCTGTTGGACCTGCAGCCATCCATTACACTTATTAATGCATCCATGTTGTAGCACTTAGAAGCACCGTGAGTAATTTTCATCTGTGTCTCGAAAAGAAGCATTTCTCAAAAATATGCAGACGTAAAAGTTGAGTTTTCTCACTGAATTGTGGCAGTTTTTACTGCGAGCAACCACCATCCATATCAGTAAAGGATAAACACCACTTCACTGCACCTGTCAGATACTGTGTCTCTGCTCTGTGGCGAGATAGATGGGACACAGATATTGTAATTCAGGCCCAGCAGATGTGTCAGAGGGAGTGAGACTGTAAATCAAGCCATGGAGAGGTATTAAATAACCAGATCTTGTTCCATTGCTGCTAGAGCAAAGGAGTTTGAAGATGCAAGCATAATGTATCCTCCCCTCAAAAAAAAAAACGTTCACCTCATTATGTGTGATTTTTTTTTTAATAAACTAACATCATAAAGTGCCACCCTCAAGCGTTCGCTCTGACAGAGCGCCTGAGGCCTGGAAAATGTTTACTCCGGCAGCACACAGTGCCACAAATAGACCGCAAACAGTCTTCTGACATTTTGCCAAACAGTGTGATTGTGTCATTTGAGAAATTTGGTTTTTAGATTATTTGTATATATCAACAGTAAAGTCAGGCTGCTGCTGTTACTGCTGTGTGCATCATGCACTGTGCCTGACACCGTGCCATGTGGCTAATTCTATCATTAGCCTCTGAAATTAAGAGAGTAGCTGAAGGGAAGTGATGAATCACTATCACTGTCATATCACTGACAACATTGTTACTGGCATAAATTTTCAAAGGTCTGTGGATGCACTGGCTGTAAGTCAAGAGCTGTGAATGGACTCTTTTTTTGCATTTTTTCATTTCTTTAATATTTCAAAGAGGCTAATTAAAACCTTTCCAAGTTTGGCAGACAAAGGCCACTGCCAGTATCATTTATTCTGTTTATGTGAGGATACTTTGAACATTCGATGGGTCATTGCTGCTGCAGGAAAATGTTAAATTATCATGATTCAAATGCAAGAGAGAGAGACACAAAAGCAGGGATAGAGTGTCTTTGGGTTATTGCTTTGGTTCCACTGTACACGTGGCAGGTTTATCAAAGAGATCACAGCTGCTGAAGCAAAGTCCTAACACTCTGCTCTCTGTCTGTCTGTCTGTCTGTCTGTCTGTCTGTCTGTCTGACTGCAGAGCATGTGTAGTCCTCGGCATTCTGTTCATTCTCTCCTCCTTGTGCATCCTTGGAAAAGCCAGCCATGATCTGGCCACCAGGTTGCCCCCAGAAGTGGTAAGACCACACACACACACACACACACACACACACACACACACACACACACACACACACACACACACACACACACTGCTGGCAGCTGTAGTGTGGCAATGATTGTCATTTTCACGTCTAGAAGATGAGGCGCATTGCAGTGTGGGATTTTCAGCAGAAAGCTGTGTCCACGCCATAGAAGCTTTTCCTTCTTAAGGGCAAATTATGCAGTAATTTCTCGCAGTGTGGTCACTCAAATAAACCGGTGCATGTATATTGATTTTAGAAACAGCCCAAGCCTTTGCAACACTGTCCAATACCGACATTCTGCTTAGTGAGTGGATTTGTGGGTGACTCTTGGCGGTAGTGTGTAGTGGGAGGACTGCTGTCTGAGAGTTAAGAGAGATTTAATTACAGCAGGTTAACTGGTGGTGTCCATACTCATGAATATGTTGATTATTATTTAAAAAGCACTCCGGCAGTTTAATATTGCATTTAGTGTTGGGACTCACAAGAGACATTTTTAAAAACTGTCAAAATCTGTCCATCAGATGCAGCTTGACCCATAATGTCAAGCTTCAAACAAACTACACTTCCCATAATGCACTAGTGTCTTTCATTCTGCCCACTTCTTCCTCCTAAATGCCGACTTCCTTCAAACTCTCCACTTGGAGGTTGTAACGCAGGCTTTGTGTGACAAGTGTCAAGATGGGGATTATTTTGTGGACCTCATGGCTGTGTGGTCCTCCTTGTGACAAATAAACTGCATGTCGTGTGCAGTAAAGTGTTACAGTAAAGTGCTTCAGCTGATATCAGACTGTAAATTGTGTGTTAAAAAGGGAATCCTTGGACTTTTGCTCTGGTTATCATGACAGTCATGCTTTATGTCATTGTATCGCAGGGGTAGAGTTTTGCATTTGCCCTGCAGTGCTCGTTTATTGACTTAAGTGCTGTTTAATTCAAGGTTAAGACAGTTTTTAAAGGATTGCTGACACCCTGCCAGTGCAGCTGCTGAAACCTCTGTGATTTCCTGCAGTATTTCATCAAAGAACACTTCTCATCAGCTGCTGTATTTCCTCCCAACAGCATAAACAACGTGCTTACGAGAAAAGTGGCAGACACAGGTGCATGTGTGTGAGCGGCCACATACAAACTGGCTCAGTGAATGAAAATCTGCAGGAGCCTGGAGTCTATGTGAATCAGTACACACACACATACAGTACTGCTACACACAGAGCAACACACACGTATGCACACACACCATTCATCGTTGTGAGCAAGGTGGCTTTTTATAGCCCTCTGCTGTGGCTCTTCTGACGTCAGAGTTTTTGTCTCCCTCCACCTGACTTTTGTTCCTTTTTTTCTCTTCGGAACAGACACACACACACACACACTTTCTTTTTAATGTCAACATCACTCCCCACCCCCTCCTACCTCTCTCTGGAGGTGTTAAGACTATAAATAAGGTCCCAAAATAGTCTCATCTTTCTGTTGCTGGGGCACGGCCCAACTCTTCCATCATCACACTGTTCAGGGAGTGCCCATCGCATCCTCTCCAGCTCTGAAACCTCTTATTTGGTTTGTAAATGATTTAACCCTCGCCATCTGTCCATTTCATTATCCAGTGAATCCAGGACAGAGAGGTAAGCCAGATTTTTACACTCCAAAAACACATGCTTCCTCTTTAAGTTTCCTATTATGTACTTTCAAAGGTTTAATGTGCACAGCAGCGCTCCCAAATCCCAAAATATCTTGATATCTGATATTTTTAAACTCAACACAGTTCACTCTAGAATTTTAATACAGCATCGAGCTGAGAGGAACTTGACTTGGAGGCACTATTGGGTCCTCTAACAAAATCAGGGAGTGCATCTTGAAGGTGCCCTGTGGATTTTTCTTGTAAACAGAAGTGCGCTGTCTATATACTTTAGGCCAAACAGATGTGTCGAGTGCATTTCTTTCCCGATATTTTAGTACTTGCATTGTTTCTATCCATGTTTACGTCAGCCAGCGGTCTCCTCTGCTGTCCTCTATGTTTCTGTTGATTAACTGCTGATCAGTGGAAAAGCCTGAAAATTATGTCAGAAATGTAATGTTTTAATTGTTCTAAACTATCCAGAGAAAGTAATTTAAAGATGTTTTTACCCAGAAAATGAAGCACATTTTTCCTTTGCGTTATATAATTTGATGGAGAGGCTGTCATTTTTGGGGGAATCTTATGAGTCACAGGATTATTTAGCAGCTCAATGCAGGAACACAGGAACACCACAGGAGCCATTCTTCCAGAATTAGGATGGGCTTGAGTCTTGGATTTGCCTAGATTCATGTGTCCCAAAGCCTTGCTGCTTTGCTCCAGTAAATTAATTGATTATTAAAAGCCAGAGAGAAACAGACCACTTGTTAGAAAGCCCACATACAGCAAAAGAGACTGAACAATAGATTAAACAAAGTGGGAAACAACAGATTTAAAGTAGATATGGATAAAGTGAGGAGAAGACAGAAAATAGAGAGTGATGACGTGGTTCGGATGAGATTTAAGGAGAGCTGAGAATGGATCTGAAGTATCTGCACTCGGCAAACCATGCGTGTCTTCTTGATTATTTTAAGTGCATGTTTGATGGTGTAAAAATTGAGTCACTGAAGCCCCTTTGACCACAAATCAAAAGAGATAAAGCCAAGAGACTGAGGCTAGTGGAGAAGCAGGTTGAGGGCAGCAGCTCGTCTGCAGACTGTGTTTGATGCTCCAGTGCCATTATGTTAATAGAAAGTGGGGGTGTTAGGTCTCAGAGGAGCTTCCTGACACCAGCAAGAGCCTATTACCACCGTCTTTCTCTTTGACATTCTCCCTCTTTTCTTCACCATCTCGCTTCCTTTGTACCTTCAGTCTGGGCTCCGGCACTCTCTGTTTTATCTCGCTCTGCTTCTTTTTATTTTTGAATAAAATGGATGTTTTCTGCATAGAAACATCATGCATACCTATGTATATATATGCTATAGATCCAATATACGTCTAATTTTTCCAGCCTCTCTCTACTTTCTTCCTTCAATACCTCATTCATTACCTTTTGCCTCTCTTCTCTCTACCCTCCACATCCCATCACTTTCATTGTTTCTCTCACCCCTCTTTCATCATTACACCCAGTCTCTCTCTCTCTTGAACCTCTCCCTAACAGCTCACCCAGCCTGCCTCCCTTCATTACCACGTCTGTCTTCGCTGCTTTGCTGTTCTCACTCATGTTTTTGTTCATTCATTGCCTCTCTGTCTCTGTATCCACCTTTGGGCTTTTTTTCTTGGCACAAACAGGCTTGTTCGCTGAAATCTTCATCAAAGAGCAGTCAGAGGTGATTCAGCATACCAGCAGCGATCTGTCTATGTGCTCGGTTTTGTGTGTGTCTGCAGGACAGCGTGTGTGACTGAAAGAGCCAGAGAGGAATTATGAAAATGGAAAGAAAAAGTTTTCGAGGGAAAGTAGAATCTGCAGTCTGAGTATGATGTCTCTAAGTTGATGTTGTCATCAGCTCAAGTTGGGTTCCCCGGTTTCTTCTTCTGAGACGATTTCCTGTACGCGAGAAGATAAACTGCAGCGATACGGCGGGAATACTGTAAAACGTTGCTGCCTTGAAGTATCAGGCTGTAAAATCACATCGAGTGGGCAAAGGCTGAAGGAAATCAGGAATCCTGATTCGCATCACGTCCTGGGTTGCTGGTCTCATGGCAGGCTGTGTCTAGTGCCTGATTAAACACAGAGGGCTGAGATTGGCTCTCCCTGCCTCTGTGCTGGATGGAGAGAGGACAACACACACCGATGCAATAAACGTATACGTAAAGCACACGCATGTGGTGACGCTCTTTGACACAGCTTGTTCTCAGAGCTTGATCTCGCTGAGTCTTCCTCAATAAATAACAGTTTAAATAAGGAGCCAAGTGAAAAGACCTTTCCTCCCTCTTTCAGCCAATTGAAAACAGACAGGGCACAGCAACAGAGGCAGTAGGGCATTACATAATAGCACAGTAATCCTGTAAAGTAGAGAGAATTCTGTCCACAACTGAGAGATAGCCTTCTGAGCACAGGCAGCCAGTAAAGGATATGTATGCATGTGAAATTAAATGCAAAAATGATGCACTACACTGTAGTCAGCTTTCCAAAATAGATCTCAACCGTGCACTAATCCAGCACAAACTCCTCCGTCTAATTCGACTAAATGTGAGTAAAACAAGGGATTAATGAGCTTTTAGCTGACCAGCAATCAAGAGCTCAAACTCCAAGGAAGCTAATGTTGGTTCACCAGAATGTGTGTGCGTGTGTGTGTGTGTATGTGTTTGCCATAGACAGAGAAATGCAAAGAAATCACTTCTTTTTTCTATATTGTATCCATTTTTTGTCATTTTTTTTACACGTTATGACTACAGCTGTCAGTGATGACTCATATAATCTCACATAATATCAAATGTCTGTCATGTGTCATGCATTTAAACTTGTCACACAGGTGAAAAGCACAGGTGTTACTAATAATATTAATGATGGCTACATTCTGGTCAAGTATCCCAGTAAACCATGACAGTATAACAGTGAGCCAGCATGCAAAACACCCAGACCCTGAACCTGAAGTGGCCAAATGGAATTCAGCCATCTTTAATTTAATTATGCCCACCTGTGATTTTCCTACCCTGTCTTGTCAAAATGCCTTTGTGTGCTGACTCTCTCCCACTTGCTCAGGTTTAACTTGGCTGATGTAACTTCTCCAAGCCAAACAGCGGCAGCAAAATCAGACTATTTGCATGCCCTAATCAGGCAAATTAAGTGAAAGCATCTGTGTTGCAGGACCAAGAGTGTGTAGCATCTTTAATAAACATTCATACTGTTATTAGGTCTGATACAGCTTCACCATTCAGTCCAACAGATTGAGCAATTTGACAGAATTGCTGGCAAGTTAGGCTAAAATTACAACTTTTTGCTAAGAGGATACTGAAAGAGAAGTCCAAGAAAAAAGTTGTCCCACAGCAGCACAACAGTTTGCCAGCCACCGACGTGACAGGACTCCAGTTTTGGAGCCAGGATGTAAGCTGTTGTTGCTTTAAATGATTTAATTGTAGCTGGAGATAAAATTCAGGGCAATGTGAGTGTTTTGATGAATACAATAAACCAGGACGGCAACAGCTCAATACTTAATTTGCTTGTTTATTCGTTTATTCTCAAGTTGCAGTGCGTTGAGCTCTCAGGGCCACCGTACTTTTTTTATGGAAGACATATTGACATGTCACAGGAGGAAAGGAAGAGCACTGGTGTAAAAATTAAGATTAATGATGGCTGAATTGCACTGTGCTGCGTCAGTTTTTGGGTCCTGGTGTTGTGCATGCTGGCTCACAGGCCCACACTAACCACCGCTGCAACATATGCTCGTTTATGTTAGAAATACCCTCCCCCTTTTGAAGAAAGGGGTCTGGCAGAAACAGTAGAGTTGGATTTTCCTCACTCACTTTCTCTTATTCTCTCAGTTTCTTTTTCTCTCCTCCTTGTCTCTTCTCCCCTGTTGGGCCAATTAAATCTGATAGAGACACTCTGAGGTCAGGTGCTGGTTTTTGCTGAGTCTGTTTGAGACTGAGCTGAAAACACCAAACCCTCACATCACTTAGAGGCGTCATCTGTATGACCTTGGGTTGATGCACCAAGTCAAGCGTGTGTATGTATTATTAATGCTTGAGCTGACAAAAGCTTTGTGGGTCATTCAGTCTGACGGATAATGCTGGTGCTTGTAGAGTCTGCTGTACAGACGCTGTGTGTAGCTTTCTCTCTCTGCTTTATCTTCTTCTTTTCCTCTTCTTATGTCATCCAACACACATGGTTTTAAAGAAAGCTCTTCTCTGTCCTGTCATTGTTTAGGACGACTTCCTCTTCAGTGTGTCTATAGTGAGCGGGCTCACATGTGCTCTGCTGGCTGTGGTCAAGTTCATGCTGGGAAGAGTGCTGACTAGCCGGGCACTTATCACTGACGGTAGGGCAAACACACACAGACAAACACCCACACACACATGCATACACACACAGTCCTTGTTTTCATCATTTTGGGGATCTTACAAGGCTTACATTCATTAAGCTTTACAAAGCTTACAAATGGCTGCAGAACGGCAACAGGAAATCGTATTTGACTCTCAGATGACAAGTCGTTCAACCAGAGCCGTTCCAGAGCTGACTGACTTAAAATAGCTGTTCTGGTTTTTAGGGATCTGGCCTTAAAATTGGTTTTGCTTGACTGAAGAGACGTAGTGTTGAATGATCCTAAATGTAGAAATAAACACCTAGATGGTGCTCAATAGGGAAATAAAAGAAACTACAATGGAGTTGAAACCAGGTGCGTTTAATTTCATATAAATACATAAATAATTCAAATTCAGATGTTTATATCAAACAGTAATATTATTTTATTTATAGAGCTGATATAATATTTGTAAGCAATGTTGAATTCCTTGCACTAACAGTGGTTGAAGATATATTCAGATCCTTCACTGAAGTAAAACTAACACACTAACTAGTGTAAAAGTACATAAATATTACCAGCAAAAATGATCAAGAGTAAAATTTAATTAAAGTTATGTTATTATATATTGTTATTGGATTACTGCATGTAGTTGTAAGAGGCATTTCAGTGTTTTAGCCAGTCCAGAGTGAGATAATTGTATTACTTCCTATGCTGGTGGGAAGTTTAATTTCCTCTATAAGAATGAATCATATTTTACATGCTTATTTTAGGCATTCAAAGTCTTAGTTTGCAGCCAGAGGCTATAACTCAAATAAATGTGGCAGAGTTACTAGTATTTCCCTCTGAAATGTAATGAAGTAGAAGTATGCAGTAGCAGAAAGTTGAAATACCTGAACCAAATGTAAAAGGCCAAACACAAAGCGAGCGTGACAGCGAAACAGAATCCAGAGCATTAAGACCAAATCCGCAGTCCGGAGTATATGTGTGAATGTTTCTGTGTGGGAGAAAGTCACTCACATTACGGAGCTGAAAGAACTCACAGGTTATGACCCACTGGCTGCTCATAGACACAAACACGTGAACAAAAGCACAGCACACACACACACATACACACGCTGCACACTGCTATCCCCAGGTCTCAGAATGCACAGGGCATCAATCCAATAAACCTGAGGTTGCTGTTCTCAGAGCCTGGATTTATTTCCCACAAGACTATACACTTACTGCAGGCTAGACAATAACCCACCGCGTTAGCTTTCACACAAGGAGAAATGTAATTATAAAAAACATCAGCTGCTATACCGGGTAAGTCAAACACAGTAGATCTGGTCAACAATTATGATGGCTGTAGCCATTAATATCCGAGGGTTTGGAAATACAAGGATTTGCTTTCTTGGCAAGAGCTCTCTCGTGTGTATGCTAAATATGAAGCAATACTGGCAGCAGTCGGTTAGCTTAGCTTAGCATAAAGACTGGAAGCAGAAGGAAACAGCTAGTTTGGCCCCATGCAGAGGTAAAAAAAAAAAAACTGCATCTCATATATCTCGTGGTGATGACACTCCAGGGAGTCACTGCACTCGGCTGAGAAGTAGTCCTGGACATAAAGCCCCTGTAAAAACACAACAGATTAAACTGTGTTCATTCGTGAGCTTTAGGGGTGCTGGAAGGTGAATTTTGTTGCAGACAGAGCCAGGTGCGCTGTTTCCCCTTGTCTTTGTGCACTAAGCTACGCTAATCAGCTGCTATATTTATTGCACAGACATAAGATAAGACAAGATGTGGAGAAATTAAGTTGTTACAGACAGCAAGAATAAAAAGGAGACACAGAAAAGAACAAATAAACTATAGAATAGGATACAAATTAAAATCAATTTTATGTATGTACATTATATACAAAAAGAGTATAAAAATCATATTGTCTTGAGAGAGGTGGCTCAGTTTCTCAATGGAGATGGATAATATGGATAAAATGGATATGGATAATAAAACACAGTGTATTTGTATTATTGCACAGAAGCAAATATGTAACACAGTAAAATATATATGAAAAAAGTAATGTTTGCACAGATGTAATGATATTAGCCAATATTAGCATAAATAATGGAGTTGTGCAAAAAGTAGGTTTGTGATGACATGAGAGCGCCATCAATAGTCTAAATATCTCTCAGCAAGAAAGTGAATTAACCAAAATATCAGACTATTCCTGTAACACCGTAGACCCTGACCCCTGTCTGTGCACCACTCATAATAACACCTGTGTGAATCCTCTGTGAGGATTTGGACAGTGTGTGTAAGTTAGGCAACTGAAAACTGCTCGATTGCTCCGACAGACAAGCCAGAGGCAGTTGATATTTTCCCCATGTGTGTGTTTCCCAGGATTCAACTCTCTGGTCGGTGCTGTTATGGGATTTTCCATTCTGATCAGCGCCGAAGTCTTTAAGCACCATCCTGACGTCTGGTTTCTGGATGGCACCATCGGAGTTCTCATTGGACTCATCATTTTGGCATATGGCTTCAAGTAAGAGATAAAACGGTCCCCCGTTTACATTCCTTTGACCTATTGATTTGAAGTATTCCATCATTTCTGTTAGATCCACTCAGACCCAAACTAGCTGTTTATATTCTATCAATGCCAGATTCACTTGTCCTCCTGACAGCTCTGCGCTGGCTCGAGGTGCAGGCTCAGAACAGGGGGAGGCTCCTTGCTCCTAACCTCCATACTTTCCAGTGAGAGCTTGTTTCTGTCTCCACAGACTCCTGAAGGACATGGTGCCCCGCGTGAGACAGACGAGGAACTACGAACGTTTCGAGTGAGAGGGGTGTGTGTCAACCAGATGAGCAGGTTCACACGCACACACACCCACACACCTGGCTGCCTCCTGCCCTCCGCCCTCTTCTCTCTGTCTTTCAAACACACTTTAATACACATTTCACCTGCACATATAGACGCTACACTCCCATGTTCTCATACACATGAACATGTACACACACATGCTGTATACGCAGTACAACATGCATTCACACATTCAGACATGAGCAAACACACATGCACACACACACACGCACACACACACGCACACACAGACGTCTAAGAGACTTTGAGGGAAACATGATTGGAGACCACCTGCTGGAAAGAAAGCACATCAGTTGAATTCGTCTTTTCTGCCCTTCTGTCCTTGAAACTACCTGTTTAACACCTGGAGTGAGGAAATGGCCCAAGAACTGAGACTCCAACAGGAGCTCTGGATTTGTTGGACCTGGACGCACAGTAACTGCTGTAATGACACCTCTCACAGCATCACAGTTCTCACTGTGCAAGAGATGCGATATGTTGATCTGTCCTGAGGGTTCAGCTGTTGTATGGTGGGTTTATTGACCATCGTAATTTATCAAATAATGTTTTTTTGTTTGATTGATTTTTTTTTTTAGGCCTGCACAGAAAATTCAGTATGATTCCCATTTAACTCAATGCAGAAAACGATTAATGATTTTTTGTCACCCTATTGTATTACACTACTAATTTTACATTGTTTTTTGTTCATTTTTTGTTTTAGAGTTATTAAAACAGACAAAAAGAAGTCAATGTAAAATCCTCACCGTCCTCCTCCCTTCAGTGCTGCCACTATAGGTCCTAATTTATCACTGAGAGAGGAAAACAGGAAGTAATAAGCAGAGAAAAAGGGACAGAAAGCATAAGCTGAACCAAGTCAAACACCGATTTCTCCATCAGCGAACGCGGTGAGGTCCATCTAGAAACTGGAGGACTTAAAGCAAACAGCAGTAAAGAGCACAGGAGACACAGAGGACAAACATTTGCCGAGCAATGGCTGTAAACTTAAGTGCACAATTCATTTAACCAGTTTATATTACAGTACATTGAATCGCCCACTGTGCTGTATGTAATGTGTCCAAGCACAAATGAGCAAACTTCCCTCCATGCACTGGTGTTTGCTGCTGGCAGTGTCGCGCAGCGCTCTTTCAACACGTTAAAACTAAGAAACGATTTGAGGGTATTTAGCCTGTTTTGTCTTAACAGCTGTATTTGACTCTACATATGTTGATATATGGTACATATCATTTGATTTGTTTACAAACACACACACACCTTAGTCAGTTATTTACTGAAATCCATTCAGTATTTCTTTTTTTTTTTTTTTTACTTGAAACTCAGTTTTGGTAAAGTTTTAGCAGGTAAAAACTGAGGAATGTGATCAAGTCCGAGTTTTTTAAAGGGAAAGGTGGAAAAAGCACATCACTATCTATCTTGTGTTTTTGTTGTAACACCTTTTCAAGCTTGGATAATTAATAGATGTGAAAGCACTAAACTCTCTGGGAAAGTTAACCGTACCATTTGCGATTATCCTGTTTTTTTATCATTGTCTCTGTGGACTGTTGCACTTGATATATTGGGTATTTATTGCTTTAATTGATATTATTTTATTCATAATCTTTCTTTTCCATGTTTTGACCGCAAATTTTCACATGGAAAGTTGTATAAGACAAAGTCTGAAACCTAAGATGAAACAAAGCACAATGACAACGATCAAGCGGGGATGTATTTTCAGTGCATATCATTTGCAGAGACAGAGTTTTCACCTGTGTCTACTTACCTGCTTATTACCCATTTGTTCCGCATGTTCCCATCCCATTTTCATTCATTATCATGTGCAATGAATGTAAATACAAACCACACAGTCTGTAAATATGTTTATTACACTGTTTGGGTGCATCAGTAAGAAAAAGTCACAAATATAGTCATAGTACTTTATGGCCGACATAATAGGCTTTTTGGAGTAGACCGCATATAGTACAGGATGATCAGTGTTACATATAGTTAAAAATGTTTACTCTATAGTGCTTATATTGTAAAGGTTGTTTTACATATTACTGTAGATTATTGGTGAAACTAAATGATGAGTCTTACTGTAAGTTTTTGCACTGTAGATGAAAATCTCAGATTGGATGTAGGTGTGATTTGACAGCACTGTCCAAGGCTTATTTATCTTATCAGAAGCTGTCAAAAGAAGAATATAATGCCACGCAAAGCATTATTTCACCTGCAGGCACAAATCAGTGTTATTTTGGTGAACTTAAGTGGGTGTCACATGCTGAGATTTAAGATCACCCACAAAATATTTAGAGAAAAACTGAAGAACAATGAGGAGACTTGAAATGAGCTCAAATCATGGATTGATTTTATACAGAAGCATTGAGGTTAATTCCATTAAAAATTGACATAAATAATCAATAGATGCTGTGTTATGCACAAACAGATACTGAATTTGAGCTTACTACTCATGACCATAAATCTCCACTGTGGTACACTGTGTGAAACATTTTGTGGTGTGGTTTCTTCCTGTGAGTGTATCCAGTCTGGTTGAGCCCCCTTGTGGTAGGTAACCCCATGACAACAGTTTTAATTAGCATTCAGTGCACTGGATCAGTTGGAGAGAGTCTAAATTTAGAAACAAAGCCTTGGACAGTGATTCTGAAAGGGCCTGCATCCACTATACACTGTAATTATCAACTCTGAGTCGACATACTGGACAAGGTGCAAAATTACTGGTGTTATCTTTAGTTCTGTTGTGTGAAGAATAAGGATTAGCTGTAAACTGGAGGCGTGAATCCGCTCACACCTCTTCGACTCACCAACAGCACACTGATTTGTAACGTTTTACCCCCCTTCTCTGATACATAGAAGACAATCTTTACAATGACTTTTATTAGCAAAGCACAGTGTTTACATGCTGATAACCACCACATGAGGCACAGAACAAACTCATAATGACTCTTAGTAACGTTACGCTTCACAAGCTGTTTTGCTCATATTGTTAACAAAATTGTGTTTGGATAAACTGGAGATTATTTTGATCTTGGCAACAAAATCCTTTCTACCTCTCTTCTTTGCACTTTCTTTTATTGTCATGCCACTTCCCTTGTGCACATTCATGCTACAGACGATTTAGGCTGTGATTGTGGCCCTCGACCCCGTTATACTCCTCGGTAATGAGTGATCTGTAAAGCTGTTGCCCTCACTGCAAATCAATGGATGAGAGCAACAGCTGAGTACCAAAAGAGTGTGTTAAATCTAAACTGCAATGCTATGATCACCAGAGTTGTGGTTGCATCTCATTAATCTGTAATGTGATTTTTCTGCTGCCCCATGAAATGTTTCAACCCTCAACCCTCAACCTCAACGTCGCTAAAATACTGCAAGAGGTGTGTGAAAAAAAATGACCTCTGAACATGTATTACTTGTTTGCATAAGCATCATTTGACAAGTGGTCGAATATTTGCATCCATTTCATTGTTTTATTGAAAAAGCTCGGAAACATTCTGCAGCTCGATGAACTGTGCCAAATCATTGACAACATGTCCACTCTTCTGACATGTGTGTACCACTCAGCTGTGCTTGTATTGATGGACTGACTTATTATCATCAACCCAGAGGAGGCATCAAACCATTCATTTCACTCAATTTCACAAAATTATGATAGCAATACTAACCACTTCTCAGTTGCTATAGGCTTTGCATGGGCTTGTAAAAACCCTTTTAGCTTCAGTGGTTACAAATGCATTGCAGCCACACACACACACACACACACACACACACACACACACACACACACACACACACACAACAAAACACACATAACACAAAGATGTGACTGAATTTCCAATAAATCTGACTAACAGAATTATTATTTGTCTGTTTGTACAGTAATGACATCAGTGGTATTACGAATGATGTAGACGCCATTTATTTATGTAAACGATCTATGAGGTATCTCTTTGTCAAAGAGCAAAGTTTTATTGATTAATAAAGTTTTATCCTGCTTATTCATCAGCAATGTTGAGACATGGTCTTCTTTTTTTCTTTTCAACCACAGAACTGTCATGGAAGGCTTTCCTACCATTTCCTACCAATCGTATAATTTGCGTCAACCTGAAGGTAATAAGACATTACAATAAGTCAATCAAGAAAAAGTTAGAATATATAGACGAAAGAATGATGAATAAATGTTATAACTTAGTTGCACACACAACATGTTTCAACAGTCTTTGAGCGGTAGGCGTCATTACTTCACCATGTAGTGGTCATTCATTTTTCTAAGTACTCCTACTCTTGATGAAATGGTCTTTGTGCACAAATGGTGCTCCTCTACTTACAGTAATAGCTTGATATTTTTTAGAAATATGCATAATTGCTTTCTAGATGATAAGCAGTACAGCACAGTACGGTAAATATGAGACTACAGCCAGCAGCCGGTTAGCTTAGCTTAGCACAAAGATGAAATGGGGGAACAGTTGACCTGGTCTGCTCCAAAAGTAACAAAGCACACCTACCAGGATTTCTACTGGTTAAAAACAACACTGTGGTTTCATGGGAGTTTATGCACTGGGATATTTCTTGATAACTGAATGGAATCTCCTCTGGTTTCATGGTAACCAGGAAGTATCCAGGAAGCTACTGTGCCAAGAAATAATCAGGCATATAAATTCCTATAGAACCACAAGATGGCATTTTAACGCTCCACTCTTTGTTTGGATTGAACAAATGTGGTATAAAATGTTCATTTGTGAGATTTAGAGGTGCTGGTAGGTAGATTTTCGGGCATTTGCGCAGAGAGAAGAGGGTATAATATGCAATAAAAGCATTGTAAACATGGGCGGTAATCATGCAGCTACCAACGAGCTGCGGCTGGAAGGCAGATTTTGTTCCCTTTTGAAAAGTCTGACTTACTTTTTACTCTGTTTCCAGTTTTCAGCTAAACTACGCTAAGCTAAGTGGCTCCTGGCAGTGGCTTCAATTTTAACATACAAAGATAAGAGTGGTATCATCGCTTCTCAGCAGAAAACAAATGAACTATTCCTTTAACCTCCATAGTATTGTTTTCTTGCGAAATCTTCTTCATACCTCTATAATCATCAGCAGGAATAAACGTCAGTCAGCTGCACTGTAGAAGACATGTGTGCCGAACTTTGCATCCAAGATTCATGCCTAAATCTGTGCAGAGCTGCTGAATACTCTGTCAGTAACTTTAAGACACATCAGCCCTCAGTGTTACAAGCATTGTGTGTGTGTTATTTTGAAGATAGGGTAAAATATAACACAGTTTATAATACAAAGCATTTCTCACTTCAGTATGTTCTCTCAGCCCTGATTCAATTTCACACTTTTGCATCACCATCGCAGGCTTGCACTCTCACCGCTCTGGCAAAATAATGCACATTAAGAGCACCTCGAGGAGATGGCTGGAAATGGAAATCCACTCCTTGTATCTGCTTAGTTTCCAGATTCACATGAGACTGTGAAACACCCTGGAAATTTAACATCATTGACAGACAATGAGTGAATGAATGCCCTGAAGGGTATGCGGAAGGCAAGCTCAGTTGAACTCTGTGTTGTGTGTTCATTTAATCTTTCCAGCCCAATCAGAAAGCCACCTTGCATTGAGAGGGCAAAGAAGTAAAATCTCCAGTGGGAACACAGTGAATAGAACCAGTCATAAAACTGCTGTTAATTGTTATCTGTGTACATATGACAACATACAAGATGACCAAAACATATTCAACCAATGCAAAGCTGTTTGCAACCAGCTGACTGCAAATAAATACTGTATTAATGCAATTGTTAAAATAAACAGTTGAACATCAACTATGACAGGGTACAAAGTGCATTTGCGAATGAAGTTACTGTATATCTTCAAAGACGTTCAAACATAATCACAGTGAAAAATGTGATGTTTTCCAGGTAGCATGTGATGACACGCAAGAATGCCAGAAACCTCACTTAAAGGTGACATATTATGAAGCTTTTTCAATAAGTTACATAGGTCTATGATTTTCATAAAACATGTTTCTGAAGCTGTTTGCTGTAAATAGCTTTCAGGAAAAGATTCTCGCCCCCCTCTATTACCCTCTTTTTCAGCCCCTTTCAGAATGTGCTGTTTCTGGTGTCTGTAGCTTTAAATGCAAATGAGCTGCTGCTGTCCCACCCATGTTACCGTGGTAACGGGGAGAGCGTAGACTCACATAGCACTAAGCGTGTGAAAGTAGCGGACACAGCGGCTGTAAACGCGTTTTTCAGTAGTTCAACCGGACATGTTCAAACCTGAATAAGATCCTGAAGGAGGGGAGGCTCCTTCAGAACTTCAGAGAATCAGCAGGACGCTTCTGAAAGGTTAGTCTAAAAACGTCTTTCTATTTTTTTCTCTTTAGTACTAGCGCTGCCAGCATGAGAGGCCCGCAGTTCAGACGGTCAATGCTAATGCTAGGAAGCACCAATCCTAACTTGTAGCGTACCAGAACGAAGGGGAGAAACTCAGCTAAAAGCTTCTAACAAGCATACCTACCATCCAAGCGAAACATAATTCATACCCTAAGAAATTATATGGGCATGTGACGAAAACACGGAAATAGCGTATGTGCACTTTAGTGTGTCTGCTGATTTCACCACGTCACGCAAACCACACAAGCTGCTTTGTTTACATAAAGAGGAGGGGGTTTCAAGCAAAGGTTGCTGAGACATTGACCGGTCTAACTGCGCTGTTAGCTTCAGCGCTTGTCTCATTTACACATGAATGGGCAGAGCACGCAGACACACTGCTGAGCAGCACTACTGACCATTCACCTCAGGCAGAGAAAAAGTAGCTAGCTAGAGCACACACATTCAAATGTAAAAAAGAGGGGCTGTTATTGTTTGAAAATGCTGGTATGCAGCGTTTCTCATTTCTTTAGCTTTATACATGCATGGTCATTTTTTTTTTTATTTGATTGCATCAGTGCACATGTGGAAATTGTGCAACAATGCAGTCAGAGCCTGAGAACATATGCTGCCAGGAGGTGCCACAGGTCACAGTATCTTCACCTGCACTTACAGTATGATCACAGTGTATGATTGCAGACAACATGCCACTGCAGATACTCACCTTATGTCATGCATAATAGGTTACAAGACGGCTGCAGCAGCTGGATGAAAGGCCTCCATGCATGATCAACCATCCAGGTTTAGAACCTGTTTGCCTAAATGTGCATACAATACTTACAGGGTTGACTACGGTCCTTTTACAGCTATGGGGGACAGAGCAGTGAGTTTCATCTATAATAACCTACTTCACTGTTCATACACCATAATAAACTAAAGTCAGTCATATTTTTTTCTTGAACATATAGCCAAATGTTTCCTTAGCAAATACCATACATTACACATTAATTCACATGAAACACTTTACAGATCTACAATAAATATTTATTGACCGCAGTCATGAATATTTGTACATGAGAGGTCAGTTTGAGAGTTGTGAGGCTGGACATTCAGATAAAACCCACATTATTTATTGATCTTTTGTGCAGAGTGAGTTCATAGATTTTTATTCTAGATACATGCCTTGCATAAAGCTACCTGGTCCTTAATGTAGTCTCGACAGGGGCAGATGCGAATCAAGGACTTATCTGATCTCACACAGCTGAAGAGCAGGGGATCAGACTGGAACACACAGTGTTTCGTACTGTTGTTGAAGGCTGGAAACACCAGGTTGTTGCCAGAAAGCTCTGATGTTTTACAGTCTACATTGTAGCTGAGGAAAAGAAAGAAAAAGGAGAGGAAATCATCAGCAGCTGTGTATGAAATCGTAAAGCGTACGATGGTAAATGGTGATGGAGGATTTCAACTAGATGTGGAGGTGAATGCACTCCATCCTGCAGGGACTCCCGCTCAGAATCAGGACTGTAAGGCTGCACTGACATGCAAGCTGTCTTCATCAAATGATCATGTTTACATTTTAGGAATGGGCAGTTTGGATTGGGGTCAAGGCTGGGTTAGGGTCTGTCAACCAAAGCAAAGATGTAGAGGAAAATCTGCCTGAAAGGCTCAACCCAGGGACAAAAGAACAAGGATCTCTTTTTATTTAAAGCAGCTAGTTAAGAAGAGTTTTATTCACATTCTTTCTCTCCTCTCCTTGAACTCTGACACCAGCTGAGATTGACAAAATGGGCTCAGTGGATCATGGATTCATATGTATGCAATGCAACATGTGTGAACTTACTTGGCAAGACTCTTGGCGCTGTTCAGATGTGGGAAGAATGTGGGTTCACAGATCAGTCCCTTCTTCTGGCAAGCCTGTTTGCAGGAAGTGCTGACCTCCGCCTTCACCACCTGGAGCACGCTCAGCGGGGGCCAGCTCGGTGTACCATGGCAGAAGTCCTGAAGCAAAAAAAAACAACAAAATGAGACGAAGTTACAAATTTGATCCTGTTCCCAGCCCCTCAACCAACATTCCTCCAACCTGCTTTTCAGTCAGGACATCAACCCTCTGGAGCATCCCCTCACAGGTAAACTCATAGGGAATATAGGGCTCAATCTGAAATGAAAAGACTACAGCTATAGATGTATCATACAAAAACTGAGTTCTGTATTCATCAGCCTGAGCGTCATCTGTATTTCCACTGTGCTCACTGGTAAATATAGATTACACTTACAGTGTGATTGAGGATAGCAGTGAGAGCTCTCTCCACTTCCGTGGAGTTGTGCATATCTACCGTCCATACGTATGGTTCTCCTATCGCCTCGGCATAAGGATTCTGGGATGCCACCTGCAAGCAAACAGTGAAATTAAAGGATACAGGACACTGCTGTTTATTTATATCATCTGTTTAACAGGTCAGTTTTGAATACCGACCTCTCTAATGTTGGGTTTGTCCTTGAAGAAATCTGAGTTCAGCCGACTCTGTGGAGGGTGCAACCTGGGGTTCAGGAAAGGACAGCCATTGGCTAAGGCCTCCAATGGGGCGGGGCCTTCATATGGGAAAGACAATCCCACAAAAACCTACAGCAGACCATGAATAAAATAAACAGTTTAGAAGTTCCTGACACTTGCCAGCAGATGTGGTGATGTATACGCTCACCACATGCACTTCTTTACAGTCACCACATGGTGTCAGCCAACACCAGGACAATAAGCGATGAACTCAGCTCTGCTGTTGTCTCAGCACACAGCAACAGGCTCATCATTAGTGTTATCTGGACCCATGCTAAAAGAAAACTTTTATGGGGTTGAATTATTTCAATCAAACACATAAATATTCTCAAAAATCAAAATGAATGCTGCTTACAAAGTATTTGATATAGTATAGAATCGAGAGAATATATAGAATTACTTATAAAACAGGTTTGATTAAGGACATGTTCAATATGTTACTTCTGTTTAGGGTTAAATACAACAGATTCCCAAATGATCTATGTCTGTGACTGATGCTGACAGCACTCTTTGTAAGTCAAGTAAGTCTATTTGCATTTAATATTTATTGTTTATTGGGATCCTCATTGTTTGCCAGCAGTGCAACAACTCTTCCTGTAGGCCACAGGGAAAAAATGTACTGAAGAAACTTCATGTTATCATGTAAATCGAGCAAAACATTAAGTAACAAGGCAAGCAATACTAGCAATATTTCCTGAATGGTCGCCCTGTGACAAACACTTCACTTTAAACTATTCTGTGCCTTATCAATTGGCACTTAGCGTTTATGTATAAACAGCCTCTCCTCCATCTTCAGTGAGGAATGACTGGTGTAGTGACCCCTTCGCCTATCAAAACAGGCCACAACGGTTGCTGATGGATTGTTTCGATGCGTGAATAAATGATGAAATGTCCACTCCACTGGTTGCAGTTCAAAATGATAACAATGGTGATTTATTGCTTACAATGCGGTGCGTCGGTTTCCACAAGGTTTCAAAGTAAATGCATAGCGGGCCAAACTTCCACTTTACACCACATAGTCTATTGACCAATATAGACCAGAAAAATAACAAAACGCACAGCAAAGGAAAAAACAAAACCTCACTGTCGGACGCCACGGTCTAAAACTGTTTGCCTCCACCAACCAGCAACACCTGTGTCCACTCGTCAGATTGATTAAATAGACCTTTGGCAAATCAGCAGCAACGCTCCCCCAAGTGGTGGGAGGTCGAAATCCACCATATAAACCAAAAATAAAGACATAACAGAAATGGCTCTTACAACTGGCACTCCCTAAACTATGTGAAGAATCTGCAGCTTCAATAATCCAGGTGTGTCAGAACCACAACATTGTGGAGATGAGTAATGCCTTTTACAACCCCAATAACCCCTTTAAGACATAAATAAAACAGAATGTGATAATATGCTAATCCTTTCTCATATACTCAACTGAAAAAAGTACAAAGACAATATATTCAATCTTTTACCTCCTCAGCCTCATTGATTTTTGTATACCTGGTATTTTTGTAATATCTGCTTATTCTGAATTTGATGCAGCAACACAAACAAGTTGGGACAGGAGCAACTACAGACTGAGAAAGTTGTGGTGATAGTATCATGATTGGGTATGAAAGGGGCGTCCTCGAAAGACTCAGTCATTCACAAGCAAGGAGCGAGGTTCACCACTTTGTGAACACATGATTGGATAAAGGATGTTACTACATGGACTCAGGAACACTTAACAAAACTGTTGTCGGTAAACACAATTCACAGAAAGGCCACCACTTTAGTATTACTGTACATATTGGAGTTTGATAAGCTCAAAAAATGTTTCACTGTTATCATCAATATTATTATTATTGCTCATATACAGCAATGGGTTTTAAAATGAGGAAGTAAAGCCAAAGTCAACAAAACACAGTGGTTCAGTTAAGGGACCTGATGTGAGTTCATTGATCTGTTCGATCATTCACACACTCACCTTGCTCTGTCTCAACAGGGTGTGCACCTCAGGGCCTTTGACAATGCCGTGGTTTTTCACATATTTTGGAATCTGAGCACCACGATCCACCGTCCCGTGAATCTCCAAATACTTGTGGATTACGTCCAAATAAGCTTCTTTACCCTGCAGTGCAACAGCAGAGGAAAGAAAGGGTGACTTGCTGGAAAATCAATGGACATGGCACAGATTACACCTCTCCCTTGCCAAGGGCGTATTTTATGGGGATGTCTGAATTATAACAGAGGTCCAGCAGACTACTAAACACCCAGAGGTGAAATGGGGTGACAAAACACATTTTCAAGGCTTACAATAACCACAAAACTCATTTTTCAACATGATCCATTTAGTCTACAGCCACCTCAACTGTAGCTACAACCTGAAGGCTTCCTTAATACTTTCTCAAATTAATATTGCCTTGAAAGAAGTGCCTGAAGACATAAATGTTTGACAGAATACAAAATGTTTTTCAGGCTATTACAATGTCGGTCCTTTGTTACCTTCCAAAATGTGGCACGTTTGCCATACACAAGTGCCTGGTTTTGTCTTTTGATAGAATTGAGCCGCTCACTTTCTTCAGAGGTCAGCGGCTTTTGCACCACAAATCCCATGAATGTGTTGTCGGGTGTGTGTGCTGCTCACAAGAAGAAAATAATAAAGAAAGAAAAGTCAGATTTCATTGCCAAGAGTTGCACTGATGATTTTTCATGAAAGTTTAAAAGCAGCCATTTCTGTTCTCCTCAGATCCAGTAACAAAGCAGACACATACGAAACATGGTGTTGAACTGCATCAGGATCAGGCCCAGGCTGCCAAATGGGCTCGTCAGGTTGTGCTTTATGACCCAGTTTGGATGGTTGAAGTCTGGCTCAGTGCCAAAAGAGTCCAACACACGCATCATACACCTGGTTTACACACAGAGGTACACATTTACACTCACAAACACATTAATGCACACATCATGCCAATCATTTTGACAACAAAACGCACACACTCACACACAACTGAACAGGTATGAAACATGTGACATGACCTTTTCCTCCCATGTCCTCTCGATTTTTGCCTGATGTCTCATTGTCTTCTTTCACGTCTTTTATCTCCTTCGACCCGTTGTGTCTTTTGAATGAATTTCTATCTCAGCCTTAAGTACACGCGAATGAGCACAAAAAATGAGCAAAGCATTGTTTGTGTATTGCTTTTTGTCCCACACGCAAGTGCCATTCGGAGGAAAATACCTCATATACCTCATATCTCAGCACTCTCTTAGTATTTAAAAATAATGAATGACCAGATGAAGTCACCATAATGAAGCCATTATGGCCATTTAAAACCAGGGTGTCGCTGTCATACAATGTTAATAAGAAGATAATCAAAAGGGGCCCGATACATTTGCTAAAACATCAGCGAATGATGATTTCATTCTTTAAAGGCTGCTTTTCATAAGACATCACCTTATGAATGATCAGAATAATTCACTAATATTTCACTAATGCTGCACGTGAAGGAGCTTGCAGCACATGAATGTTGAGATTAGCTATCACAGGCACGCTACATGGTATTATATGTATGTACAGTCTCATATAAGTCAAAGTAGTTTAAAATGATTTCAGGGTACTCACTTGTATTTGGTCCAAGATTCGCCTAGTGTTTTTTTAATCTGTTGTAGGCCGATAATGTCTGTATAGATCAGGTTTGGTTCCACTAACTTTTCATTTGGGCAGGTACCCTTCCCTATAAAACTAGAGAGAAAGAGAGAGAGAGAGAGAGAGAGAGAGAGAGAGAGAGAGATTAACATGATAATGGATATACAGGAATGGATATATTGTAACAATTCAGGGGAAATTATGGAATGAGTGTGTGTAGGTGTACACATCATGTAACATGGTTACAACTTCAAAAAATTGTTTGTCTGTTACACAATGCGATTTTTCACCCAATCATTGGCTCATTGGTTTAAAGTGTCAGACTTCCCAGTCTCATCCTATTCCCTGTCTTTTTCCTCGAAGCAATGACCAGTCACGCTGATAGAAAGCAGCCTGCAACAAAAAAGGCTCTTTTTGTTCACATACTCACAACCTGAGGTCAGGTATGGAGGCCGAGAGTTGAAGATGGTGACCCAAGGTGTAAAGTGTGGAGATGACGTCACTCCACTGGACGAGTTCACCAAGGGGGCCTCCATTGAAGGCAGACTTTGCCATTTGAAATCCCGATTCTTCTGTCACAAGACCAGGATGCACCAGGATCTGTTGGGGTCGGGAGTTGGATTTCCATGTAATATGCTCATTGTATCTTATCATGTGAAGGTAGAGTAGCTGCATCTGGTGACTCATTTCCAACATAGAGAACATTAAGTACCCTGCTAATGCAATGGAAAGCCTGTCTGCCTTTTACAAAATAATTTTTGGTATATGTGTATTAGTTCTGATAAAGAAAAAAATAGCTCTGCATTATTTTCTGTGAAGCTACTTTCCTGGTTTTATTAACAACGGAATAAGGACTTTATTTAAAAAGAGAGGGAGGTATCAGCATCCTCTAACAAGAAATTACACTATGTCCCTTCCATGTACAGTATCTGATTACAAAATTGTACACATCGCACTGAAAGAAATATCATACAAAAAAATAAATGACAGATATAGTTTGTGTCATGTACTTCATATTCTATCTGCAATAATCTGTCAAATCTGTAAGTGCCATGGTGAGCTATAAAAACCATTAGAGCACCCTTTGAGTGCTTTACCTTTTAAATGTGATGTTTTTGCCCCTGAAAATTAAAAGCATTGAAGTTTCTCCCTTCAATAATATTGTTAAACCAGCTGTCTGTGATCACAGAGTCTATATCTTCCTGGATATTTGCACTAGGTATACCTCTGTTATTTAATGGAGTATGTACTGTATGATATATGATATGTATGGTGTGAATGCAATTTAAAAAAATCGCTAACTGTGGCACAAAGCTTATGTCAAATGGCAACATTTCCATTTAATTTTGTGCAAGATTCAACAAAAACACAGTCATACCTGGCATTATTTTCAAAAGCAAGGCGCATGTAGTTACTAACTGTATCCTCATGTGGAGTTAAAGGTTACGAATACCTATTCAAGACAGGAAAATCCAGCAGCCAAGGTGCTAGTTCCTAATATCATCCAAGAGTTGTGTTATTACTAATACAGAGCTGTAATATTAGAGCTAACTCATGCTACACTGCAGTAAGAGAATAATGTTGCTCCTTTATTTCCATGTCTACTAAACTGGAGACTTTTTGCCAGGGACCTTTAGCCTCAAATGTTTAGCAATATGTCATGTGTGTAGCCAATATGTGCCTATTTAAGACACTAAAAAAGTCATCTGGAGACAGAGTTTTCAGCTAACTGACTGGGTTTTAGCATTAGCATTAGCTTACACTAGCTAGCTACAAAATTAAGAGCTGTTGGCTAAAAATGGGAGGCTCGCTTTCGTTTACAGTTGTACTTGTGTGTGAAATCAAAAATCCATTTTTCTATCTCTCGTTATCATTTTAATGTGACATCAGAACAGAAAGCAATAACTGAGATGGCAGAGTTCAGTGACCTGTCAATGAATGCGATAAAAACATTGGGCAGAGATACGTTACGTGTTTAGCTTTCCGTTTTGTGAGGTTGTATTTGGCTGAGAAAGAGCGTCCAGCCTCCACCCAAATGTTTTCCATGCTGCTAATTCTTTGTTTGATCCAACGATACTGGACTCTATTTCCCATCAGTGGATATAGGTCTTTAAAACTTTCTCGGATCACTGCATCTTCGGACACTACCTGGAAATTGAAGCAAACACAAGTCTTGTTCTATAGATTGACCATTTTCAGATTTGTTTTGGACTTCAAAATCCCTTCACAATACTCTGACTGCTTACCCATTTAGCACTGATAGATTAAATAATAATGTTTGCTCTTTCAAACTGAGCTGAAGAGGACCACAAATCAATGCCAATGTCACTCCTGGCAGTTATGCCAATTTCCACTCCATACCTTGATCAGCATTCAGTTTGATAAGTCAAAACTGAAATTTGCAGATTAGGATCGGTGGGGCATTAATACAATTTGGACAATGGGCATTTAAGTGACATCATAACCATCAGGTTATGCGGACAAGTAAAAGAAGAAAAGGGACAAAATCAAGGGACAATGAAAAAAAATGCAAGTAATTCAGGGAATTTAAATATGCAGCCTGGGGTGACCTTTAGTTGCCAAAAACAGACAGAACACCATTCTGGTTAAGCAGGTATGCCAAGGTAAGCCACTGTACATAGCTTTTACACACCACACCCCAATGCACACCACACATACACACAAGCAGCATGCAGCCTGGCCTTCTTTGACCTCACCTCCACATTTTGCTTTGGAGCTGTGGGAATCACTCTGCCTGGAAACAAAGGACACCAGGACTCTACCTTAAGACAACACAGACAGACAGAGGGGGCACAAACACAAAGAACAAACCCTTTTTCATCTTTGTGCATTTCCAAAATTGAGTGCTTTCCAATTTCCAGTGTATGAGGTCTTTAATGATATGGGAGCCCGGGTACCTCGCTGAGATAGAAGAGGATGGAGCACAGAGACCCATTCACCCCATGTCTGCTGTAGCATGGGTCAGTCTTCCACATCATCTGCATCCACTGGAGGAGCAAGAAACCACACAGGGCCACAAGAAAAAAACAAGCACATAACCATGATCAAACACAGTGCTTCACGTTTCAGTTTTGACTGTATTATAAAGTGAAGAGCAAAGAGATGCAACTACACAGAGAACTGCATTAATTTGTTCCAAAGTATACCGACAGTATGATTGAATAAACACTTGCTAAGTGCTAATATCTTCTTAGGAATCTTTACCAAAGACGTTTCAGTGATAAAGAAATACGTTACCTTTATCTTCTTCTTACATTCTGGGTATTTACCCATGGGTGGCAGAGGGCATTTTTTATCCTCTTCAATTTGATCATCTAAGAAAGCATAAATACCCGAACACAACATAAATACCTACACACTGAAAATTTCATTGTATATTGTATATATTTTAATAGTTTTGTAGTTTATTGCCTCATCATTCTTTGTATGTATTGTTTATTTAACTCTTTTGCACTTTGTACTCTTTTTTTCTATGCAAGCACATTGAGTGCAATGTTTAAACCATAGTCAAATGCCTTCTATGTGCACACATACTTGGTCAATAAAGGCAATTCTGATTCTGATTAATTTGATCAAGAGTAATTTTACCAGGTATGACGTTTGTAACTTTCTTCTCTTCTCTCTCCATCTGTATCTTTAGGAGTTCCCCCAAACGAGTAACTTCTTGCTGCAGGTGGATTTTATCAGAGCGCAGCTCCTTAATCATCTCATCCCTTATGCGTGCTTGCACATTCTCTGCCTCCGTTTTAATCTGGAGTGCCCTTAATTCTCCTTTGTAGTCCCTCAAAAGAGGCCGATGTGAAACTGAAAGAGAGTTCGGAGTGTTAATTTGACATATTTTCAAGAGACTTGCACCTGAAAAGAGCTATTGAAGCAATTAGATGTACTATACAATTAAGAATATCTGGTTAGCAAGTATTAGAAGGAAATTTATTTTACCCTATTTTAATTAGAGGTACTTCTACTTCAGAGAAAATGCATTGTTAGATGCAGTAATTATGTCGTATTAACTGGAAGCTGAGACATAAGTGTGTATTTTGCAGAAGAAAAATAAAATGTCTGGAAACTTTGCTTACAATTGCCAGAGTGTACCACGACATTCAGGAGGCCATCAGCAAACTGGACAATTGTCTTCATTATATCTAAGAGAGAAAAGGGGCAGTGAAAAAAGCAGTTGAGGGAGAGACGGACAAGAAGTCAGGGAAAATTAAGAGAAAGCAACAGTTGTGCTAAAAGCAACATGTTACAACCACCTGACTTCAAATTCAAACATTTTACCCTCTATTACCTTAATTTCACCCTCCATCTAACCTCCTCTATCCCTCCTCATGCTCCCATTTGAATATTCTTCTCTGGGCGGCGCAGCTGTAACACATTCTTTAGACAACCCTCGTTTCCACAACATGCACTTGAAAATTAATCGTTCTTTTTTCAAAGGAGCTCCGCTGAAAGGTGCTAGCCTGTCTAAATAAAGGTACTAGAACTGCCCAGTGTATATAGGCTCACCCAGATTATTTTTCACTCACCAACATATAAGAAAGTTTCATCTGCTTGTTTTGTATCTATATTTCTCTTGTATTCTACTCCATTATCCTTGTTACGTCTGTGCTCTCTTCTCACCTTCAGCACTGCTGGTTTCTATCTCCTCTTTCTCATGCAGCCTCAGTCTGTGTTGACCAGCCACAGCGAGGCCCTGCTGGTTGACATTGCTCTAAAACCAGTTGAGGCAATACACATTTCTGAGTGTAAGGATATGTATGTTTAAGACAAACCGCAATGATCTGAATTTATCTAACAAGACATGATTCATTGTGCATTATATCAGAGTTGCAGCAGCTGTACAGTAACACAGAGTAAATAAAAGAGGGTTAGTCATCTGTTGCACGATCAGAAAGGTTGTTTAGTGCACTGTATGCAAGCAATGGGACCATGTAGGTGAATGAGTCAATGAAGATACAGACCAGGATGAACAAAGCCAAACTGAAACACCACATGAGACCGATGCACAGGAGCACACGCAAAGTCCACCACTGAGTGCGTATCACTTTTGTCATGATTCAGACGGGCTCAGCCAGATGTTGGGTGTTATGGATGTCAACCGTTAAATCAGAACGAAGAAATTTCACATTAAGTCCGAGGTTTCTTTCCTCATACAGGGCTGCAGGTTGTATGATGTGACACACGAGTCAAGGAATGTGTCTGACAGAGAGAGAGAGAGAAAGGAATAATTTAGCACCTTAGTGGTGATTGACGTCGTTGCAGCCTTTTTGTGTAACATCCCATTTCAAAAGAAAAAACATGAACATTTCTCATTTATGTTGAATCTGTTCTTATTTATTCAAACACACTGACATTGTTCTAATATCCCCCCGTTACAACAAAGAACTCAAACACTTACCTTAAGTGTGTTGGCCAATCCTTCCAGTATGATGAATTGAACTCACCAAGAGTGATTATTCTGTAATAAATGAATATACTCCCCTTTGCCTGCCGATAGATTGTGCTCTGGCAGGATCTCTCAGACGCAAATAATCTACGCACAGGACGCACAGTAAAATCATGCTTCAGCATCCTGATACAACCAGTTTGTCAACAAGTTTGCCTACATTGCTTCTCACAGTAAGTTCTTAACCACTAAATTTTCTGTGAAGTTAATGGTTGTGAACTGCTGTGACATTACTACTGGCAGAGTTGGCTAATAACCTTTATTACTGTCTATTACTGAATATCCATGAAGCTCAAAAGATGGTAAAAGTCATTTATCATAGTTCTGTCATTCCGTCTGAAGTCCATTGAACATGGTTTCTGTAATTAAATGTCAAAATGTTTTAACTCTGCTCTTCTCTGACGGTTTTACCCACTCTGCTAATTGTGTTGGAGCTTTAAAAGAGTTTTAAAAAATCTAGCTTGTTAATTGGCACAAGTTAATACAGGATTTGCACTCATGAAATGTTTCTTCTAAACTTAATGGTTTAAATTTAAGTGAACTAATACACAGTGTAGAAAAAACAATCAGGGTTCATTGATAGTGTGCCCAATATTTCTTTTAACCCGAGCACATTTGATCAAATTTCAATCATTTCAGAATACGTGCAAATATAATAATACAGAACCAGGCAGGAAGAAACCATGCAAATTAGACGATCGGAGATAAGAAGCAGGTTTACTGAGTTATCAGCATGAGTTTGCTGAGTAATTCCCAGAACACAGTCAACTTTGGAATTGGAGACAAAAAAGATCATTTTTTTTCTTAGAAAGCTATTTGGATAATTCAGTGAACCTGCTTCTTGGAACAGGCTCTTAATATATATACAGACAAACATAATGTAATAAAAACAAGGTGCACTATGAATCCTGAAGCCCAAATGTTGAGATATCTTGGAGACTTGGGTGTAGTTTTTCTCTCTGAATAGCCAATCACTGAGATGTGACTGAGACTAGTGTGTTCATGTTCTGACAACAAAATTCACCTGTTTTTGTCACCCTGTCAGGGTCAAAAGCCTTTAAGAAAACACAGAGGTTGCGGGTTTTTCTGTGGTCGTTGCTAATGTATTATTTTATCTCACAGCTTACTGAATTGGCATAAACAATACTGTTAGTTCAAGGCTTCAGTCATGCCCACAGTATATAAGTATAATGAAAATCCATTAAGCACTGAAAGGAAACTATAATAAATACACAGATAAAGACCATTGTCAGTGACTTCCATTTGGCTATTGTACACAGACTCAGGCGGACAGATGGATGGAGAAAGAGACTGAGGGTGTCACGTAACCTGCATAGATGGGCATAAAAAAGCTTGATAAGGCAGTAAAAACAACCAAACATCAGACTCCGCAGACTAAACAGATAAATGGAGAGTGATATTTTTTCTTTCCCACCATTTTTACAATCTTTGGGTGTCAAAATGTGCAAAGATGTCCTGGTGAATCGTATTACAGTGAGGCTCAAGTTAAACAATAACTCATTAATGTGTCTCAGAAAATAATATTGTGGTTTATTACATATTAAATTTGTCTATTAATTGTTCGTTTTTTTCACTCTGAAGGCCTACTCTTATTGTATATAATACACTGTAAGTCTTCTTGAATTCTTTTCAGGAATAGAGCTCATTCTTGTTATTACTCTTCCTGTTATTATCGTACTGCTTGGACCGACAAGCAGTGTTGTAAATGGCTGGAGATTGCCTCCAGAAGCACAGCCTTTTTTTGCCATTTGGTTGAATTCAAGCCTGCTGTGCAATCAATGGTACAATCGAACTGGTGCACCACAGTTTTTAGATTGATCCAAGCTAGTCTGACACTGGAAAAACCACAGGAGATGCATGACTGTGTTAAAGAAAGCACATGCCTTTGTTTGGCAGAAGAACTTTGAGGAGTACTGAGGGTGTGTGTGTGTGTGTGTGTGTGTGTGTGTGTGTGTGTGTGTGTGTGTGTGTGTGTGTGACATGAATCAGCTGTACTATACTGTATATTTCACCAAATGCAATGTCACAAAGCAGATGTAGAAAAATACTTGACAAGAGGTTGACAACAGTTGGTCATACTCGTGTTTGTATGTGACAAAGCATTACAAATGCAGATCTTTTTTTCGTTCTTCCACATTTTATCCAACGTGAATAAATCTCAGAAATGTTACACATTATCAAATTGCATGAAAATAAGGACTCATGAACAGGATTCTTCAGGGATTTCAGGGAACTCAGCAGAAAAGCTGTTAAAACATCACCTTTTCAGTTGGTATAGCATTAGCATTAGCGTTCATTTGGAGTCATTTTCCTGCAACCTGGTGAACATAAGTCCAGTATTCACACTCATTTAAGCTCCAACAGCTCCTTTGTTCAACATTGTGTGTCTGGTATTTGCTGCAAGTAGCGTCAAGTGTTGCTGCGTCTGGAAGGGATACTGATGAAAGCAGTCAAGCAGGAGGTGGGAAAACCAAAACAATGAGCTAAAAGATGCTAAAACACTATGTAGAGTTCAGAACTGTGTAATCCTTTGTGGGTTCACCACTATGAGTGTTGCCCCTTCACGTACAAGTCGTCTCTATGATTTGTTGAAAAAATATTGATTATAGCTACTTTGTCGCTTCCATCTGCATTGTAGCTTTATATTCATCTTATTGATAGAATTATTTCTGTGGTTAAATAATGTGCAGCCTCAATGGAATAAATAAAGAGTGATTTAGTTTTGTTTCATCTCATAGAAGAGTGGCCATGATTTGTTTTTAGCTTTCTCTTTATTGATGTGTCATGCTGCAAACTAGCACCTTAAAGGTTCAGTAAGTTATTCTGTTAGATTTATTTATTTTTTTTCATTAAATGGTGGAAATTATCGGCAAACGCTGACATTAAGCCACTTTGCATCTAGTTGATGATATTCTTCCTGGTTTCCCTTGTTGCAGCTCTGTCTGTGTACAAAGCTAACACATTCAGCGGTTTTGAGAGATCCTTGCTGTTAGGTAAACAATGCTCCACTGAACCCAGTACAGGGCGTGTGAGAGAGGCATGTGTCAGACCCCTTTAAAAGCAGGATGACAGCAGGGTGTGTGTATATGAGAGACTAACAGCACCAAGAAGTTGATGTAAGACTTGTTTTTGAGGTGAAAACAGAAAGGATGTGGCAGACATATGTGCACATGCTGCTCCTGATGACACTCAGATGTCTGTTCTGTGCTGGAAATAAGACGACGTTGACTGTTTCCTGTCCAGAATACCAGAAAGCCTTTGGAGGCTCGTGCTTTGAGTTTGTGGGTCTCCAGCGTACGTTTTCCAGTGCCCAGGCTTGGTGTGAGCGGCGTGGTGGACACCTTGCATTTATCCCAGATGAAGAAACTCAATATTTCCTTCAAAGACACTTGGACCCCAAGAAGGACATGTGGCTTGGAGTAGCATCCTCTGCCTCCACAAACCTGCAGTATTCTCCAGCTGTAGAAGGTAAGAAGTCTGAAATGTGGAGTACAGAAAACTGCTTCACCTTGGACACATGAGTACTCATGAGCAAGTCTCTGGCAGAAATTAACATGAAATAAAATACATCTTCTTCAACAATTTCTAATAGTTGTACACATGAACATTCTACCAAGGAACCAGGAAGTGCTACAGCACAATGGTATAGCTGTCCCGTTTGTACTTCTGGGACAGACTTCAGAAAATAAATTTTATATCTGGAAAGGTGACAAAACCTTGGGAGTTGAAAGACTTGCCTCTTTTAATTTTACGCCCCTTGCAAATGCTGTCAAATGCTGCAATTTAGTTAACTGACAACAGTTAAACATTGGTTATTAAAAGATAATAATCTTGTAAATTACAGTACATTTTGTACAACTGTGTCCAATTTATTCAGACCATTATTTAACTCTTAAACTAGTTTGTACCGACCAAATGAATGGGGCACATCACCTTGTGGTTAGGGATTGCCTGAGAGCTTCAGTCTTTTAGAAAGTGGTTAGCACGAGATTACCATGTAATTTAAGTAAGGGATAATGCTCAACGAGGTGTCAATTATCATAAATGAATGGACGACGCGGAGGCGTGAACCGTCCGTCAAAGCGTCGGACGGTTGCTTCCGCGAAGTCCATTCATTTCTGATAATGGACACTTCGAAGGGCATTATCCCGCTTATACCATGGTCACTTACGAAAGAGATAAATATTACATCAATTATTAATACGTTAATGTTGTTTTTTTACCGTTAAAATCGTAAGTGTTTCACAAGAAGCGGCTGAGTGGACTATTTAATATCTCTCGATGTGACTTGTTGCCAAGGTAACCGGCTCTGGCCACAGAACCTGCAGCTCGGTCGGCCAGGCCTAATCAATGGAGGGAAGTGAGATACTTGCTTAACGTTATGTTACGTGATACAGAGGGCAAGTGCACCTCTTACCGCTTGTGTGTGTCCAGAGGATGATGCGAAATTTTGTTTCAAAGAATCACAGTCCACAGATAGTTTCCTAAATCGTTTTTATTGCAAGAAATATTATCCACCATTCACTCTGTTAACGTATGTACTGAGTTTCTTTTGCCACGGTTACCAACTAGCGTTTGAGCCAGCGCAATAATTTAGAACAATCAAGCTATTTGACCGGAACTTTTTTATAGGTGTCCTACAACACTTTTTAACGGACACCCTTAACATAGACGCCGGGCTGGAGACGGTAAAAAACAACATTAACGTATTAATAATTGATTTAATATTTATTTCTTTCGTAAGTGACCATGGTATAAGCGGGATAATGCCCTTCGAGGTGTCCATTATCCGCTTCGCATCGGACGGTTCACGCCTCCGCGTCGTCCAGTCATTTCTGATAATGGACACCTCGTCGGGCATTATCCCTAACATGTAAACGTAGTCCTTGATTTCCCAAGTGCTTTTCTTCTAGTGCGAGTGAGTACTTTGAGCAGTAGTATAGTATGGGATCAAAATAATATAAAATGCCCAAATTCATTGTAGACAATGAGGCACATATCCATATTTTTTAATAGTTTTTTGGCTAACAATGGAGGTCTATGGCAAAGGATTGATATGGGCTTTGCGTAATTGGGTAAGCCTTGTTGGTAGGGTTATTGTTGTGCAATCCTTTAAAGAGATTTGTTGATAATAGCAAAAATATGTAATATCTGCAGCCTTATCCTTGAACCCACGTTACATATACATTATATTTTTTTGAGTACATTTTGAAGAGTTGAAGGCCGATAGGATGGACATTAACAATGAGACGTATATTCCTACTGAAATTGAAAACTGTGTCAACATCTTTATTATCACAGGGAAGGTCACTGTACTTCCAGGCACTTCATCTCAAACTGTTTGTAAACCTAAAGATGCTCAGCCGTCACCTCCTCCATCCTCAGCTTCTCTCTCTTGGCTGGATGATTCACATATGACCTTTTCAAGGTGGGTGAGCAGCCCACAGCCAGGTGCAGCCTGTGGACACATACTGAGAGACTCCGGCTTTCAATGGCAAGCAACGGGAGACTGCAACAAAAACCTGCCTTTTATCTGCCAGTTTGGTATGTATTCAGCCTCAAACTTTGGTAAAAACAGCACAGTAAATCACACTTTGATGTATTACCACTTTGTATTGCTTTTGTATTCTTCACAGAATCTGGGAGATCCATTATATGTGCAGGTCGTAACACCACTCTGCAGTGTGGTTCTGGTCAGGTCTTAATGATAGATGGCGGCTTCTACGGTCGAAAGAATATTCATTATTGTCGATCCATGCGGCCCCCACCAACGACACCCACACAACTTCAGTGTAGCTGGGTGGACATTGTTGAATCATTAACAGGTAAAACATAGTCAAATATATATATAAATGAATTAAAAACATGAGTTATTTACGTATTAGTTAGTTGTCAATATTGTTATAATGATTGATGTTTGATTGTTATGCAATTAACCAATCCAGAGCTGTTAACTGATCTGAACCTCTCTCAGCTTCATAAATATCCACTCCTTTACTCAGCTGAGTTCAGTGAGGGAAAAAAAAAAAAAAAAATCTCAATATTGAAAACAAACACTGATGCCTCATGAAAAGGTTCCACATGGCTGAAAACAGATGAAACTCAAACCTCTTCTCAAGGAAGTGACTGCCAGATATCACAAAGCACATATTGTCTCACATTATTTGCAAAGAGTGATGCACATCAGGACATAAATGGAAGAAAAAACACACAATAAAAGCTTAATAACCTTAAAGATACAGCAGTGATATCCATTTTAGTGCAAATATTGACTATGCATTTAACTGATGGAAAACTGGATCATCAGTCCTTTCATTTTCCAAACTTGCTCATCCTGTTCAGGGTCTTGAGGCACTGCAGCCTTTCCCAGCATGCACTGGGTAAGAGGGAGGAAACACCCTGGATAGGTCTATCACAAAACAAATCTAATCATTCACCTGTAGAATTATCTTTGTGTGGTTTTGTGACAGCCCCACCCTTAAGCAGAGCATAAAGACATACATACCAGCCAAGGCAATAAATCAAAATACAACACAAAAATCCCAGGCTGAGAGGCACCCAGACCAGCAGCCCCCACTCCACTCCATCTTCTGATGCAGGCACGGGAGCTTTTAAACCTCCCCAGGCCAGGTGCACCTCATTCAGTAATCAGATGCAGCACACCTGGGCAGAGTTAGAGAGGACTGGATAGGAGAAGGGAACACACACAGCCGTAACAGATCTATGTAAGTGCTATAGCTTCCATTTCACACTGCAATATGTCTCATGTTAGGTAGCCAGAGCTGACAGATGTCTATCAAAGTGTGGAGTCTGGTTAAAAGAAAAAGTCTGGGAAATGTAAGGATGTGTGTCTCATCCTCTAAACATTAACTTAACTCGTTTCCAGTAAGTTGCTTTATTTCTAAACACTGAAAATGTTGGCATATAAGCAATGGTAACTCACTCATTGTCTATAGTTCTGCTCTAAACTCCTTTAAACACCAATAGTACAAAACTATCGCAAACATGTATTTTACATGTGTATACTGCACCTGAACTCAACACTTTCTCTAGAAAAATATAAAAAATCATCATGTATGTCTCAAACTATTCTGTTATTAGCTGTTAAAAACAAAAAAAAAATCTGTATAACAGCATTTAACTGGGTTAGGTACTCTAGTTAGCCGTGCATTGCTGTGTGTTATCACTGGCTGATTATATTCTCCATGTGTTTCCTAGCTCACTGTCACGGCCGTCAGGTCTGCCACATCGCTGAAGTTGTGGACTCTTTTGGTGAACCCTGTCCTCAGCTGGGGAGCTACCTGTCTTTGGACTATCACTGTGAAGATGGTAAGTCACAGAGTAATCCTGACTCAGTTTCAAGGCGGAATTACACTCAGTAGGTCCAGTGTGAAGCTCAGTGACAGTGGCTCCAGCCGACACCATCTTGGCAGTGCCTGGCTCCACCAAACTCCCGGCTAATCCAAAAATGAACAAAGAGGTGAAGCATGGGTGGAGCTGAGATAGACCGAATAAAGCCTGCTTGCTGATACCGAGCAGCTAGCTGTCACTCAAAGCGGCCATGCCCTTAATTATACATAACTTAAGCCTTAAAATAGTGAGTTCTGTGAAAATTAACCTCCTGTATAGTTGTCATGAATGTAGAAATCAGCTATAGAGAGCAAAATGTTTTTTGCACTAGGCTGTTAACATGTTTATTTCTGCTGGATTGGAGCCAGCCTCAAGTGGCCATTTGAGGAATGAAACATGAACCATTAAAAAATGAGACAGAGAGGAACACATGGATGACATTGGTGGTGTCTGATGTTGTCTTATTGCTGCTGTGTTAAATATCCCTGTCGTATCTGTGCAGGATATGTGCTTCTTTTTATGGAAGCATGGATGGCACTTTGCTATGTTCTGCTCATTTTCTCCCTCAGCACTCATGCTGTCAACGCTTGCTGTGGCTGCTGTTTTTGATGACGTCACCATCACTATGAAGTGGCTCATACATTTGCCCCAGGGAAACCTAAACTGCAAGCTGAATACCGGAAATAGTCATATTATTTATCTGCACAGTCCAGAGGGGTGAGTCATAACGTTTCCATTCAATCATTCATTCAACCCTTATTTTCACTTTGAAATGCATTTGAGGTAGAGACCTCATTTACAACATAGTTTCACACACTGACTGACTTTCACTATGTGTGTTTAAAATAAGAATTGAAAGTTTTAAGCCACTGATTTTACATTGTGAGAATTGCAGGATCCAGTGTTTTTGACAGTCAAACATCATGATATCTCAGAATCTGCAGCTTAAATTTCACCTCCCTTTTTTTAATCTGAAATTCCCCAACTTTATGGAACATGCAATGTGCAATATTAAAACACTGTAATACCCCTTTAACCCCACATTGATGCCTTAGGGTAGTTAATACAAGTCACTAAATTACTGTTGCAAATGCTGCCACAAAGGCGCAGTATGTGCTGGCAGTAAAAGCTGGTAATATTGAGTAGCAATGTAATCTTACCACTGGATATGATAACTTGAATGTGTATTAAGTCACAGTTTATAAATACAATACCAATGACTAAGGTTAGCGAAATGGCAGAAGTCAGAGATACTAATGATCTGAATAATAGGATTTATTGTCACAAAAAGGAGTATGATCACTGGGGGATGTTTAGCACCTCCTGGCAGCATATGTTCTCAGGCTCTGACTGCATTGTTGCCAAAGTTTCACATGTGCACCAATACATACAAAAAAAAAAAAAAAAACACAATTCATGCATGTATAAAGCTAAATAAATAAGCCTTGCATATCAGTATTTGCAACTAATAATAGCACCACGTTTTAGATTTGAATGTGTGTGCTGTAGCTAGCTATTTTTTCTCAGCCTAAGGTGAAAGGTCAGTAGTTAGCTAGGCTAGGCTTTCTCAAGTTTACAATGCTAACACATCTGGTTGACAATTTGGTACCTTGAAACTTGCAAGACATAACATCACATTTTTAGAACCACAAAAAAAGCTTTATATTCAATAAAACCTCAATAACCTGATTTACACAAACATAAAGTCCTTTCTTGAAGTCTAGTCGTACAGTAACTCAGTTGGTTCAATGATGGAGAAATGCTCCCTGAAATATCTGTTTCTCCTATAATGTGTTGATAATGTACCTTTTTCTTATGTAGTAACAAGTACTGGATTTTTTTCAATCACAATGTTACTTATCATAACTTCTACCCCAACTTCAGTATTATGTTTTGCAAAGACCTCTTTGAGAATTTCAGTTGTATGAAACTTGGAGAGGGACAAAAAAATCATTAGATTCTTCTAGAATTACCTGTATTGTATGTTTTGACACATGTTGCAGACATTTCATACTTAGAAAAAGGGAAGCTAATCTGTTCTCAAGTATTCTGGAGTCTACATTCTGTACACAATCAGGTTCACCTTTTTCTGTGGAATCCAATCTAGGACTACTTGTCAATGAAAATCCAGCTTCAGGATCAACATTACATGGCTAGCCTATGCGGCTGGTTTCAAAGCTGCATCCCACGAATGGGCAACACACTGTCTCTCTGCTTCTAAAGTGATGGTGGAAATTAATTAATATTTTCTTTTTACAGCAAATGTCCTTGTATTCACACAACCAACACTGAACTACCTCTTGCCTTGGGACAGTCCTGTGTAATCTTGAAAGATGCGATTTCAAAGCAGTAAAGTTCTAAATGTGCATCAGCAGTCTCTGTGGATGCAAGGCCAGGTTGAACCTCTGTGATGCAGTCGATAGTGTTTCAGCAGAACAGCTTTGTGAGTGAAGGCATGGATGAACTTGGAGCACTTGCACTGCATTAATTTCAATCTGAAAAACGTTGACAATTTGCTGGGGGTTAGTAAAGCAGTCAGTAGAAATTTTAAACATTTTATCAATTTAATGACAATGTAAACAGTAGACTGGACACTAGAGTTGACAAGACTGACATTATAATATTCTGTCCCATTTTTAATTTTTAATACTTTGTCTGCAGTAAAGATTAATTACAATTAATGTATATTAATTAAGGACACTACTCAACAAACCAAAACCTTCTACAGTCTAGGTTAAGAAAGTCAGCAGTCAATACATTTACATGACACTTGAAAAAAACGAATTATGGCCTTAATCTGTCTGATGCAGCACAGCTGGCATCAGCTAGCCGCTAGCTTTTGCTAATGACTGAAAAGCTGTTTAAATGTTGAAAATGTGTAGGACGCCTTCTCTTCTCTACAACGTACTGCACAGAATATAATTCCAGTATCATTTTAACAAGCAAACAACTGGCTTGCTTTGTTGTGCTAACATTATTTTCTTGAATTTCAATAATTTGTATTTTCAAGTATTACAAACTTAAACAACTGTTTTAGGCCAAAAAATATAAGTTGTCTTTTTTACACTGTGGTGTGACTAGAATGACCTGAATTATTTGTTTTTCTCCACAAAGAGCTGTCATCGCTGCTTCTCTATGTGCTTGTTCTCAGGTTGGAGAGCAGTGTGGTGCACAGATATTCTCATCCAGGTACATTTGTTGTGGCAGTTGAGTGCACCAGCACTGACATGCAGATTACCGCCCAGAAAATGACGACCGTTCAAGAGCCGATCAGAGTGTTTGGTGACATCACATGCTTTGCTGGGAGACTGTCCTTTCATGCAACCAACTGCAAAGCCCTTTATGGGGAGACATTTCAGATTCAAATGGAACTAAAAGCAGGTAGTTGCCAAGATTACTTTAATACACCATAATTCACCCTGTCCAATTTGATATGACTGCTTGAAAGCATCATGTTTTGGTGTTTGTATTTTATTCATTTTCTTTTGTCGGATGGATTGTTTGACTTTAAACTGTGTAAATGTTGTTCCTCTTTTCTCTCTGCAGGTACACATGTGACCTACAGAATCCAGAGTGATAAAGTCTTGTTGTCTGGTTTATCTGTTGTCAGAGGAAATATTCCCCAGAACATCACAGTGATGCCAGACATGGTGAAGCAGCTTGGGCCTGGCTGCCACCATCTGACCCTTCATGCATCCAACATGGTCACATTCCCTGAAGTGTCTGCAGATCTGCATGTAAATCAACATTAATCAAGTAAACATGTCGTCTTCTGTCAGTAAAGCTGTAACAAGTGACATGATGCATCTTCCGTCTCATGGATCACTTGATTAAGGAGTTGATTGAGCAGTTAATGCCTCTTTAACTTAGAAATTAAATTTAACCTTTAATTATGGAATGCCATCACCTAATTGGTGTCATATCTGTAAATATCAGAACTCAGTGGATGCATCACCCACATCCCAGTTTTAAATTTTGATCCCTTGGCTAATCTTTGGCTAATCAGTGAAAATGTACAATCAGTCAAAGTTTAATCAAAGGTAGACTGCCTGCGAGCCATGTTAAACAGACCGTTTAATGGGCAAAGATCATATTGTTATTATTATTATTAGTAGTAGTAGTAGTATTTTTTAAGTATTCAGCTGGTTGCAATCTGCACACCTTTATGGTAACCTTGTAAAATTTTCTTTAGGTGGACAGTGTCCAATTCTTGAATTCAGAATTGCAGTTCCTTAGCACATTACCAGCCTGTGCTGATCAGAGACTAGTGTGACTAGAGACTAGAAAATTGACAGGAATGTTTACTGTGTCACCATCGAGCTTGTGCATGTGTGTCCTTGAGCGCATGCCTACAACAGACAAAGCAGAGTCCCACTCATAAAAACATTACTTTATAGTGCTACTAGTGGTCAAAACCTGCACAGGGTACTTTTGACAAATCAATTATTGTGAAATAGAAGTAGCACAGTAAAAACAAATACCAAATACATTTGCATACAAGACATACTAGAGCGATTAAGCTTAGTGTTAATCAGTCACATACTGTTGATTAATATTTTATCGTTTCCTAATAATAGGTTTTTATGCATAGATACAAATTTGTTTGGGGTTGCCAGATATTAGACCCTCATCCTTCACTGCACTGCAGTGAGAAATGAAAACCATCTCAACCAACAGCTATTTCTTAATGACTTGCTAACTTGTACTTGAAGGCCTTATTGGCTCATTGTAACATGGGACATCAATGCCAAATAATAATAATTTTATGTAGCACATTTCAAGGTTAAGCAAAATGCTCTCCAGAATAAAGGATTTACAGTATTAGAAAATAAGGAATCCAGGAATCAGTCTGGTTCGTGGAACAATTAAAAGGCTTTAATCAGGCAGTAGTAGGACCCTGAAAAATGTGTTTCTCTGTTTTGTTATTCTTCATATACTGTAGGTATGTGTGTTGGAGAGAGTAGCTGGCCTTCAGGCCTCTATGTTGACACAGAAGGACTATCTACACTCTCCAGATATTACTGTTGGCGTTTCTCTCAAACGGGGAATGCCTGTCTTGCTCCTCTTCTCACTGACTGGAAGCAATAATTCTTTCTCTGAGACCAGAGAAATGAATACAACGAGGGACATTTTTCATATTGGACGCCGGATCCCAGGTATGGAAGATATATCAAGTAATTTGCCATTATGAGGCAAAACTGTCAATCTGAACAATCAAAACAATCTGAATACGATATACATATATGTATATATATATGTATGTGTGTGTGTGTGTGTGTGTGTGTATATATATATATAAAATTTTAAACAGTGTAACAATGAATATGTGCAGTTTTGTTGATATGAGCTTGTTTTGATGGCTGAATGTTGTGCTTCAGGATCGGTACAAGTGAATCTCAGAGCATGGAACGTCTTCTCCTCTGTGGAGGTGAATGTGGATATGTTTGCTCCACGTGGCAAGGATTCAGTTAAAGCGGTAAAATTTTTTCATTTTACATTAAACAGCCCTTGTATTTCATATTTAAGGAAAAGAATACTCACTTCCTTTAGCTCTCCTAATTGTTATCAGCAGTCTCCCATCTTACAGTGTGTACTGTATTATGTATAAATCCTTTTCTTCATTTTCAGAGAATGAAACACATTAGAGTTGCCAGATCTCCGTTGCAAATCAGTGCAAAGCCTTCAACTTCAGTCTATAGCAAAAGTCAAGATATCACCCTCTCAATAAATGAAGCATCCGCTCTAAGTGACTCGACAAAGCAATACCAGTGGGAATGCAGTAAGAACAAGGCTTTTTCTATCAATTTTCAACTCAAAGAGAGAGAGCTTCACGAAGTAATATACAGTATTTTCATGTATTGCTTGTGTTGATTGTCTGAGCTGCAGATTAGGCCAGAATATTACATGTAAAGCAGTTTGCTATCACCCTTAGTTAGTGTTACTGTGCCTTTGTACTGTACTGTATGTCTAGTTTTCCATTCTCACAAAACATACATATGATAACAATAGCAGATTTAAATTGTTAGTAATTTTCAAAACAGTGGATCCTTGATTTCACACGGTCATAAGCAAAAATTGGTTTCCCACATCTAGCAGGTTGTTAAAACCCCGTACCATTCCAGTAAAAAAAAAAAAAAAGAATAAAACACCTATCCAAGGCACACCCAACGGCTGGCCTTTGGAACAGTAAGGGTTATTAATAAGCCAGCAACGGTCAACTGCAGCTAGCTTATTAAGCTAACATTAGTGCAGTGCAGACATGAGTTGGTGAAAATTTGTTAGTGGCTAACTTTTCAATGTTTAAATCTTACATTTAAGCTAGTCAGGAATAGGGTCTTCTTTCTTTTTCCTTTTTTTTTTTAAACATAACCTCTAACCCTCCAAGCTAAGCTAAATGTGTTCTTTGGCCATGGAAGTAACGTTAACTCTCTGTGACTATAAGCCAGCTAGCCGAGCCTGCTAAAGATTGCAGTTAATGTTCAAGCAGATGGAGTTGCTAAGCTATAACTGGACGATTGTTGGAGGGGTTTAAGAAATCTCCCGTGATTCTTTTGTCTAAAGTACACAAGATCTCGTTCAGAGTCAAAATCTGCTTAACCAAGAGTAACTGTTTTCACTGAGCTTAATGACTTTCCCTGTTGATTCGTAGAGAATCCCTGTAAATGCCAAGGACGGTTTGATGGACTGACTCACATCATTAAAGGAAGCTGCCTTCCACATCCATTTCAATTTTATAAGTATCACTTTAATGTTATAAACAGAGGTAACAATAACGTGGAGAAAACTGAGTCCATATGCATCACCCTTAACCCTATGATGATGCCAGTTTGGACAAGGTACGTGATGTTTTTGAAACTGATCTGCTCTGAACCAAACATTCCCATCTGTCTTCTTGAAATCTATCTGTTTGAGTATTTCAGGTGTAACTGTAATTTTCTTAAAGGAGAAATGTGGCAATAATGTGAAGTACCTGAATTATTATTTATGACACTATTGACATCTAAAACTTGATGGAAACAATAAAACTGCTCTGTAAAGGCATTATGAACAATGTTATCATGAATAGATTGTTGCTTTACATTTTACCCCTATATGGCTTTCCTGGACAGCTTTTTGAGAAACATTGTAGCTGTGTGTTAACCAAATTGTCTATGTATTTGTTGTGCCATAGACTCACTTGTACTGAAGGCTGTAACCCAGTAAAGAAGAACAAAGATGCAAAAATTAAAATCAATTGTGAAATAGGTGTACAGTGTCCAAATGTAGTGTGGTATGTTGAGGACACAAGAGGCGAAAACCAGTGGCCAGTAAGTAAGTTTATGCTTGGAACTAAAAGATCAGATACTGTTAAATGTTGACAAAAATTAACTATTTATTCGCTGACTTAATCAATTGATGTTCTAATTAATTTACAGACGGATACAAAGAGCTGCTACAAAGATGCAGAGAAAATACCACTTGAAAGGAAACAGGATGGTGGGACTGAATACACTGTGAGTCATGCCACTCTTGCGCAGGCCAAGTCTAAAGGTCGAGATGTCACTGTGGTGATCACGACTGGTACGTCAATTCTGGGTTCCAGACCAGTGATGTATTTTTTGCCAAAGTTGCAGAAATATGGAGTTAATGAAGAATTAATGCTGAGAGTAGTTTTCTCATGTATGTCTTTGGCTAACTGAAACATAAAATTGCACTGATGCAAGTAAATTAAATCCATATCATTGCAGGACAACAAGTACTGTTTCAATTTAAAGGAATTATTTAAATGCTGTTGGCCTTTCAGTGTTTTTTACTGTTTAATCAATATTAACAACCCTGTTTTTGCAAAATATCTCTGCCCCCCCCCAACCCCGAAAGGGATAATCAGGGGTATAGAAGATGAATGAATGAATGAATCTCTGTATTTCATGGAAAAAATACACATTATACATTTTCCTTTTGTTTTTATTCCAAAGAGGATGTCATACCTTCTTACAAAGCATACACCATCAAGACATCTACAGAGACTTCAGCTCCTACCACCACAAAGTCAAGCACTACGACAGCAGCCACTGCTGGTCCTACAACAAAATCACATGACACACCTAATGCCACCACTATCACCACAAAAACCGCTACCACCGCGGTCACTGCCACCACCGCTATCACCACAACCATTGCTGCCACCACTGGTACATCTCCACCAGCAACCACCAACAATTTGGATAACCTTAAGTGTACCATATCACCGCAGAGTGGAACAATCCTTGATGTTTTTAAAATAACTTGCAATACTGAAACTCCTTGTTCTAACTGTCAGTATTGTTTTAAAACCGATGAGGGTAAGTTATCCAGGTTAGCAAACTTCTCTGGGATACGAGGGCTGATTTATCTAATTTCATGAAAAGTTATCATGTATTCACTATTGTAAATCTATTAATCTAACCTATTTTCTTGTTTGAAAATTGTCAGGTAAGCATCTGTATTGCAGCAAGAACAATGAAGTGAAGGCTGTCTTCCTTCCTCTGGGAGACAGTAGTTCAAACTACAGCCTGAGTATTACAGCAACTGTAAAAAATAGCAGCTTTATAGCTAACACCACTATAACTACAAAGGTTTGTCAAATGCCTGATGATTAAAAAAGGATGCCTGACAACAAGACCCATGGCATTGCCCTAATGTTCCTTCCTTTGTGAGAAAATGTCTTTTTCCTCTCAGGTACTGGACTCCAGCTCTTCAGTGGGCGGTCTTAAAGCTGCAGTGGAGAAAGCTGTGGCTGAGCTGAAGAAACACAGTCTACTGTCAGGAGAAGCCTTGGGACAAATCTTCAATTCTGTGTCTGAGAAACTTAACAGTCAGTCTGATGAAGCGGAAAATGCTAGTAGGCAACAGGTAAATATGTTGCACTCTCCTACTCTTCAGCTATTTTTGTGTGTTGCTGAAAGTCCCCATCGCTACAAGAAACGACAATAACCTCCAAGCTAGCAACCTACGTGCTGAAAATTATGTTTAATGAAGATTTGGATAGCGCAGTATGGCAGGCCTGCACAGATTTAGCCATTTTGATACAACGGCTCTCCTCCCCAGGTTCAAAAAGCCAAACCAAGTTCTCCCCGACAGGAGTTTGCAAGGCCATCGTTGCTGCATTATGGGCTTAGTGCCACCCAGGACAGTTGTGATTAGTTTTAAGAAATACAAACAGACAGGGCCAGTGGTTTATTCACACCGTGTGTTCTTGGCTGGTTTGCTAGTGTTAGCCACTGAGGACAAAACTACTGGAGAGCTGAATGCAGTCAGCAGAGCTAAGCTTTTGATGGTTAATAAATGAGTGACTGAGTGCTTATGAAACTTATATGTTTTGTTACACCTTGTTCACATGTTATGTACGTGATTTTGTGTCGTAGTAGCAGTACCACCACTATTCAAAATTCAGTTATATAAGAAGACAATGTACAACCTCCAGAGAGCTGATGTGCTTTGACATTAGAAACAATAATAAACCACAAGCACTTGATATTTTCTGTATCTAGTAAAAAAGATATTGCACTACCAAATACTAACCTGAATAACAATATAAACGCTGATTGCTTTTGTCTGTTGAAGCTTCGTGAGCAGATGCTGGACATAATGATTAGCACAGTACAAAAAGTTCCCACCAGCACTCCAGCAGAAGTTCAGAGGATAGCCAGAGGACTGAGTGCTGTTACCCAGAAAGGCACTGAACTCAGCTCTTCAGCTCAGGTAAGACAGTGACCCCCACACTGATTGAACAATGACATGATGGGAGGGAGGAATAAATCAGTCATGCTTAATCATTAAGTGCTGTTTTCACTAAGGTTCACTGCTTTTCATGAACAAGATTCAGATTCAGAAAACTTTACTGATCTCCGCAGGGATATTGCTTTGTTGCAGTACAAATTATTCAACACACAGTCAGAAAGAAGGATGAAATACTTAAGGTAAACAGCTACAAAGTTACAAACTGCAATAAAGACAACATAAGCATAATACTACTAATAATAGTAAAAATGTGTTAATGCAAATGTGTGCAAATGGTAAGTAAAATAGCAATAATTAAAGATTAAGAGAGTAAAGATAAAAAATGCACAATATAGTAAAGATAATGCGGACAATAGTAATACAAGGTAAGAGTTCCACTTCAGCAGAAAGGGGAGGAGATGTATAGCTGAATGACCACCAGAAGGAAGGACCTCCTGTGGCGTTTCATGGAGCACTTCTCTCTCTTGTCTCTCTGTGTCTCTGGCTGAATGTGGCTGACCAGAACGCCACATAGAGGGTGGGAGACATTGTCCACGATGGAGAGGAGTTTTGACAGCCAGGACAGAGCCACCGTTCTGAATCAGTTCATTGAGTCCGTTGTTGTCAGCCATCCTCATGCTGTTCAGCCTTTGTTCAGCCATGTAATTTGTGTATGTGAGGCAGGATATTAGAGGAGACAAAAATATTAATTACATATATCATAAGGCCTTTGATAAAAAAAAAAAAAAAAAAAAAAGGTTACTATTAGTTATGAGAGTTGATTCCCACCTGCAGGAAGAGGCTTCGTTATTTTTCGCAAACCTCAGCTCATCTCTCCTCCACATGCAAGTGAACAACAGTGAAGAAGTGCACCTTGCAGCCAGCACCATTGTGGACGGAGCAGGCAACATCCTGGCCTACTCTTCCACTGTGAGTGTGTAAACTTGTCCATGTTGATGGCATTTCCTTCTCTCTGGAACGTTGGGCGATTTGAATATTACACATGCTGATCGGTGACTATAACCCTTGAAGAGCACATAAATTGTGTGTGCAATTTTGCTAATCCCAGGAATATTTACAGTCCCCATGTGTCGGCTGTTTTTCAGTTTTTCAGCATGGCAACTGGACACCTTGTAGTTCAAACCGTGTCTCTGTTAAGTGATATTACATTTCTTCGCAGAGTGAAACAGCCTCTCCCTGGTAATAAAAGCTTTGTGTTATCCTTTGCAGAAAAACATCTCTGATGCCCTTCTCATGACTCTGGCCAATACACAGAGCGCACTGCTAACATTTAAAAATGCTGACGAGGAACCAGTTATCATCCAAGAAGCTCATATTGGTGTGTTTGTTAATAGGTAAGTTTGTCTTTGTCATTTAGGTCTGTGCTCAAGATCTCCAAAGACTGTTTCAAACACACCAGTAGGCTCACTGAAGAGCATCAACAAAGTAAAATTCAAAGCATAAGTGACTAATAACTAACTAATATCAGTCTCTTTTTATTCTTTTTTCCTCAGAGTAACACCAAGAAGTTTGCACACAAAGCCTATAAATTTTCCCAACTGCTCCTGCCCTGCATTTTCTCTCCCAGTGCTACCTGCTAATATATTTCCTTCAGCTGAACCAGTGGACATACGCGTAAGTCACTGGGAGTGCCAACATGTTTTCATGTGTGTCTTGTGTTGTGTTGTGTTAATATAGTATATTATTTTGTCTGGTTCACTGGGTCTTCTTGACTCATGACCCAAATCATCGAGTTTCAGGGGTACACTCTAGTGTGTGCAGAGGATGCATGTAAGATCCAATGTTTTTTCTCAGTTAAAAGTGTCTCAAAATGATGTTTTTCTCATTTGCAGATGCTGAGTTTGGATAAAAACCCATTTTCCTGGAATGAGAGGGGGAACATAAGTGGCCAAATAGGTGCTCTATCTCTCACAGCAAAAGATGGCTCCAGTATCAATGTGGAAAACTTAAGTGAGGATGTTGAGGTCAGCACAGTGCAGCTTCTATGCAGAATTGTTCTACAGTGTGCTTTCCTGTCGAGAACATTTTCTCTGTGGGGACTGAGCTATGCCTACTTTTAAGGAAAACAGACGTCATTTCAATGAACTGAGGGACCTTGTGCTAGAGGGAGCACTCTTTGTGAAATGAAAACTAGGTCTGGAAATGTATTGTGAATATAGATTGTGAACTTAAAATTCACAGTTGACAGAATTAAGCGCTTGTTTTTTATGCATTATGATTAAAAGGATAAGGATAAGGATAATATTAACAGTAATGGAGAAGTGATGCACTAAACTGAAAATAATTCACATAATTCAGTTAATATTTGAAGGATCTTTTACTCTTTTATATCCACTCTATCTGCACCTTGTACCATGGCTGCAACCATGTACACCATATTCTTTTATATGGTCTTGAAACAGAATTGACGTATTTTTTACTTCACAAGAGATACATTGACCAACGTGATGTGTTAAGGCACAATCATAAGAGCAGAATTAGAACCCATATTCTCTCACTCCATTAGAAATACACTCATTGCTCCCTCGTCATAACGAGAGCACTACAGTCAAAAAGGACTGGAGAAGTTGATGTTGTTTGGTTTCATCGTCACCAGTCCATTACATACCCACCTGTAATGCATGAGTCTTGCATGATTCTTACTCACCCCTCTTTGTACCTAGTGCACCCCAGGCGTACTGCATGCTCTGAGGATAAAGATACTTACATTTCGTGTACTCCACCTAACTTCAGGTGTTGTTTGGAGGCCAGGAGTCACTGACTTCATACTGCTGATACTAGAAAGGAGGCTTTGTTTATTGTTTATTGTGCTACTCTCTTATTAAAATCTATACAAACTGCTGATGGGAAGAATTATTTTACATTTGTAAGCAAGATCTTACATTTGGATCTGTTTTCTGGCATTTTGCCTGGTCCACAGATTCTCTTGCCAAGGCCTCCTGGAGAGCAGGTGAACACCTCTTTTCTGGACCTGGGGAACTTCAGCACAATGGTTATAGATCTTCCTTCCGCTGACACTACGCTGTTGTTAAAGGTGCAGTAGCATGTTTTAGCTCCACTGCTGAGAAAAGTAAAGTCACGTTTGCTTTGGTCTACTTTGCCGCTATGGGCAGTTTATCAAATTGACTGTATTAATGGGTTAGGGTCATCCACTATGGTTGCTAACGTCATAAATTCTTGAACTGTCAATATTTTTGCTAATTCTTTCTTTAATCTTGATATCATGAGACTAAAGATTACAGAAAACTGTGTTTAAATAATGACTGTCTTTGCTTTGTTGGGTGCACATTTTGCTGCAACTATGTCAATGAAACTGCACCATTTAAAGATGGTGCCCTCAAATGATCCTCTACCCTTCAAGCTGTTCCTCGGTTATATGGACTACCCCACTGACACAAATTATGTTGCGATGACAGAGATGCCTCACCAGGGAACAACTCAAGGTAATAAATAAGGGTGGACACACTATGTTTATAACTCTAATGCCCTTAATTCGATTTTTGACGCTGATCAAGATACTTGAGTATTTGCATGTGTGTGTGTGTTATTCAGAGGAGAGGTACACCTGGGTACTAGAACCTAAGGATTTGAAGGGAAACACTGGAGTGCACTATCTTGTAGTGAGGCCCATAGTCGGTCCAGGTATAAAATCCATTGACGCCAATTTATCAGTCACCTCCATCACTACTGCATGTAAATTTTGGAATGAATCAACATTGGATTGGAGCAATCGTGGATGCAGGGTAAGTACCATAATTCATTAAATCTGCCTGTCATGTGTAACAGACTTTAATGGCACTAAATGTTGTCTTCCAAGGTTGGTGTTCAGACCACACATTTAGTCACCCAGTGCCTCTGCACCCACCTGAGCTTCTTTGGGAGCTCTTTCTTTGTCACTCCCAACCTTGTCGACCCGTCACGCACTGCTGAGCTCTTTGCAACGTTTGCTCAGAATCCTGTGGTTGTCTGCTTCGTGGGGGCACTCTTTGTGGCCTATCTCTTGGTGGTTGTGTGGGCTCGACGAAAAGACATTCAAGACGTGGCCAAGGTACGCAACACCTCCAGCACCAGGGTGTAATTCACAAATAATGTAACATTATGCAAAATGTTGTCAAGGTGCTTAATGCTGTTTGGCAGGTGAAGGTGACTGTACTGGAGGACAACGACCCCATGGATGAGTACCGCTACCTGCTGAGTGTCAGCACTGGGCATCGGAGAGGAGCCTCCACTTCCTCTCAGGTAAATGTGTTATCAGTTCAATCGTTCTGCTTTTATATCAAAATTAGTGCATATATGTGGGGTTTTTTAAATGCAGGTAAAACTGCTAACAATAGGCGATTGGCTTCTCTCCCTTTGTCAGCAAATTTTAGTTTTTTTAGGGTGGTTACTTTTGTATATCTTTCATGAGATGATTATGATGATGATGAGACAAAAATTTCTTTAGTCAATACATAATTCAGGTTGACTTTGATGAATGTTTGTATTTGGATTTTTCACTGTCCATTCACTTGTTGAATGTCTGACTATAATATTTAAACAATTAGGCTGATTGACTGTATTGAATGGGAGATATAACATTTGTCCGTACATCACACACAGTCTATTGAAGCTTGGTGATGACGTTTACTACAACTTAATAAAGTGATTATTCTTATCTATCACATCTGCCGTTTTTAACTTAGCTGCACTGAAAAGTGTGCATTAAAGTATTTCTTAAGGTCAAAGAGGAGGTTTTGCTGGTTGTTGTATCATGTAAAGTACTTTTATTTCAGTTTTTAACTTTGCAGTTTTAACATAGTGCTAACTGTTTTAGGTGACAATAACTCTACTGGGTGCAGAGGGAAACAGTGAAACACATCACCTGACAGACCCAAAGAAATGTGTGTTTGAGAGAGGCGCGGTGGATCTGTTTCTGCTAACTGTTCCCTTTTCCCTGGGAGACCTGCAAGGCATCAGACTGTTTCACAACAACTCAGGAAGCCACCCTGCCTGGTAGGCAAATACTGAAATATATAAAACATCTTCCAGGTGTACATATTTTCACCCTCATTAGAAAGTGTTTCAATTTAACAGTAGTCATGGCATTGCAGTTGTAATGTGGCTCAGGGAGTAGAGCAGTCGTCCACTAATCAGAAGGTTGGTAGTTCGACCCCTGGCCCAAGCAGTCTACTTGAAGTGTCTTTGAGCAAGAAACTGAACACCAAATTGCATGTGAATGGATGAATGCTGACTTGTTGTAGAACCCGTTAAGTGGTCTGTAAGACTAGAAAAGTGTTATATAAACGTAGTCCATTTACCTGTTACTTCAACATCACGAACATGGAACATAAGGTCAGTACAATAAGTCTGATTTTCTTTTCAGGAGAACATAGAGAACAAACATTTTTCCCTCTCTGAGCTTTGTTCAGCAATCAGTTTTGTCAATTCAGTGTAATTTCTGAAGTCTGACCTGTCAGCCGTGGTGTAACTATGAACTTTTAGACATACTGACACATAACTCAACATCATTTGTATTTTCTAAGTTGTTACAGTCTTTACATTTTCACTGTTTTTTCCAGGTATGTAGGAAATGTCATGGTGCAGGATTTACAGACGGAGCAGAAATGGCATTTTCTATGCAACTCCTGGCTGGCCATAGACATAGCTGATTGTTCCCTTGATAAAGTTTTCCCTGTTTCGAGCGAGATGGATTTGAAGAGGTTCAGGTAAGGTGAAAGCATTATAAATGCAAGCACACTGCTGAAGTCCACAGACTGAATGTGAAACTGAACGAGTGAGTTTTCATTTGAACCTAAATGATGAGAGCACGGATCAAATGCAAATTAAATGCAAAAGCTGGTTTGGATTTTAGCTTTGTTTATTGCAAGCTTGCTTTTTCAAATATTAAAATGTCAGGGCTTTCAATTGAGCACCCACTTTCCATGCTCATGAGGCTAGCATCACTTGAAAAATCTAAAATGGCATTTTGCTGCATGAGAGGGTTGAGAATCAATTACAGTATCATTTACAGCAATATTTAAAACAAGCAACCATAACCCAGGCTGTCCTGAAATGCATTTATTCTATTTATTTCTCATCATTTTTTCCAAAGACAAAATCAGTTGACTAATATAAAAACTGTAAATTTGTTGTCCCCGAAGACCATATTTTGAATCCCCTAGCCAGATTTGAAGCATCCCAAAATTCAACTTGTTGCGCAGCACTAAATATCCCTGAAAGGCTGCACTCACCAAGCTAAGCAGGCCGTAAGTTACATGTTTCATATTTTATATCCGGTTAAAGACTGATACTGAAATAAGACTGCAATAAGAATCATGTACATCCAGTCCCTGTGAAGCCCTGAAATATACAGCCTGGATTTACTGAGGATTTATAGCTCTTTCTTTAGGCACTCAAGTATTAACTTCAACACTGTCAACATTTAGCAGTGCTAAAGCCAGTGAAAAGAGACTGAAATGTGCTATTAATCCATCTAATTCACTAAGGTTTAAAATGTTCCTTTTTCATGAGGTCATCCCATTGATCCTATAATTCTGCAGTAATTTGTTCTTCATGAAGACCTCAAGGGATTTCAGCGACGGACACCTCTGGTACTCTGTGATCAGTCGCCCACCGAGCAGCACCTTCACTTGTGTTCAGAGAATTTCCTGCTGTTTTTCCCTGCTGCTCTGCACCATGCTGACCAGCATCATGTTTTATGGCATCCCAGCAGATCCCTCTGAGCAGACCATGGACCTGGGTACAACACATTTTTCATTGTCTCTTTCACCTGTAATATTTGTAGGAGGCTTTTCTTTGCTTTCAGTTTTGAGAGCTCTGTCGTCTGTTTTCTGACCATGTCAAGTCGCTGGCTGTTTAAAGTACACGTGTTTAAAGCAAACATTGTGTGATGACTAGTTATATGGCAATGCACATCCTGTACAATCTCTTTTGCCTCTCTTTCGCTCTCTCCGTGTCCAGGACACTTTGAGTTTACCTGGCAGCAGTTCATGATTGGAGTTCAAAGTTCCCTCATCATGTTTCCAGTGAATATCCTTATTGTTAGTATCTTCAGAAACACTCGTCCTCGGGAGACTTCTTGTTGCAAGCGCAAAAAGGAGAAACTGGATGCCCTTGAGCAGACATCTGTCTCACAGACTCTCCCCACCAACATAAATGTCAACGTTTCTTTAGAAACTGTCATCATGGTCAGTCCTTCATGATTTTCATGTGCTGTTCAGTAGTAGTCATTGAAAATTTTTACTTTTATATCAACTTTTTATGGACTATGACAGTCCATGTACATATTCAAAATAGTGATGGATATGTAAATGCATGTAGTGTATATCATAATTTCATATATTCTCTGTAATTTGCATACTTTCTCCCTCAGGATATCACAAGAATTGCCCATTCACTGTCTAAGACTGTGAAAAGCAACGTACCATGTACTGAGTCCGAGTTCGGACCTGGACAAGTTGATATCAACGCTGTCCTTGCTGTGGTGGAAGACTTCATCAAACAGAACAACAAAAGCAGTGATAACAGCCAGTCCAAAACTCAGAGCTGTCACAACCTCGTTCAGCCTCAGCTGACAGGTGTGTACCCGCTGTGGATAGTGTGTGCTGTGACATTTTACACAAGTCTGTCTTTATTATGGCCGCTGCTCATGAAATATAAGGTGAACTGGGTGTAACAGAGAACTGAAGCCCTGTAACCTTTCCAAGCTAATGTCTGTTGTACTCAGCTCTCACAGTTTGTTTTCAGTAATCCTCTTAAGGACCTTGATACCAAGGGTTTTTGCCACATTTTAAGGTAAATTCGGTTCCATTTAGCTCTAGAACGGGGTGGGGAACAACCAGCCTAAAGGTGACACAGTTTGATCCGGCCCAGGAGGCAGCTCATAAATACACGACTTCATTAAGCATTAAGAAAACAACTTCCAGGTGGTTCCTGAGTACAACATACATGTAGCGGTTACCTTGTTGTCACAACAATGACATGCATAATGGCAGCTGTCAAGAAAAGAAAAGTAGATGTCACGCTTTCCAAGACTAATGGACAAAAGATTATCTTTTTGTCATAGTAAAAGGCAAGCCAACGTGCCTAAGTTAGTTTGTGGGGACAAGCTTGCAGTGATGAAATAGGGCAATGCCAAGCATCGTCACAACTCGAAACAGGCTAAACTGGATGAGCGGCAAGAACAAATGTGCTGACAGAAACAGTGTTATGCAGGCAAGTTTTAACGAGCTGAAACCTCATTCAGATGGAGAATTTGTGAAAAAGAGCCTTTTTGCTGCTGTGGAGATTCTGGCACTGGACAAAGTAAAATTATTCCAAAGTGTCAGTTTGTCTGGAATAATTCATAGAGTTGAAGGAAAACCTCACGTGGAAACTCAGTGATAGCAAGTGTCTGTGTGCTTAGGCCTTCATGGTGGAGGCCAAGTACCTCTAAGAGCTGAACCTCAGGCTCGAGCAGCTTCTCAGCTCTGCTCTGCTTTCAAAATGTGAAATCATGTGATGTGAAATTATAACTGTGGCAAGTCCAACTGAAAAGGGGTTAACACTGTGCATTTTCTTGTTCTGCAAGAACAAAAGGCTGCTATGACATCTGAATGTGCTTGAGTATGAAAACTCCCTCAGGGTTTGCTTGAACAATGGCCCTTGATAGGAAAAAGATGACCCAACCCTGGCCTAAAAGGTACTATGCTATTCAACCATGGTTTTCCTGTAGCAGGCAAGTTTTAGAACAACAAACACAGCTACACTACCACAGACACAGTCACTGTATCTGCTGCTAGCATACAGCAAACATACAGGTAGTACAATTGTGGTCCAATTTGCGCAACTGACGCAAGGTAGAAATTTGCTTTTCTTTCTGTCTGAACATGCATCTGTGAGACGTGTGCATGAATTTTTAAGAACTGCCACCAATAAAAAGGTGGACGATTCACCAAATCAGAAATTTTGTGCATTTTCAGAGGGCAGTGCCAGTATGCATCCAACAGTGGAGGGGATTCAAAAGAAGAGCAACAAAACCCAGTATCTATACCGGCAGCTGTGTCACATTGACAAAGAGCTGAGTCTGCTGGGACCCTCCAGCTTTCCCTCCCCACACAGCTACAGCCAGGCTCAGCAGCAAGTCCAGGGCATGATGGGCCTTCTTGAAGATCAGCTCTTCAAATTCAGCTGTGTCAACCAAGACGAGCCGACCCAGAAGAAGTATAGACATCACTCATTAAAATGATGGTGATGGCTTGGATGTGTTTATTGTATAGTTATTTTTTACTTTTGATAGCATACCAGAGCCTTGAAGTCACTTGATAGTCTTCGAAGTGAAGAATTCACTGCCTTTATGTTTATTTTACCTCTGTCTTTGATTACTTGTCTTTCGTCTTGGGTTTGCTTTGAAGGACACTTCCAAGATAAGAAAGTAGCTGAGCTCATTGTGTTTAAGTTATGAATAAAATGATCCCTGCCCACAACTGTAATACCATTTGACATTAATAGAACATTGTCAGGAGTCTTTAAATCGCTCACTGTGATAGATTATTTGTGTCACATGTTTCACTTTTTAGTTTATTCTATCAGTTATTGTGTGTATGTAGGTAATCTCAGACATGAAGCCTTGGTGTATAGCACACGTGGTCGTGTGAAGTCAATGTTTCAGAGCTGAATGTAGAAAATATCTGCTTAAATTCATAAAAGGCAGTAATTGCACTGCATAAGAAATCTGGATTTCATAGAACGGTTTTCCCTCTTTCACTTGCAGGTTGAGGGGGACAGACAGCACTGATGGTGACGGCGATCAGAAGAAAAGGGTGTGCTGTCACGGAGGGCTACCCTGGTGGTTCATTTTTTTCGGATGGCTGCTGGTGATCGCAACCAGTGTTGTGGCAGGATATTTCACAATGCTTTACGGGTTGAAATTTGGGAAGGAACGCTCCATAAGCTGGTTGATATCCATGATTGTGTCCTTTTTTCAGAGTATCCTCGTCATTCAGCCGTTGAAGGTGAGACGGTGCTTTCCCCTCTTTCATCATTTTCTCATACAGAGTATGAATATTCACTTTGTGTACTCATTTATGTCCATACCTTTTACCACAGGTGCTATGTCTTGCAGTCTTTTTTGCCCTTGTAATAAAGAAAGTAGATGAGGACGATTATCAAAATGTGGCCTTTGTGGAAAATGACAGAAATCTAGGTAAAAGATAAGAAAATACACTTTCATTGTCTGAAATTTGTCGTCATCATCAGAAATATTCAGGTTTTACAACAAATAGACAAAAATGAGTCTTCCTCCACAGGTGATTGTAAGGGCCAACACACAGTCAGACAGGACCGCAGCCTCTATGAGCCGCCTCCTCCTGCAGACATTGAGAGGATGAGAAGGAACATGATTTTGGAACAGAAAGCCTTTGCCCTCATCAGGGAGATTTTAAGTAAGTACAAGCACAGTTTTTTTTTTTTTTCTGGTTTTATTCTTATGGCGGTGTTTCAGAGGGAAGATTAGCATATTCATTCATCAGCTGTTCATAGGACAAGAGGCCTTTTTCACAGGAGACATTTTGACAGGTTGCAGTCAGGAAAGCACAGGTGTAAATATTAAAATTCATGAAGGCTGAATTCCATTTAGCTGCTTCCAAACAACAAACATTCACAAATGAATTTTTTTGATCACAGAGGGGAAATAAAGAATGCTTTATCAAGACTTGCAGCATCTGCTTTTCTTTAAGTGTCTCTGATCTCCAGCCTTGTTATCACATGTTTAATTTGAAGAGCTATACCACATTTGTTGCAGCCTACATGGGGTTTATGTGGATGTTGCTGCTGGTGGCGTACGGCCAGAGAGACCCCAATGCTTTTTTCCTGAACCAGCACATTCGGAACAGCTTCAGAAGAAACATCACAAACAGCATGAGCCTTGGTGATGTGTTCACGTGGGCCAACGCATCTCTGCTAAGTAACCTGTTTGGAGTTTATCCAGGTGAAAAAAGAACTTTTCTTCTGTTGTCATGATGAAAGCCACAACTGTAACTAATTACCGACTCATACTGACTGTCTCAGTCATTTTTGCCAAAATGTCTTTGTCTTTTGCTCCACTGCTGGTGAGCAGGCTGTCTGCAGCATCCTATTTCTGATTTGTGTCTTTTTGCAGCACACAGTGTTTTACATAAGAGCTGGGTGAGCAATTAACAGGTGTCAGATGATTCTGGTGGTCCCTCCTTTCCACTGGATAACTGTGTGTCTTAAAAGAAACTGCAGCATGACTGTATTCACACCCAAAAACTTAAGTCAAACCCGGTGGATTTCTGGCATGTCGACAATGTTGATTGCCTCCAGTCCTCCATGGCTGCTGTCAGAAGATCCATTATGATAGTAGTGAGCTTGTTTTTGATATTGCTGGATTAATATTTTACACGTTGAGTCTAAAACTGGCATCTTGAGACGCTGTGACCACGTTTTAATCATCTAGACATCGTTGACTGCTTCTTACTATGTGATCACTATTAGCATTAGACAGAGTAATGCTGCCTTTCTCTCTTTTTGTCAACACTGAATAGAATGTGTCCACATGAGCCATATCTTGGCTGGCAATGCAAGCAGATTGTGGCTGATTAAAACTTGTAGTGTGAATTTGCGTTGACTTTGTTCCTAAAGTTGACGTTCAGGATCAGTGTGTCTGCACAGTGTTTGCACAGCTTAATGTACACGTCAGATTTTACAACTAATAACACATTTGGGACAAGATAAAACTTGAGCTTGTTCAAAATAGCCATATTTTTGTTTGGGTGAATAATCAACAGTAATATGAAAGGTACCACTAACACTGGGTCAAAACATTGGTCAGTTCACTGGACTGGACCTAAAGTTAGCCCAATATTGTACTAGAGCTTCTAACTTTGACTCAGTGGTTTTAGTATGTTCTAATTGCACAGCATAGCATAACATAGAATAGCATAGCACTGATTGAAGACTGATAGTTGTGAATTTGTTGTGCATCAATGCAAACAGACCCTGAACTGATCTTTGGCTGAGACTGAACTAACTGACCAAAGTGTTCAAATGTGTGATGCACAGAGACCACAAACCGAAAGTGACCTTCATTCAGCACTGCCTGAGAAAAACTGAACAAACAACTTAAATATGTTTCAGGATTTATCACAGATGGAAACTCCAAGCTAGTGGGCCATGCCCGTCTTCGTCAGTTGAGAGTGCAGAAAAGCTCCTGTCAGATAGCCGAGTCCATGCTCCAGTTTGTACCAGACTGCAACGCTCCATATTCATGGGAGGCGGAGGACATGGGCTTTTACGACCGTGGCTGGAATCACTCTGTGAGGGATAATATCTCTACAAGTACCTCCAGCCCGTGGAAGTACCAGACACAGGCTCAGCTCAGGGCTTATCCTGTCTGGGGCAAAATGGCACTCTACAGGGCAGGTGGCTTTGTAGCGGAGCTCGGCCCCGATTTACAAAATGCCAGCAGGTACGTACATCAGCAGAGTAGAATGCATCAACACAAGAACCACAGACATTTCATTTTTCTCTGCTGGACTGCGAGTTGACATTATCCTCAGTGGGCTAGGTAGGTTCAATGACACTCAAAGCAATCAATATATTAAAACTGAAAATACATAAACATAAAAATCTGTTATTTTGTTGTTGAACAAAGCTAGTGTGAAATGCAGAGACCTACAGTAAAAATATTCTTGTGTACTTCATCTACAGCACCCTTGAGTATCTGTTCAGGAACAAATGGCTGGATGCGTACACCAGGGCAATCTTTGCAGAGTTCACTGTTTATAATGCTAACGTCAACCTCTTCTGCATCGTCACACTCTTGCTGGAGACTGCAGCCGTAGGTGAGCTTCAGCGTTGCTTTACCAAAGATTCAGATGTGACTTAAATGCTTGATTTTGTTGCTTCACACCAATATACTGTACACCATATTATATGAATGATATCACGCAATCCTGCTTGCATGTAAATATAATTGCTCCTGTTGGTTTTATAGGAGCATTTCAGTTCAGCAGTGAGCTGCACAGTGTCCGGCTGTACCAATCACCTGGAGGCTTTCACATCTTCGTCATGGCTGCTGAGATCATATACATGCTTTTCATCCTCTATTACATGTTCCTGCAGGTAAACATTAACATGACGACTAAAGAATGTGGTTCCAGTCCCATTAATTGGTTGGTTCTTTGTTACCCATCTATATGTTTGAATCCAGATATTTAATAAGACTTTAAGGGGTTTCTTTATTTACTGAGGGCTTCACAAACTCAGACTCACATGAATGCTGTCACCCCAGCTTTGAAGGGAGCGTACCACTTCTAGATGCCTTTCATGATTGTTTCTTGATATCATTGTTTGCAGCTCTGAGTGGAGAGAATCGATCTTCAGGTAGATTTTCTGATGCGGCTATTGTGCTCAAAATGTGCATGTGGTTTCCAAGTCGTCAGACTCTCAGTAACGTATTTGTTTGTTAATGCAAGAACAATTTACATCTGACTCAAAGCACCTTGTTTTCACTCCACACTCCGTGTTTCCTGTAATCTTTCATCCTAATGAATTGAACAGGGCATTAAATAGCCCACTTTGATTGTATGCCTCCGAAATTAGTGGATAAGGAAGGAAATATGAGGACATTAACAGTAATGTGTTGATGGTGTTGCTGTTGGAAACATGTAATAACATTAATCTCTGTCATTTGTGGTTTTCTTCCACATAGCAGCCCTTAGCCAGGTCATGATCACTGTTCCCTCTACAGCACAGTTTTCTTTAGTGCAGCAGAGTCATATCTCAATATGCTGTCTTCAGGTCTGCTTTCTTCATTTTTGATCAGTGTCATGGGTGTTCACCATTAACTTTAGTCTCTGAGACAATAAGGTCCATTTTTTTGTCCTTCCTTGTAGCCCCTTGAGACTTTTACTGTGATACAGGGTTTCACAAATAAACATGTCTCATATGGTGAGGTGGTTTTCTTCTTATTTAGGTTACTTGCTCCCCTTATGCTACATGTGACCATCCTCTCTTTTCTTACCCTGGAAGGGCAAATTAATGAAGCAGCAGCAGTGGGCTTACTTCAGGAACAAGTGGAACTTTCTTGAGCTGACCATCATCCTACTGAGCTGGAGCGCCGTGGCCATCTTCATCAAGAGGACCCTGCTTGGGAACCGCGATATAACTTTCTACCACAATCACAAAGACCAGTGAGCCAAATATATACTAAACTAACCTTGTGTTTGACTATAAAAGTAAGTGTCAAGCCAACACCTTCACAAGTGAGGATGTGCAGTGGGCTTTATGTTGTGGTTAGGTGTTAGCTCGCTAAAGTTTTTTAGCATATTTGTTTGCTCTCCTTCTATAATCATGTCATTATTTTGCAGTGGTTTTTAAAGGAATCGTTTTCTCCTATTTGTGATAGCTCGCACTTTACTGTGTATGTAGATTTGCCAGTTTTTATGAGACAGCCACAGCAGACTCAACGCTCCAGTATCTGATCGCCTTCCTGGTCCTGCTTGCCACCGTCAAACTGTGGCATCTGCTCAGACTGAACCCCAAGATGAACATGATCACGGCGACACTGCAGCGGGCCTGGAGTGACATATCCGGATTCCTCGGGATCATAGTGATCATGTTCATGGCATATTCCATTGCAGTGAGTAGCTTGTCCTTTAGTAAGTCTTTCTGGCTCTTATGCATTACATGGGCAAGAACATACAGTAAATCGCTACTATTTTTGGATTTTTGAAATAATGCAGTGTTATGATTTTTTCTCAAAATAAAATAAAAATAATTTTGTATGTCCTGGGGCAAACTTCAGTTGTGTTTTGTGCTAATTATCAACTGTTAGCATGCTAACATATGTGACTAAGATGGCAAACCTGGTATATTACGCATTAGCATTTTAGCATGAGCATGTTAGCTAAAATTAGCATTGAGCTCAACATTCAGTTGATACAGAATTTACCAATAACTTGCTGTATTGGGGTTATTGTGCAGTGATGGTGGTCGGGGTGCTGTGGGAGGTTGTCTTTAATATATTCATGAATTTTCATCTTCTAATTTACAATACATATTCTCTTGTTAAAATGACTATATATGGATGAGGAGTATGAAATACTAATAACCTAACCATTATCTCCATTTTCTATTCAAACAACTCCTTCTAGTGCAACATGATTTATGGCTGGAAGATATCCTCTTATAGAACCTTAGCAAATGCACTTGTGGCCATCATCAGTTTGCAGACAGGCATCTTTAACTATGGCGAGGTATGTGACATCTTCCCCGAGCACAGATTTGCTATGTAAAATACTTGTATATGTAGTTTTCTTGGTTAATAATAAGGATGTAGTGTGGAATCTGTGCATAAATAAGGATTTGGAAGTGGTCAATGTCAGTTCAAGCTAATATGAAAGTCTCACTGTTTGCCAGGTTTTGAACGACACCCCTCTGCTCGGTGGATTAGTCGTTGGTTCCTGTATTGTGTTCATGACATTTGTGGTGCTTAATCTCCTCCTGTCGGTGATCCTCATGGCATTTAACCAGGAACAAATATATCACAAGGTAAGCAACTAATCAAGATTTTCATACTGTATGAACTTTATGTTAACAGAGATATTTGGGTTGTACTCGTCTTTTTGATAAAAATGGTGGTCAGAGGTTTTCCAAGAACCCTACTGGTAAAATCTGTGTAAGTGTTGATCAAATAATTAGATCTATAGTGACGTTTACTGAAGTTTAAACCATTTATTGACTAGTTAGCAATGCCTGAGTTCAGGTGAGGTGGAGTCTCTTGTACTGAGCTGGTGGTTTGGCAGATCCAATCTCCCTGTAGAGATTGACGGGTGCAACACAGGTGTAGGCTAGGCACCTGAGCACAATAGGAGAAAACAACCATTTAGGAAAACAAAAAGGCAGCAAGACAAAAGTACTGATGGAGTATTTAGAGGAGTTTCAGGTCTGGTCGTTACCACGCAACAAGGCAAACAACACGGCAAATACTGGTTGGAACCAGGTTGGTCACTGAGCAAGCAGGTGAGTCGTGATTGATGAATGAGCACAGGTGTGCTCAGGAGGCCAGTCCCAACATGCTGGCCACACCCTGCAGCAACACAGACTAGACAGGTGGGGGAGAGACAGACAGGAGACACGGGGAAACACAGGAGCACAGAGAGGAAAAGGAGGGGAGACTGCAGATCTCCACAGGTGTTCTGTGTTCCTCATATAAAGTCTTTGACTTAAAATACTACCTTAAGCAACAAGCAATTGAATTTTGTATTTGAGTATGATAGACTCCTTCCAATATAGTGAAATATCTTAACAACTATTGAATCACCTTTATTGGCCAAATATGTGTATTGTGATGTTTTTCCTCCATGTGTCTTTATATGTTAGGTTACTGTATTTGGTTTCATGTCAACCTTGTATATTGCTGCTTGTACAAACAGTTCAATTCAACGGTTGTGATTAATAAGTAAGCTGCACAGCTCCTTTTCAAACCTTTTATTTAACATCACCAATAACAAAGTTTCATTTAGTCGAGGTAATAGACAAAACAGAAAGGGGCTCAGCCAGGCAGTAAGCTAAACTCAAACATCAGTGATATTGCCAACAATGGGAATAATAAAGACTGCAACGCCAGTCTGCAGGGGGACAAAGACAACCTGGCAAACAGGTGGTGGAGAGCTGGGACTGATTGGATAATTGACAACAGGTGATGATAAAACTGGTGGGAAACTGAACAAAGTCAGGAAGTTAAACATACAGGAATGCATAAAGGAGAGTTACTACAAAATAAAACAGGAAATGCTGTTAGCTAGAGTCTGAGTCTGACGTCTGTTTAAAATTACTTGCTGTGCATCAAAATGTGGGCGCTGCAGATACAATGCTACTCCGATTCTGCTGATTTTTACTTAAATGTTCCACATGTTTCAGACATTGGATGGTCTCCCACTTTTCTGACTCTTCACATGCCTTCAGCTGTGTCTTCAGACAAAGTTAAGCCAGCTATGCAGTTTAGCTCCCATCTCCCAGCTTACAGTTTTTTCATCCATCCATATTCATTCTCTTTTCATCTCATATCTGCTCATTTATACCTTCAGCTAGAAACTTGAATTAAACTTTAAAATATTCCTCCTTAATGCATTATGGGTATTATTGATCTTTTATAGCCACTCCAATATCTAGCATTCACACGGCAGTTTCTTCAGAAATTGCCTTCTCTGGTTATGGTTGATGATGAATACATGTTGGATTTCCAACCATAACTGGCACTGAATTAATAGTAATTCAACTATCATCTACAAAGTCAGACTGCAGCTACATTTCCGCAGATTATATATTGAAACAATGAAGTGAAACAATATTGATTCAGCTATCATCTAAAGGCCAGACTCTATGTAAATTTTAGCTGATTCAAAATTTACAATAAAATATTTAATTAACCTTTTTGTTCTTTGACATGATTTACAAACAGTCTAAGAAATTACTAAGGCAAGATCTTTTAGGAATTGACTTTCTCCTGAAATACATATCATACAAATTTGAAATTAAAAAATAAAACACCCCTAAAAAACCTGTAAAACACACACACTACACACAAAACCATGTATTGTTGGTAGATATTAGTATTATTCCATTGCTAAAAATTACCTTTGCATACACTTCAATATGAATAATACAACTAAACATGAAACTACATCAAAACACATTTGAATAACTGGAAAAGCTAGATGTTCCTTTGTGTGGTTATTACAATGTTTTTGTGGACCAAAAACACTGTGGGAAAGTTACCACATGGAAACCTGTAAGGAACGCGGTGTGGTGCTCAAGAAAAATGTACTCAAAACCACAGCAGGACATGCTCATGTCTCTGTGTAGACACTATTTCAGATGACATAGAATGTCCCAGTTCTTCCATTAACGAGGGCACAGAGAGAGAGAGACAGAGGGCATTCTCATTTAAAGAAGAATGACATTCTGAAATACACGTTCCAGCGTCACAAATTTGCCCAACTAGACAGATGCCTCATTGTGCTCTCCAAATACTTGCTTCGGCACAAGGTACAAGGCTGAAATTTTAAGTTTCCTCAGAATCTTCGAGGAAACTTCCATGAAACACGCTTTTACCTGCTCATTATGCTTCTTCACAGCATGTGCGGCTGCTACCAACAGCAATTGTCTCTATAGACAGTAACTGTTCTCATGAGAATGTCTGGAAAACAATGCAACTGTGACTCTCCCAGTGGTCACATGTAAGCCAAACAACTGAAAGCGATTCCTTCATATTTGATCATTGCAACACATGACACATTGCAGCTGTCAGTAAGGCATTAGGCCTGTGCGTCTTCCTAATGCAGGTGAGCAGTGAAGCAGCAGCCAGCAGTTTTAATTAATGACATCCATGCACAGGTGTATGTATGGAGCTGCAAAGTGTACCATAGTAATTGGAAACACGTCAGTGTTAGCTGCAGAAGCTTGCTGTTTAATTCATATTTGCACGAGGAACAAGAGGTCTTACTTTTGAAAGCGGACAGAAGCTACCCAGCTAGCTAGCAGTTGTTGAACCTGCACAATCATTCATTGTTCATTGTTCACACAATCTCTGTGTGTTTTTTCTTCCCCTTAACCATGCATGAGATGCATGCAATCCACCTTCAAGACAACACAATGATACAACCTGAGATCATGGACTAAAAGCACTCCTTACATGATATATCTGTAGCAGTGAGGAGTGTCAAGAGCATCTCTTTAATGTTTCTTACCACTCTAAAAATGATTTGTCCATCTCTCCTCTCTCACTCAGCCCTCAGATGAGGAGGAGATTGTCGAAGTGATGCTGAAGAAAATCTGCAGTCTTTTTGGGATCAGATATAAAAATACCAAAGACACCCCGGGGCCTGACGTGAACAGTGACAGCAGCTCGACCCTTAATAACAGCAGAAATATCCTTAACAATTCCTCGACTGACGTAAACACTTTTCAAACATCTGACAACTCAGTAAACCTCTAGGATCATACTTTGTGTGCATTAATATCCACGTGCTCATCTGTTCCTGTTCATTAATCTTTGCTTGTTCCCTGCTGGATGGTCAAAGCACGCTGTGCTGCTTCACGAATAGAGTGTGAGAGATAATTATCACATACAGAATTATACTGAACGGTACTGGTGTGAATGAGACCTTTATTTTGAGAATATGTTATTCACGTGATTGATGTCTTCCCGTAGACCTTACTCATGCATAAAAGGAAAGGGACACACTTACATACACAAAATGCAGATAAATTAAGATAAATGGATTGAAATTGTTTAAATAGTATTAAAACATCTATAAGAAAAGCACATTTTCAGATTTGTTCAGCACAAAAAGTCTCCACCCCACACCTTCCAGTAAATCCATGGATGGATCCCTGCTGGTTTCTCAGTTTATGACTAAGGCTCATCAGGCTTTTGCACACACACACACACACACACACACACACACACACACACACACACACACACACACACACACACACACACACAGAGTCTTTTTTTTTTGTCATTTTATCTGTCTTATCTGGTTTTATTTTTATTTTTGAAAGCACTTCGTAACATTGTTAAGAAAACTGCTGTATAAATAAACGTTATTATTATTATAATTTTCAATGCATGTGGCAATGGGTTTGGTATAACTCATACTTATGTCTTAAATGACAAAACAAAACTTACAAATACAAATTTAAAGCATGTTTTACCTTGCAAAATAAAAGCATATTGCATGAATGATACCAAATATTTCATAAAATACAAGGAAATACTTACAGGTTTGTTTTAATGCATGAGATATAATTACTGTTTTGTTATGTAATTGTGTGTGTGTCAAATCAGCCACTGAACTGGCAACACTCCTGCTTACAGTGGGGTTTAATACTACAGCAAACGGAAAGAAATGTAACAGAAGAGTGACTGATGTGTTTACAGAGCAGTCAAATACAACGCAAGCGGGAGTCTTCATCTAACAGCACCCTGTGGCTGCTTCTTGTTCTAGCCAGAAAGTGCTGAAAATGACTGTCGTCTTGTTTTTCCGGTGCATTTTTGATAAACTGTTGTGGCTCGTAACCGCAGTGACTGCTTCACAATAAAAGCCCCACGTTTTGAATGTAAAGCAGCTGCAGCCATGTGTGTCATTTACATTAGCAGTTCAGCTCTGATGTGGGGTAAAGAGAGTGAACCGTTAACGGTGAGGCGGTTATCAATAAGGTTTCACGCTGCCTCGTTTACCTGTGAATCTAAGATGGCCGGTTTGAGTTTTTGAGTGCTGTGATGCGGTGAATGACACCTCACTGGTGGGTCAGCACACAGAGACAGTACCAGTAAAGATCCAGGATCCAGAACTTTAACTTCACTTTACTTTTTGTGGAGAGCATTTTCTAGGAACAGCTTAAGCCACCACAATTAGTCTTCACCAACAACAGCTATGTAAAATATAAATATCTTAAAGTAAAATTAAATATCTTAAAGAGATTTATGCTTGTTTTTGGTCTTCTTACCAGGCAGTTTTATGTAAGAACATTTTTAAAATTCAGAATTATGAAGCTGTTTGAGTAACGCTGACAAGTACAGAACTGTTCTAGGAGAGGAAGGGCTTTTAAGGGAACATGGTATTTAATTCAGTCTGCAGTCTCTATGATTAAAAACTCTTTACCTCTTGAGATCAGTGAGAATAGGAATTAAAGGCCGCATTTGTCATTCACCCAGACTGGAGGTGATGTAGCTTTGTGGCCCTTTCATATTTATTGTGGTGGAGAACTGCAACCCTTTCACTTGCCAGCTGAACTACCAGGTGACATCATACATTTTCCTGTGATCGGGGTCAATACTGCAGCATAGCATGAAATCTCTCTCAGCTGCTGAATTTGCATCAAGTCAGTTCAAATGTTTAACATTCAAAGTTGTATTTGTGTTATACACTGAAGATATCTGGGTTTGAAATCAAAAGACGAATATGAAACAACATATCCAAAGTCAGCGTTTAATTCCTGGTATTTAAATACATATATGTCTTACAGTTTTAAAACATGACAGCAAACAGCTGTGAATGTGTGTCTTGGTTTCAGTCTTGGTTTTGTTGACAGGGAGAATCAGAACTGTCTCTGGGAGAAAAGCAAGAAATTTGGAAGCTGAGAAAAGAATATGAAAAGTGGCACATACAAAGGGAATAGCACAGCAACAGAGAAAAGACAGGACAGGGCCGAGGAAAACAACAGCAGCTGATGACAGAAACATTTTGGAGCTGTGATGAAAAACCTCAAACAACTATCAGCGACGTCACCTGGTCTGTTCGATGTGACACTGAAGGTTACCTGTAGTTTGGAGACATTGAACATAATCTCATTTAGTCTTACAAAAAGGCCCTGGCTTGTTCACTCAAAAAGCAAGGATGCTATGTTTTGCTTCAGTTGTGAACTCTTTTGTGGAAGAGAAAGTCAGTTCTTGCAAGAGACGGTGTTAAAGCTGGGGACAAAGGTCTACCGTGGACACTCCTCAAGGTTGTTGAGTTGTGTTTGACGTACAAACTGTACACCTGCAGTACAAAAACACCACAAATCACACACAACAGCTGACCAGACTGCTAACTAATTTGACAATTTTCACACATTTTCAAAAACTCACCGGACTCTGTAACTCTGTATATAACAATGACTGAAGTCCAGTAGTGGACCATATTTAACATGACCTTCATATCCACAGCTACATAGCAAGTAACACTCAGAGCCACTGCAGGATCAACTTAGCCATTAGTGAAGCTACTAAAGACACAGACAGACAGCAACAGAAGTCCTCCTCTTACATTCACTTCACATGTTTGTATCAAATGCCACTCCACTTCTCCACCCATCCTTCAGCATGAAAACAACGTCTGTATGACCATCACATTGCCTCATTTCCTTCGTCCTGCAGTGTCCTAATGCTGCAGAAGAGTCAAAAATATTAATTCATTTTTTTGGACGGATGTGAAACATTATGGAAACTGAATAATGAAGCTGCCTCTGTCACTCACACAAAAACACACATCACCTGGGTTGCCTTTTCTTTCTTTGTCTTGTGTTTGGTCATGTACAGTCCTGAGAGTGAGGGTTCAATCCACAGACAGCAGGGAAATCATACAAATTACCAACAGGTTTGAAATTTCTGCGTGACAAAAAAGCACAATTAAAAAAGGGCAATCAAATGTTCTCTTCCTGCTTCCTGCCTATTATGCCCTCAGCAATTTCTGTGCGTCTCCATTGTATTAGTGCACAGGCACAGATGAAGAGGATGAATGAAAAGACCAAACGAGTTTATTGGATAATAAATCAAGGAAAATTGTCTTTCTTTCTGTATGTCCTGCAGAGAAAAGTCACTGGACTGTATTTATACAGCGATTTTCTAGTCTGATGAGCACTCAAAGACCCTTTTGCAACACAAGTCTGCATTCACCCATCCATCCAGGATACTAGGACATGTAGACTGCACAGTATGAAGCTATTATTCAAAGAGGGCATACTGAGAAATACATGCTGGAAGGTGTCCTCTTAATTAAACTGTTTTGTGGGTTTGTCAGCACCTGTGCTAATTTTAGTGCAGCAATGAGAAACAAAGATATCATCCTGGTGCTTCTGTTTTCAGTGCCATGGCATCAACTGTCCTGCTGTATGCAGGAAATCGTTAATTTTGGGCGGTACGTGACTAGAATGTTAACATTAAAGATGTGAATCTGAATGAGGAACAAAAGTAGTTTTATTCTATACGCATATGACGTTTAACACATCAAGCTCTCTCTGTGAAGCGTCTAAGTGCAGTTTAAAAAAAAACCAAAAAAAAAACAGAAAGCTGGTGTTTGACCTTTATTGCAAAAATCTGGTGAAATCTCATTAGAACGACCTCATGCAGTGTTTGAGTTGATCAGTAGGGAAGGACTGAGGAAGAAAACGTGGAAAGAAACTGAGTTTACTGGAAGTGAACTAAACTACAGAATGACTGCAGTCACTGACTCATAGCTCTATTGACTCAAGTGAAACACTGATGTCAAAGAGAGGACAGCAGACACACAGGGACATTTCACCGTCTTCCGGTGTGGGTTTGTGCATCACTGCAGTCTGTGCATTGCATGTGTCACAATGCTTACTGCACTCAAACTTGTGAGCACTCACATTGTTGCAGCTTTGGAGCCTACAGAGAGAAACATGATGAAGTCGAAGGTCACTCGGAGAACTCAGAGCTCCACCGACTAGTGACTGCTTTCTGTATGGAGCTGGAGCAACTACGTGTTTTACCTGCTTCAGAGGATCACTGCTACCCCTGAATGTGGATTGTGATTTGGAGTCGTCCTATTTTGACAACTGGCTGTTTTGTCCCTATTGAACTTCATTTCAATGCATAAATTCCACCGTTTCTCAATGTTAGTCAAAGTTAAAAATAATTTTGCGCATGTGCTCCGTGATTTGGATCCGCTTCAGAATTTTATGGGTTCTTCCTTGGCCCGTGCAACACCCTCCCACCCAGTTTCATGAAAATTGTGCTGCTAGTTTTTCAGTAATCCTGCCGACAGACAAACACACCAACAAGCAAACAAACTGAACTGGTTGTTTCTTTCAGTCCATGGACGATGAGGAGACACTCCTGCTGAAAATCACTTAAGCTCTGCTGGCATACCTTGATGTGTGCACCTCTTTTTATTGAATTGTAGCAACACTGAACTAAGCACCTCTAACATGGTTACCAATACTTTGCATTTCCTGTAGCTGCTGTACAATAAAAGCCTCATGCTGATTGGCTGGTGGTTCAATGTGAAGCAGCAGGAAATATTTGGTTTGCGTCAGCCGTTCGTACCGATGCATCTCATGGACCCGTGGAGAAGTATTTTGATGCATTCGGGATGATATGCTAATTGTTTTTGGCTGTTCATGGTGACTTAAACAACCTCATTGTGACTTTGTGCCACATTTTGCAACTTTTAAGACCAACTTACTTTGAAAAAGAGCCTACAGTGGTGACAAATCTAGCAACTTTTTGAGCAGATGTTCTTGACTGTCCGTTGATGAGAGCGGATCAGTGCTCGCAGAGATCTGCTCATTGTGGCTGCAGATCTCTTGACGGCTGTATTCAGGAGTTCAGCTCCTGCAGCCAACTGCACAGCATTACCGTTTCCATGAATAGAGTCTGGTGGCTTTGGCAAGAGCGACATAGCAGCTGTTACTGTCTGAACAGAAAGGAGCTTACTTTCTAACAAAAAGGTTTATCTCTGGGAGGATTCTCAAAATGCTGTCAGACACGTTTCATGACCGCCGGCTGCAGCACTCTCATTGAGTACTGCATGTCCAAAACTGGTTCACCGCTGAATTCTCACCATCCTGTTGGTCCACTTGCTTTTTAGTTCGTTTAAGCTATAATTAACTCCTGTCCTTCAAACAGCCCCGTCTCTGACTTTTTAAAGCAACAGGTTTTTCTTCATGTCTTTAGCTCTTTCTGTCTGTTTGCCTTCCCTCTACTCCAGTGGGCACAGTGTTTTCTGCAGCTCCCCTGATGTTATCAAATTACCAAGTCCAACAACTGGACTTGGTGGCACGGTGGCACAAGTGGTAACACTGTCGCCTCACAGCTAGAAGGTCCCCGGTTCGAATCCCGCTGTGGGCGCTGGTGGCGTGTCCTCCACCATGCCTTCAGTGCCTGCTGCTCGAGGAAAAAGGGGCCTTTCTGTGTGGAGTTTGCATGTTCTCCCCGTGCTCACCTGGGGTATCCTCCATAAAATACCCCCACTAAAAACATGCAAGAAGATCACCACCTGACCAATGGTGACAACAAAAAGGAACCGGTCCCCGGGCGCTGGTCGACTAGCAGCCCACTGCTCCTGGTCTGCCGTGGAGGAAGGTTTGACCATGGATGGGTCAAAAGCAGAGAAAGAATTTCACAAAAATGCATGGCGTGTGCAGTTTCCCTCCTCAACTCTGCATGTTGTGTGTTAAAAAAATTGTGACGAAAATAAAGGAATCTTAAAAAAGAATCTTAATCTTAAACTGATCTGCTTACTGTGTTGTTCCCCATTTGTTACCCCGACCGACTCAAGCCTGAACTTGCCCAGAGGCACGTGTGAAACTTTATTCTCAAGAGCCACAATTAGCGATGTGAGACAAAGAAATCATTGTAAAAGTTCAATTCTATTTTCTTCTCCTTTTTTTTTTTTTGTTTGTTTTTTTTGTGTTGTCTCAGTGGATCTGGAAATCATGCTACATCCCCACATTTACAGTCCCATCCCAATAAAAATGCAGCAGTGCAGTCTTTTCATTTTGGTTAATATCTGTGCTTCTCATACTGACATATTTGACTCAGCTGCTCTACATGCTTATCATTCTGTTGCTTGTTTTATGTTTGCACAGTGTGAAAAGTTTCCTTTCCCCCACCATTCAGTGTTTTTTGTGTCAGCTTGATTATTAATTTCAGTCCAGTGTGTTGTATTGTATAAATGCTCAAGCATGGTAAAGCAGCAACCAGCTCTATTCAACTTGCTGAAATGTTCTTCAGGAAGATGTTGAATGAAAAGGAAATTTCATTAGGGATCAGTGAAGTACCATCTTGTATTGTACAAGCTAAGATCTTCAACCTAATGTATTCACTCACTGGGTTGTGTAAACCCAACAAATAATCACTCTATTTTGCTTAATGGTGAAGCTGAGCATACAATATCAACCGTCTACCCAGAACTTTACTTCATTCTCTCTTCTCCGTAACTCACTTATATAACTGCTACTTACCGGATCCTTCATTCATTTTCACTTCACTCATGAATTTTCATCAAAACTGCAGGAGGCGGCGTTTTAGAAATTAAAGCACCCCCTCACCGAGCCGCCTCCGTGCACTCTCCGGGCTTGGGTTTAGACTTTTTTCACCGCAAACATTCTGATATGTCTTAGCAGCAAAATCACCACATCTTGACTCATTGTCCAGTATGACCTCATGATTCGTGGTCATCCACTGGGTCCATCTGCCTGGTTTCAACGTTGATTATCATGGAGGCTGTGTCACATCATTACCTTGACAGTGCAGAATAGCAGTGGTAATTAGCTGTCATACCTTATGAAGCCAAGCGGAGTGGAACACAGCAGCACTAATTACTGGTTGTGAATATATCACCTGCTGAATTTATCATCTGCTTTACTGCTGGAGCTGTTATAGGACTGTGGGTTCCATCAATATCATGACACTTTCCAATGTTAGACGGTTATTTATTAGTGCTTTAAGTCTCTAAAGTTGCACATGGTGTAGAATATTTTATTAAATCAGGGCACAACACACAATATCCACATAAGCCTCACAGACGTCACAAGACGTCACACCGAGCCAGCTTGAATTAATGAACAGAAAATCCAGAAAAGAACCAACTTCCTGTTTTTTTGCTAAGCCTGCCTTCTTGCACGCCCTTCATGTTGAAAATCATGATCAAAGTACGAACAAACCAAAAAATGTTTAATCTATGAGTGAAATGTCTTTAAAACTGTGTGAATAGAATGTGCCAGTAATGTGGCCGAAAACAACAAAGAGTTATTAAGCGTTATTTCAGTTTTATATCACCTGTGTGTTCCAGAGAGAGAAACTACTTTTTTTTTTTGGTAACTGTTACACCCTTATTATGCAGAGTCTCTGCTATGACACACCACAATTACTAGTAGTATTGTGTCGTCTATATAGAGACAGTGTTTTGGTGTTCTTGTCTAATTGTATACTGAATTGTTTCCACATTTGGCAGCTGAAAGCTTGGTATTTTACCTGAAAAACAAGAACACAGAGGCTCCTCGTGTTTTATTTTCAAATGAAGCACAACAGAGGTGAACAAGCCTCATGTATCGTACCATCTACCGGCTAATGAGTCACCGCTGTGTTGAGCTGTGATTCTTATCTGCAAGCGCCCAACAGGGATCTTATTTGTCTGACTGTGTTTGCTTGAGAGTGTGTTCTCTGCTTTTCTTCTCCACGGTGGACTGCAATTAAGCGCAATTCTATGACAAACTACAAGAGAGGAGGAGTGTGTCTTTGAAATGAACAACAAAGTGGTAGTCATTACATACAGCATAAGCTCTAGGTAGCAGTCAGCAAACGGAGCATGCTGATCTGTTAGATCGCACACAGCTCACACAAACACAGACCGGGACACTCAACCTCAAACCAGCCTTTAATGTTGTTGCATCTCTTTGACTGAACAATGCTAATTATGCACGGAGAGAAGCTCAATGCACAAATAGTTGGAGGTTATATGATGCATTTCCCACTATGGCTATGTCCTGAAAAGTTTACTTTACAGACCCAATAACATTCAATTATATAACGTCCTCTGGCAGCAGCATGCAACCGATGACACGCTGGCAGCACGCTGCTCAAACCGCCAATCAAGCCTTTTAAAAGGCTAACAAGCAACACACCCCAAACACTGTAAGATCAGCTGTAAACATGTGAATGAGACAACTGTGGAGGAACTTTGGAGGATGGTGAATTCCTCTTCTTTTGGCACAGGCTAACCACCTTCCCCCACCTCCAGTCCCGGCACTAAAACCAATGCTGGGTTCAGACCAAAGCATCTGCCTGATAAGAGGCGGACCAAACAGACGGAGGGTGCCTGGAACAAAAAATGGACACTGGGTGCGACAGTTGATCATTACAGACAAAAATATTGTCACAGTATTGAGACAAATTTAATGTCAACCCAGCAAACATGATGATCCCCCAAAATGTCCCCTTAACGGAGCCGCCATATTATGCATCTGTCACACTGAGGGGTGCTTTGTAGGAGTACATAGTGCATCATTTTAAGGTCTTTGTAGAAAGTGCTTTGAGGTCACACTGACAAATACTGTTGAAAGCCATGAAAACTACAATTTCAGTTTGAGTTGTATGACAGTCGGGTCATTTTCAGTCAAATATTAAATATGTTCCTGCTACAATTTCAAAGAGCAGCTCAGCGGATCGCTGTTGAAACCATAAAACATTTAGAAGAAGTCGGCAGGGGGCGGGGGGCGGGGGGTGGGGGATAAATAGAGCAGGAAGGGAAAAAAACACAAACAAATATCACAGAGAAAAACCGCCAAATGCATTTAGCACATAAACAGAGAGACTGAAACAAATCCTTTCAAGTCAATTTTTTAAAGTTTCCGTTGCAGCACGAGAGCACATGTACAATAAGGATTCTATTATTTGTGACAAACGCTGCATTAAAGGGTGAGTTTGGGTTTTTTCAAGTGGGGATGTATGAGGTAGGTAGTCCGTTTGTTACCTACAGTAGCCCCCTGTACAGGCCAAGTTTGGAGAAGCAGACAGGAGTGCTGGCATGGAAGCTCAGCATCATACTGCTGTGGACAGGCAGCAGCAAAACATCATGTGTTTGCTACATTTAGAAAATGTCCACTGCTTTGTCTTGCTGACAGACAGCTCGCTCCAACAGCAAGCTGGAACTGTAGTGTCACTCTCTTCAAAGCCACCAGACTCCTTTGACAAAACAGGTTTTTCCTCACAGAACAAGGTAGTTGCCTATTTATCTCTGCCTCTGTTGTTTCATATGTTTTTGCTGTTGTGGGACTTGGTGTTAACAGGCAGCGGTAAAATGGCAACTCCTGTGTCCTGCAAGGTAAAATTAAGGTTTTTGTCAAAGGAGTCTGGTACCTTTGAGGACAGAATAAATGGCTGTAATGGCTTCAGTTCCCCATTGGAAAAGGACCACCTGACAGCAAAGTAAAGCAGTGGTAATATTCTAAATGTAGCATATAAAATACGTCCTGCTGCTGACCCTGCCCACAGTGGTACAATGCATAGCAGTACCACCATCTAAGCACCTCATACCACCCCACTTCAAAAAGACTAACCCCTGAACTGCACTGACAAACACGAAACAGACACAGAACAGTTAAACAGCCAACAACTGTAGCCCTTCACAGTCAGCACGACAGTTGATTGTAAAAAATAAGAAAACTGTGATTTCACTGGTGTCTTCATGCCACATTTGATTTGTCATAGAAACCGTCCGCACTGCTGACTGTGACAAGTGTTCTGTCGCTGCTTACAAGCAGTAGACATTGTAAGTGAAGCCTTGTCTCCACTTCATTTCGGCTTGCTTTTCAAATCGCACATAAAAAAAATATTCTGCATACACTTCCGCTCCATTTGCAGCTGCAGCTTGCAAGTTTCTCCTCACAATGAGTCTTCACAAAGTGCTCTCACTGTACAAGCAGGCACATTAGCTCACCATGACACTGAGTTTGTTCATGAAAAGGTTTCATCGTCAGGGCGCGTCCTCTTCTTGCATGACAGATATCATCCCCTGCTGGAATTGTAATTAAGCCAAGTGAATGGTTAGAAGCTCCTGTAAGCACATTTTCGGTTGTATTGTTGGCATGAACAAAGGTTCATCAAGTCTCCTCATTCCAGGAGATGAGTATTATTCTACAGCTGCTGGTCCCTTTTAAAAAAGCCTCAATCTTTTCTTTCTGTCCACCCAGTTGCTCAGTTTCTTATTTCTATGTATATTTCTCATGTGTTGCCGTGTGCTCTGTTCCTCTTCTGCCTCTTCATTATCCTCAATTGTGCTACTCTTGTTATACACAATCAGGATGACAGCAGGAAAAAGGAAAACTAACGGCATTGCCCTCCCTTAGAGGAATAAATGCTTAATCTGCATTTTTAGTCCATTTTGGAATCGACAGACGCCTGCAGAAGTTTGACGTGTTTCATTTCTACTCTTCTGAAGGTTATAAACGATTGAGGTGCAGCAGCCTCACAAACTCACGTTGAAATATACATTTAGACGTCTTTTATAGTTCGCACTTCACCTCCTGCCTCCTACAAATACATCCATACATCCATACACAGAGTCTCCAGTAGGGATAATTATTATTCATGTTTTTCACACAGCGAGTGAAAAGTGTAGCTGTGGAGGCTGAGGAGGTCGACTGCTCTCTGCACGTCTTAAACCGTTAGTCACATTGATGTTTCTTCATTTTTCAACCATTTGTACAATTTGAACATTTCAGATTTTGGTGACTCCCAGTGGCCAACTGGCACTCAGCTTCATATGAGTGATTTTATTACTTAGCATGTGTAAGTTCTTTCTCCTAAAGAGGTTTAAGGCTTTTTTTCCAAGTGAAGCTGTTTGCCTTTGATGCCCTTGTTAGAGCTTGACTTCCACGAGACTGGAAGCCGCTCCACCTACAAGCTTTCTCATCAGTCTCCACCCTGTTTTGACGTTAGCTGACTGCTACAGCGTCTCCTCCTCATCCTCAGCTGTCGCACTGGGACTGAGAACAGGCAGATTTTCCTTCAGCGAGATATCGTCCACCTGCTTGGGGCCGCTGTCCTCAGGTTCTTCAGGTATGGAGGGGTCCGAGCTGCTGATCACGTACCCCGGGAGGGTGGCGTGCATGCTGATCACGGGGGGGCCTGCGCTCCGATAAACGCGGCTCGAAGCGAGCGTGGTGGAGCGTGTGGAAGGGCCGCCCCCTGCCAGGTGGGACTGGCTGCTGGTGCTGTTGTTGTTGTTGAGGCCGACAACGACTGAGCCGTAACGGTAGCGGCCGCAGACCACCGGGCCCTCCCACTCAAAGGCCAGGTTCCAGCGTGTCCATGTTTTCTTAATCTCTGTCTGGACCTGTCAGCACGAGAAGGATCAAAAAATGATTGCAAAGTTACCACAGAGTGCAGAAGGAGCCCTATTCTGAGATATTTCTTTGCAAAGATCTGGGTTGTCCTGATTCAATGTATGGAATCATTTTCTATAAGCAGGTTAAATTTTTATTCATGTTTTTGCAAATGCTTTTTCAACCTGGTTTATTTCTCTCCTGTCAGACTCCTGATACATCTGTGGGAAATGTAATTCAGCCCCAAAATTCCATCAAAATGTTAATATATGAGCAGGTGATTGCGCTTTAGCAAAAGCAGAGCTTGTATGCTTATATTAAGCATCCCACTGAACTCCTGAGAAACACCTCCATGTTTGTCTTCACCAGCATCATCTTCATTTTCCATCTCTACCACTTGATTCTACAACAAATAGCAAACACTCAGTTTGTGCTTGTTTGCCGGATGCAGCTGCATATTGTTTTCTCTGGTGAGATGAAACTATAGCCTCTATGCGTGGGCCGAATGACTAAAGCAGCGCATTAAGAGCAGTTTAAAGCTGCGTGGAGCTGCAAAGCAGGGTGTTAATGATCGGATGAGACCCTTTCATATTACATAAGACATTTTGTTTACTGTTATTGAAAAAGAATCCCTATAGGGAGCTCAATTTCAACAGAAAAGAAAAATCCTGTCTAATTTTGAGATGTTTTCTTTGCAGTCGCTCTGAGGTTCAACTGAATGCTCCACAGGACACTCTGTGGAGCACAAACTGCAAGAGAGAAAACGCATAAATAGCAGAGAGGGCTTTCCAAAGACGAAACTGGCAGAAATGGCCGTTCTGATTGCCAGCCGAGAGTGCTGAGTACAAAAGTGTAATGAGGTAGACGAGGGAGACAGAGAGAGAGAAAATGACTGATAACATGGCGGCGGCACTTTTCATCTGATTTCATTTGAGAGGGCAAGAAGTAGATTTATCTGAAAAAAAAAAACACGTCACTTTTTAAAGATTATTGTTTGAAGTGAATGGGCGGCACGGTGGCGCAGCAGGTAGTGTGCATGCCTCACAGCAGGAAGGTCGCCGGTTCGATCCCCGGGTCGGGCAGGGCCTTTCTGTGCGAAGCCTGCATGTTCTTTCTGTGCATGCATGGGTTCTCTCTCCTCCCACAGACCAAAAACATGCTCATTAGGTTAACTGGTGACTCTAAATTGTCCCTAGGTGTGAATGTGAGAGTGAATGGTTGTATGCATGTTGCCCTGCAGTCGGCTGGCGGCCGGCTCAGGGTGCACCCCGCCTCTCGCCCATCGACATCGATAGGCTCCAACCCCAACCATTAAGGGATACCATAAAGGGATAATTGGGGGGATAGAAGATGAATGAATGAATGAATGTTTGAAGTGAACAAACTCAGCTGCACAAAGTTTCATCAGAAGTTGGCGGTATAAGCTGTGCGTGGCTGTAATAAACAGAGTAGAAGAAGAATGTCTGCAGGAATTTGCTCATTTGGGCATGTTATCATTGTTCAGGAAGTTTTCTCAAATTGTCCATCAAGTTTTTCGAACACGACATTTCAAAATATGTATAAAAACACCTTGATGGAAACATGGCTAGTGGCGGCTGAAGAGAGACAGGAAAGGCAGGTGAGGGAGAGGGAATGACGTGCAGCAAAGGTCCTGGACTGGACTGGAACATGGGACGCTGTGCTGAGGAGCTACCAGGGTTTTTACTTCTTCTGCGTGCCAATAAAGTAATTCTATGCCTTCACAGCGGCTACGATTAATCTTTGATCGACCTGAAACCAAACTAAAGGTCAGGTTTAAGTCCTTCGTTTGCTGCGTTTTGTATTTGCTGTGATGAAAGCTGATCCACTCACCTCTCCGTTGCAGTAGCAATAGATGATGGACACAAAAAAACCCTGAAAGGAAGAGATTGATATACAAGATCAGGAGCCAAGTACGAACAAATGTCACGTATGGTGTGTGATCACAATATTCCATTCGTATCAACATAGTGCAAACGCTCGTTATCTGCTCTGAAATGAAGAAGACAAGGATGTTCCACGTTGCCTCTAATGGTGCTTATCTGATGAAAAAAAGTCTGAAATCTTTCTGGCTGGTTCACCTTGTGTTCTCATGACGACAGGACGTTAAAGGACAGACACAGTTGTGAAATCATGGATTTATGTGTGTGTGTGTGTGCGCATGTGTGTGTGTGTGAGGGCCTCGCTGCTGCTGAGAGACAGCCAGGCAGTGACTCTGTGAGAAGGCTAAATGAACACAGTGTACTCAGCAAGAAAGAACAGCCTCAAGAAAAGTATTTGACTCCAACTGGACTTTTTTTCAATCAGATTTGCTTCAGAAAGCTCTGGTAAAGTTTGAAATGAGAGTGGGCGAAGAGTAGCGTAAGAGTCCAGGACTTCACTACATTTGATTATTTCCGTCTCTTATTTGTGACTTCCACATGAACAAAAACAACCGCCATGAGACAACACTTTATATTTCATATGTTGTTGCCATTTCTAATTAAATATGTGGTTCCGGTGTTTTGCAAATCATCACATTGTCTTTCTTTTTACATTTCACACCATCTGCCAACTTCTTTTGAAACAGGGTTGTAGCAGTCATGTCTCAGTCTGAGCATCTGTTTGCACATATGTGAGTGGGTGCACGCATCTATTTTTTCCATAAAGGCACGTATGGTTCTCGTCTCTCGGTGCTTCGCATGTGATGATCAGATTAATAATTGAGTAGCTTCCCACCTTCCCAAAGTGCTTCATCTGACAGGATGAAGCACTTTGGTTTGTGTATTCAGGTTTAAATAAAAGTAGGAGCTCATCGAAATGAGATTTATTAATAGATAAATTACATTTTTTTTTTAATCATTTTGCATTGTAATGATATTTCCAGGTGAAATTTGAGCTACACTAATAACTGCTTTTGGTCAAATTTGATTAGAAATTAGGTTGAGCATAGTTATTGAACACACTGAATACTAAGAATCATAGATGAAAAACAAATATGGAATTATTATATGGACCTCAATACGAACAGTTAAGATCCACGTTTAAGCTGTTACTTTCAACAGCTGCAAAGCCATTTTCATCAGGCACATCCCTTGTTTTGTGTCTGTTTGGTAATAACGTGGCTTCAAACCGAACTCGTTTTTTCATGGAATTGGGTTTTTGTTGTGTCTCTGCCCACAAATGCGGGCAGCAAAGTAGATTTTTGGCCGTAGTTGGCAGAGGCGCACACAGACCAAAAACCATTCCAAGTCTGTTAAATTTCCCTTTTTCATTTTGATTTAACTTATTTAACGAGTACAAATGTACACCGAAAATAAAACCGATGTGATTTAATTGCATGAGGAATCAGTTTGATGTCTTCTGGTTGATTGCAGCCGTCCGGTTTGAGCAGGAAGTACTTGTGCTCCGTGTGTAGACGGAATTTGCTGTGCATCATCATGCACGGGTCACATGTTTGGTGACATCCATGACTTTGATAAATCTTCCCACATGCATCTAATAAAACAGGATCATGACCTTTTGTGATTTCGGTACACAATGAGTGATTCCCTGGAGTTTCTGCCCCTTCGCAGTCACCTCATTTAGTTAATTAAAAGACTTTTAGATTCACAAAGTGAGCTTAAAGTCAGTTTGGGTCGTTCCTCACTGAGAAACATTTCATGTACAAACTTCTTGGTTAGATTTATAATATGATTGAAAGTTGAAGCTTTTTCCTACTTGGGGCTCACATTTCATTTTCAGTGTACTGAAGAAACACTTTGTATTGTTTAAAGAATATCATGGACTTTATACGGTAAAAGAAATTAAATCTACATGTGAGACAGACCATGAAACAAGCAGTCATTTAGAGAGCGTGTGTGACTCTTCTTAGCTCCTGTGGTGTCATTTGATTCGTCTCATCCATTTAAATTTATCCACTGAAGCGCTCATTAACGGATTAATTCATCACACTGACTTAAATTGAGGTCAAGATGAAAATTAATTTGCAGGTTTGTATGACAAAGTCCAAAAATAATACAAACAAAATACACATGAGCTGTAATTTAGTTACAAGAAACGTTAATCCTGTACTTACACGGAGTTTGAAGTTGCACATTTAAACTAAGGCAGAGCTGAATTATGACTCTGAATCAATCTCATTATAAAGCCGCTTCACTGAATAATGCAGGGCAGAGTTGACTGTGACACAGACAGTCACCCACAGGCAGCGAGAGAGGATAATTGTGGTCAGCCCCACAGTGTGAAATAAAAATGTTAGAGGTTACAGTGAGCCAGCCCACAGAGGGAAGCTCTCACTCTGTTTGTGTGTCAACAAAACAGTTTCAGCCCTGTCCGTGTGTGTGTGTGCATGTGTGGGTTAATAGTGGTGGAAGTTGGACAGAGTTTCTATGCTGACTTTGCGATGTTCACTTGTTATTATGCTCAGCCTCTACAGTAAAAGACACTGAACCACCTGCTCATGCTTAAGTGACTTCTTCCTGTACAAAGGCAAATGGTGAGCGAAGTTCCAGGATGATTTTCAAGACATTCTGTAAAAAAAGTTCCTCATATATTACAGAATTGAAAAGAAGTCAGAAAGCACCTGAAAGGAGTTGAAGAAGAGCTCACAGTACATGCGGACCTCCCAGCTCGGCCCCTCAAATGTTGGCATCCCGACAAAGATGATGTAGTGGATGCCGAACACCAGCACCAACACAAGGGTGGACTTGGCCAGTTTTCTGGAGACACACACACACACACACAGTTTTTTCATTTGTAAACAGGACATTTGAGCTCTACATAGCAGCATTTTCTACAGGGAGTTTCCAACAGTCTAGATACTGATATCAACAATGATTTTTCACTGAAAAGCTCACATTCCTTGCACACATTGAGAGTTTCCTGGTTTGTATACACAAGTACAGGAAAATGATTCAAACCTGACCTTGAAGAAATTTTCTTCACTGCGACACTGAAGCACAGGAACTTCTTTCAGCTTATTGTTCAGGCTTTGTGTCAGCAGAAGCTGCTTTATAAATCCTGCAAACTAACTCAGAGTTTGATAACAGCTTTAATATTTGGTGACTTCAGTCTACACATCTAAATCTAGATGTGACAGAATTTGTTCTGTAAAATAACTTTGTAGGGGGACTATTTCCTGGTGGGGATGTGTGTGTTTTTACCTGAGGTCTTTGCAGTGCTTTGAGTTGTGTGTGGTTCATGGATGTGACATATTTACATTTACATTATTTTTCTAACCATCCAAACGCTGCAGACTACAATTCATTGCAATCCAACATGAAGAATATATTGTTAACACAGTGGAAGATGTGCACAGTGACCCTTCAAAGCAGCATCTGAAATATAAGAGTATGACAGACTTCATCATCATCATCACTGCCTGATTTACAAGCAGCTGCATACAGTGAATCTCTCACACTGACATCAAATAAATGTTAGTGAGAGTCAAACAAAGGCTGCTAAAGCTCAGACAGCCCTCCAGAGAAAATAACACAGGGGGCTTCTTTTCATCCTTTCAGTTTATGAAAAGCATCTGGACTGTATGTAACAGCGGCTCGGGGCATGCAGTCGACCTGACAGAGGTCAAGATCCCTGATTGGAAAAGCAGTTGCATGTGGTTTGTTTTTGCAGAAAGACTTGAAATAGCTACGCTCCCTTAAAGGCCTCTTGTTCGCTTCATCTATTCAAACTCTTCTGGGAATGTAAGGAGTCATGTGTCGAGAAACTATAACAAGAAAGTTATCAAAGCAATTTTGACAACTACAGAAACGCAGATCTGCACATTCAACACATTTACCTCCAATCACTGAACAGAACTGCAGCAATTTTCAGAAGCAGAAATCATTCCTTCAGCTGCGACAGAAACACTCAGTGGCAAACTGTCACATGCATGGGAGTTTTAATTTATTATTGGGATAGTCAATGTAAGTCATTTCTAATTGTAATTAACTGTAATCAAAACACTGTTTCAACCAGGCCACTTGTGCTAAATGCCTGCATAAATTTCAATAATGCAAAACAGAATGCTCTGCGGGATCCATATTCATGGTAATTTCCGTATAAAGGGCTGAAAAGCAAAGTGCTTCGTCCAGCAAAGAGAGGTCATTCAGCGATCTCCTCCTCTGCACATCCCTCTCTGCAATTCTGGTCCGACTGCTCATGTGAAAAAAAAAAAAAAGCATTTACAAGGTTCAGTCGAGGTAAAACACGATTAAACGTGCTGCAATCCAGGATGCAATTTTCAGTTCCAATTCTTTTTAGCAATTACATTTTTTTTTTTAACTAGGAATACACAACATAACAGCATGACTTCAGTTTAAAATTGAATCCTCACTTCTTTCGGTGTCTGTTATTCAGTTTTTTTGCTCTTTCTTCTGCAGCATCCCTTATAAACAGCTTGAAGACGTGTGGTTAAAATGCATAAGAACTTGATTGGTTTGACCTTTTCTAATCATCCATTAAGTGACGCGTTCATGCTATGTGCTCAAGTTCTACTGCTCTACTTTCATTTTTACAATACTGTGAGCCAAGTTTTCCTTTAATTCCCTGCAAGCTAATGGAGCTATCATTGTTAGTGACTGGGTTGAATGAACATCCAAAATCTATCTTAGTCAGACAAATTTCCTCTCACCTGCTTCCTTTCTCCGTACTTGCCGTTTTGAGCACCCTGACTCCACATAGATTTTTCTGTTTGCATGAAATGTGCTGCATTTGGCACACATTCATCCTCCAGCACGGCTAAAAGTGTACTGCAGCTGATCACTATCATCTATTCTGACTCATCGTCAGTTCATCCACACAAAGCTATCTCGCCTGCAGCATTCAATATGGTGCTCTTCTTAGAAAAATACTCTGTAATTAGTACATTTTATCTGACACGCTGAAGCCAGCACTAGCAGGGAAGAACAATGGTGATAACTGCAGATGTGAAAATGCTAAAAACAAATTACATCTGTGCAAGTGTGTGTGTGTGTGTGTGTGTGTGTGTGTGTGTGTGTGTGTGTGTGTGTGTGTGAAAATCAACAACAACATCACTGGTTTTAATCTAATTTCACAGCGAGATTAACACACAAAAAGTAGATGTTCTGTATGTTAATAATGCACAAATCGAAGGCTGTGCTCACACTGAGGGCGATATTTCTGTTTATGTCACGACAGACATGAAAAGAAAAAACAACAAGGATCTGATCCTACTAACAATTCTGAGCATTATAGACAGATAACTTATTCTTAGTTTGGTGCGTTAGCATATTAACATTAGCTGATTAGCCCTAAACATGAACTACAGCTTCAGTTAGTTAGCTGTCGATAGCTTTACAGGTACTTGGTCATAAATACAAAACAAACAAACAAAAAGAATCACGGTTAACAGAATCAAATTTCATGGCAATTCATCCAATCATTGTTGAGGAAATTCACTCCTACACATGTGAACATCATGTAGGTCCTGAAGGAAGCAGCAGGGAACCACCAATTAGTGGGATGCATGGGTCCCTCACACACCGTCACGCTGCTGTAACAAGTTATTTTCTCATTAATTCCACAACCAAAAATAATCCTGATGCGCAAATTACTCTGTTTGAGTAACATTTGCAGAAAACCACAGTAACCAGGAAGCTGCAGAGCCTTTTGTAAAATGAGACCTTGTATTTGTGATATGTTTTATTCATGTCTTTGTTATTCATGTCTTATTATAGCAACAAATGTGTTTGGAGCTGAGGGTAAAAGACAGGGCAGTGAAGTCAGAAATGATTGAGAGATGCGCTGTTGATTTTGGTCATTTTGGGGGATTATTGGTCATAACAAACAGCTTTATCTTGGCTATGTACCAGGGTTTCTGCTGTTTTAAAGGGAAAATCTGCTCAAGTCTGACATATTTAAATCTCCTCTGGTCATAACATCCAGTTAAAGGCTCTACACGGTGGTTTCCATGCTGCCCCTCTGATCTCTGACCTCCCTCTGGCTCCTCTCCTGATACTTCACATCCAGCTTGGTGAATTAAGAGTTCATTTCAACCAGACCAGAGTCGGTGGTGATTGTTAGAGCAGTGGAAACAGGAAACAAGATGTCTGGGCTTTGAATGAAGTGTGCTCAACAATGACAAAATTACTGCTTCTCTGGGGTCTGATGGCTTTGGCAAGAGAAATACAGCAGCTGTTTCTGCTTAAATAAAAAGGATTTCACTCTCAGACAACAAAGGTTTATCTCCGCCAGGATCCTTCCCATTATGTTGTCAGAGACAGAATAAAACAAACACTTTTAGTGGACGTACGTCGACTTTTCGTAGCTGCCGGCTGCAGCATTCTTGTAAAATACTGGAGCAACTGTGCCCATAAGTCACTTTAACAGAAAACGGGGAAAATAGAGCCCATAAACACAGACAATATTTCACCGGAATTTCTCCCATTTATCTGAGACTGTGAAATCTTCCTGCACACGAGGAACGGCATTTCGGAAACTCTGGTCCCAACTATACAGATGTGAAACAGATTTGGTTACTCCACTTGGTCTCAACACCTTAAACCTGCCTTCATGCACCTTCTATAATCACCTCAATCACTAAACCTTGTGTTAACTGAACACAAAATGATGCTATTGGTAATAATTGACATATAATGCATTTCACTGCAGTTCATAAATAGCACGCAGAGATTGACATTCAAGGTGAGCGATCATAGAAAGAGGCTGGAGAACGATGTGCATCAAACTCAGCTGACTACAAACCTGTACTGCTTCCTGGTGTCGTACCTCCCGGCGTTTGTCTCTCGAATTTTAGTGGCCAACACTCGTACGATGTTTACGAACAGGATGAAGTTGAGCTGAAACAGAAGAACAGAGATGGAAAACTGTTTATTTATGCAGTACATGTACGTGCTTTACTACCTGTTACTATAACTGGCATATATGGAAAATAAGAAGTCACTGGTAATTGTACACGAGGGTCTTTTATATGATGGACTAAAGAACATCTACGTCTTCATGAGTGGAGCCAAACGTGTGCTTGTCATTCATTAATATTCACAAAAGATATATTATTACTGCAAGTTAAAGAAAAAAGCACAGAATGTGTTTCCAGCATTGAAATGTCACTTATCTGGTAATCACTTCAGTACAAACGCTACATATAACTATCCATCTTTATGTAACTTTATGTAACTCTTGAAGGTTAATTTTGTTGACAATAAAACACTTTAGAGGTGTACACATGCCCTGAAGTCCATTGTGGTGTTCTGCGGAATTGAATCAATTTTCATAATTACTAAAACGGGAAAAAAAAGCTGCCTTTTGTTGCCAAATTTGAGGATTTCTTCTCGGAGACTTTAATGAGATTGTGCCAAAGTAATTTGAAAGATGCAAATTGGGGCTTACATTTTCCACAGCTAAAGACTCGGACCACCGAATCTGCATCATGTCTCCAGCGCTACAGTGCCACTTGTAAAATCCTGACATGAGTAACTGGCTTTGAGTTGACGCTTTTTACCTTAGTCTGATGCTCTTCTGCATGCAGCCAGGAACACCTGACGATATTTATTCTTCGTTTCCTCCTCTCTGTTCCTTTATTGTTATTATACACAGACAACAATACAGCTGGACGAGTGGGTATGTATGTATAAAGGAGGAAATGCTTCACTTGTGATTGGTATATATATCAGCCAGAAAGTGCTGTTTGACCCTGTAAACCCGGAGAATAAAAGAGTTTGCTAGCTGAATGTATATGGTGTTGAAATCTTAGAAATCAAATGCCCTAACACTGACAATTCATAATTTTTACATAATTAGATGTACAGTATGGAATTAATGATGGAACGTGTTGAAACTGTGAATATTATGGTATATCATGGTCCACATATCTAGTTTCAGCCTTGTATAGCCTTGAGCTAAATACTAAGGTCAGCATGCTAACATGCTAACATTACCTAATGTTTAGCATATTCACCATGCTACTTTAGCACATTAGCATGCTAACATTTGCTAATTAGCACTAAACACATCTTTAATTGGTTATGACCCAGGCTGTGGGAAAAATATCTTCCACAGTGTGAATCTGAAAGTGTTGTGTTGAGTAGCTAATTAGACGCAGCAGGACCAGAGAGGACGTGAATGTCTGGGACATGGTTGACACGTTTCATTGGCTGGAGCTACTCCCAGCTGACAGGACAGGACAGGTCACTCTGGACAATGAACCTAACCCGCATGTCTTTGGGCTGTGGGAGGAAGACCCACGCAGACACACAGGGAGAACATGCCAACTCCACGCCAGACTTATCTGATCAATTCCAACCCAGAACCTTCTTGCAGCAGCGCTACCCACTGCTTCACCTGCTTGTGGTGGTGCTAGAGGTAAAATCAGGGATCACTGGGGTCAGTAGGATTCATCCTCTGGGGGACATGGGTGTGTACACAAAATGTCATGACAGCCAATCTGCCATGTTGACCAAGCGACTGACTGACTGACACTGTCAGAGCCACGCTGTTAAGAATCTGAGTTCTGTCAGGTTATTACAATGCCATCAGTAAAAAGAAGCCCGAGGACACGGAAATAAGAACTTTCCTGGAGCGAGGAGTTCTCAGGATCTTGTGACACATTAGAAGTAATTCATTGCATAGTGAATGAGGCCTGTTGAATCGAATCTACAACATAGCACATGGTCTTTTTTCAACACTTTCTCTATCTTCAGGAGGTAATCTGTCTGAGCCAGCAGAGCCTTAGCCCTGATACAGGAAAGCTGTCCCTGATTGGAATCTGCAGGAGATTTTACCAGCTTGGCAGCAGCTTAACTCAACTCTAGTCAAAACATGCCTTTCGACAAAAGTGCCATTTTTCGGGAGTTTGATCATTAATTCACAGTGGTTGCAAAAATGGTGCTCACAGCAAGACGCCGCATGATGACCAAGCAGTCCCTTCATCATCCCTTTTCTTTAATTTGTGTTTTTGTATGGCTGGCTCTAACGCTGAAAGACTCTGCAGCCTGCAGAGCTGCTGTGCACAGTTTAAGACAGAGAAAGAGACTGTTGCTCATGACTTGCAATGGCATCAAATACCGTTGTTTGATGCCATGAAGCTAAAAAGAATTTTAATTAGAGGAAGACAAAGAGAAATGATGTTCTACCTCTGCACCACTGCACACTTGATACCATGAAAGTACATTTTTAGACATTTACTTGTTTCTTGAGAGGGAGCTTTGATATACACACCGTGTTTTCTCTTGGTTCTACAGTTACTGTGGTTTACCTTCATCTCTGTGTGTGTAGTGTACATATATGCACATGAATCTGCATAATTTCTCCCAGAAACAGAGAAGGACATTCAGACTTTTTAATGATTTGTCTTTCTTGCTCCTCTCTGTTTCTTTGTTAATTTATCTCAGCACGTCTTAACTTGCTGCTCTTTCCATTTTATAACAATAATAACATGGACAGCGGACCAGTACTGAGCTTACTTTTTGTCTTAGGGTTAATTGTGCTCAGATGTTTTTACTTTAGTTGGCCATGCCATGACCATGGCACAGATGTTCTTTATTCAGTAATTGGAGACCAATGTTGGCAGGGATGTTATGTTCAGCTAGTAGTTCTGGTGCATTCACAGTGTCACAGTGAGTTTTCTGTCACTTAAAGACAAGTGAGTATGATAATTTTATGTACATCAGTTGTAAAAATCAGAGAATAGAGCTGCATGTGCCTGGCAACTGTTGTTGCATACTGTAGATATATTCTAGGATTGAAGAGAAATGTTGTCATCAATGTTTTAATTGTGCCATTGAACCTGAGGTTTTGCAGAATCATCCAATACTAGTGTGCTTTCAGGCGATAAGGCTGGTTGTCTGTGTGCCTCAGCATGAAATGTGATGTCAAGAGAAAAAGAAATATGAAGAGCAGCCGTCACTGTGACACACAGCTCCTGGAGGCAAGTAAGGTAAAGCCATTAATGCCTGATATCCCCAATTTGGATCAAAAACGGAGTTCTTCTCAGAATCATAACTCCAACAACACACAGACATATTTTTAAACTGAATGTGACTCACAATTTCCGGAGACCCCATTATCTATAATCATGATGTTTTTAAGATTTTCGTCAGTATTAAAGCAATGCAGTGACAGTTGCCTGCACGTCCGTGGGCGCTCTGCTAACAGAAACTGCTAATAGCTAATTCAGCTCACCTTTAATGCTGCAAATGTAAGTTGTAGACAATGAGAGTAACTCACTGATTCCATGGCCACAGTGTCAGCCTTTGAAAAACCCTGATCTTTACAGCTTTTATCACTGACACAGTAATAGCTGCACTGAAGCTTCACTTCAGCTCTGCAAGTGCACAGCAGAACTGTGGCTGAGCAGAGACACCGATGGAGGACTGCAGCTGCTGCTGTAGTGCTGCTTTCAATGTGTGTGTGTGTGTGTGTGTGTGTATGTGTGTGTGGTAGTAACATAAGTTTTTGGTGGAATATAAACATGCTAAATTCCTCAGTGCATCAGTGTCAAATAAAGTCATCTGCCAAAATATAATATAGTCCGAAAGCCGAAGAACCTGACAGCTTTAAATTGATTGAAAAGTGGAAGAAGTATTTAGGTTTGTACTTGAGTAAAAGTAGCAGTACCATGGTGTAAAAATACTCTGTTGTGAGGAAAAGTTTCAAAAACTTTCTTAAGTAAAAGTATAAAAAGGCTTAGCATTAAAAATCTACTTAAAATTACCAAAATAAAAGCACTCATTATTCAGAATTACTGGATTGTAATTAGTGATGCTTTAATGTGTACATCGCATCCAATGTTGCTGCTTGTAAAGAACAAATTTGATTACTTAAAATGCTGCTGAGTAGCTTAACCTGCAATAAAATATCATCATTTATTGGTTGATTTGTATTTTGTGTTAATAATTTAAATCTGAAGAGTAAACAAATAAACATAGGGGAGTAAAAAGTATTTCCCCCTGAGGTGCAGTGAAGCTGAAGCAGATGTGTAAAGTGGCATAAAATGGATCAATCACTGCAGGAAATGAAAGCTGAAAAGAGAGATAAATGACTCAACTGAGATCAACACTACAAAACACTAACACTACACAAGCACTTCAAATCCTGAACGTCATTATCACAGCGAGCGTCTTCAGCTCTCTTTCTTTAACTCGGTTTTCATCTGCTCCACCAAAATGTCGACTGAGGAAGGGAAGTTTATACCACGTGTGATGCTGTGATAAGTGGATTTATACCCTCACTCAGACACACCTGACCGTTCTCATTCCCAGGTCGTCAAATATCGAAGAGTGAAAAAGTCCACGTAAGGAGGACCTCAATGCAGGGGAACAGGATTCATGTCCCCATTTGAAACCAGATGTCTGTGTTGACCTATCTTAACTTCATCTACTTATCTAAGGAGTCTAAGTTTTCTGCTTAACGTATCATTATGATGTTAATGTTGGTTGCACATTGTAATGGCTGTACAATAATGACACCATCAGTGTTTAGACTGATTCCCTATAAACACTGATTTCACTATGCAGGTTAGTCTGCCAACAGGTGCGATCTCCTGGCAAAATGAAGGCTCACTTGCAATCCGGTCCAGCTGGCACCGTTTCCATCTGCTCTCATGTCTCCATTGTAGATTAAATGAATGAATGAGCTCAGGCTTGTTCTCCAGATGTCTTCTTCTACTCCCCACCCACGCCAACGTGACCTCTGCTGTAGTTACTTGTTTGCCCAAAGCACTCCTCAAACTATTGTTATTACTCCATACAAAACTATGACAAACATCTTCTTAAAATCCTCTTCATTTCTAACTGACTGGTGGAATGTCTCAGGCATTTGTCCTCAAGAGAACAGCCTCTTGGATGACAGGTGAAATATCAAGCACGACCAGTTTGGAAGCATTTAGAAGCACCCTGAGCCAGATGAATGACACTCTTCACAGGCAATACACTGTGTGCACAATTATTAGGCAAGTGAGTAGCTCAGAGCTCCACTTCGACTCAGACGCCAGCAAGGTGGAGGTGGGGTACTGGTATGGGCTGGTATTATTAAAGATGAGCTAGTTGGACCTTTTCGGGTTCAAGATGGACTCAAAATGAACTCCCAAACCTACTGCCAGTCTTTAGAAGACACTTTCTTCAAGCAGTGGTACAGGAAAAAGTCTGCATCTTTCAAGAGGACCATGATTTTTATGCAGGACAATGCTCCATCGCATGCGTCGAAGTACTCCACTGTGTGGCTCGCCAGTAAAGGCCTTAAAGATGAAAAAATAATGACATGGCCCCCTTCCTCACCTGACCTAAACCCTATTGAGAACTTGTGGGCCCTTCTTAAACGGGAGATTTACAGGGAAGGAAAACAGTACACCTCTCTGAACAGTGTCTGGGAGGCTGTGGTTGCTGCTGCACAAAAAGTCGATCAAGAAACTGACAGACTCCATGAATGGAAGGCTTATGACCATTATTGAAAAGAAGGGTGGCTATATTGGTCACTGATTTTTTTTTTGAAATGTCAGAAATGTTTGTTTGTAGATTTTGAGTTGTTTGTTTATTATTCTCACTTTAATAGATGAAAATAAACAAGTGAGATGTGAAAATTTTCATTTTTCATTTAGTTGCATAATAATTCTGCACACTAATAGTTGTCCAATAATTGTGCACACATAGATTTTCTCCTAAGAAAGCCAAAACCTCACTTTTACTTTCTTAAATATTCAAGTTTGAGGTTTATTAACATTTTGGATTGACCAAGAGCACTGTGGTTGTTCAATAACAAAATTAATCCTCATAAATACAACTTGCCTAATAATTGTGCACACACTGTAGTGTCAACAGTAATACCATTTAGAATCACTAGAGGGGGTTGATCTTTTCCTAAACCTAACCAAGTATTTTTGGTGCTGAAAGCAAACCAAACTGCAACTGTTTCACAACATTAACAGTGTGTTAGAAAGCCTATCATTCATACAGAAGCTAAACGGTAGCTTGTGTGTCAGTATGTGACAAAACATCGGTGTTTGACGACCTGGGAGTGAGGCACACCTCCACGGGTTGGACACACAAAAGGGACGACGGGCAATGTTGACAACGGCTAATTCATCCCTCGAGTTAACACTGACAGTCTGTTTTTCACACTGGCAATCTTACCCCAATGGCTGTCAGGATGGGAACCTGGTAGATCCACTTAATGTTACCAGCACTTAACTCCCAACACCTGCCATTGACACAAATTCAGAAGAAGATGAAGTTAGAGGAGCGGGAAAAATTACAGAGCAATTTGAAGGTTCAGAGAAATATGAGACAACAGGTACCAGACAATTGGCTAAATTCATTGAGAAAATGGAGGTTTACATTACTCAAATTGGCATAAAATGTTTGTCTCAGGATTTGGGCCTGGCATTATCTCCATAATATGGAGATATATTATAAGAACTATTACTTTTCTTTTTATGCAGTTGTATCACGAACATTAAATAGCAGTACATTCATACATGGGCTTCCTAAACTTTCATAGATGCTAGTACTCTAAAAATTTTTTAATTAAAAGAGTAAAAGTTAACAAAATGTGTAATCCACTCTGCAATATAATGCAGCACATCAGCAGCTCCCATGACCTCAACAGTTACTATAAAGCTACTTTAACTCTCATACAGTGCCAGCGACAACAAAGCAACAGCACACCAGCTCCACTCAGCTACCCTTTTATAGCTGCGCTGTCTTTTCCGGGTCACTGAGTGTGAATTCATTTGCTGTACCGCCAAGAGAGCAACAGCACGCTAGCTGTCTCCTGCACTGTTACACAACAAATACCACAACTCCCTTAATCTCTGTGGTGGTTTGGTTGTGTGTACACAAAGCTGCAGATACGAGGACGCAAGCATCAGGTAAATAATTTGACTTGAAAAATGTTGACATAGGGCGCAGATGAAGATTAATAAGGTGAATGACGGCAGTGACAAAACAGAGAAAAACAAAAAACAAAGACTTTTTTTCATTTAACAGGGTTATCTGACAAGCCTGCACTGTCTAAAATATAGCTTCTACTATTTCAAGTGTGTATTGCCCTTAACGAAATGATGATGATGATGATGATGACAAAGCTTTCTGTCTCCCAGGATCCATGAGCAGTCTGGACAGAGCACAATTTAACTGAATGACTTGTTCAGAAAAGCCATTTTCTGTGGCTGCATGTTGTGTTTTTGGTGACCGGTGGGTCTGAGCTGAGAGGGTTTAGGACTTGGGAAGTCTTCTCTGCATTTAGTTATGTATTAATGGTATTTTGCCTGTTTTTGTCTACTTTACAATGGCTGTATTCGTGCGTTGTTGAACGCTTTCCTAACGAGGTTCTAAATCATTTGTTGTGATGGAAATAAAGTCAACTCAGCTCAAGTGTGCTAAACTAAAGTCAATGTCATTTACACAAATGACTTCCTCTGTGCGGCTCTCACTTAACAGCTACATCGCCAGGGAACGACCACTTAGCATATAATGGAAATGAGCTAATGTTCACACAGATGAGAAATATAATTAAAAATAATATCTGGATGTAGCCATTTTGCTGGTGGCCTGTGCTCCTGTCTGGGGGGACTTTCAAGCTTCAGGGAAGGGCAGCGCATGAACTGCAGTGCATTAACAGGTGGATTAGATATTATTAAATTTGTGCAGATGAAGAAGAGGTAGAAGCAGTAATTATTATTCAACCTCACAGAAAACAGTTCTCAAGGCAAGACGATGGATTAAACTGCGTGCTGCAATTTCACTTCAGCTGCACTTTTACAGAATCGGGCTTATTTTCAATGTTTCAACAGCAGTGAAGTAAATATTGAATGAAGCAAATATTGAATGTTATTAGCGGCTACCGAGAGTCAGAGGGAGGTCGTGTTTGGCGGGAAATACCATTAAAGCAGAATTTCTAAAAATCAGCTCTCAACTCAGCGGTCAAAAACCTGATGATTCTCCAATAAACGGGTAATGAGATGGATGGTTGTAATAGTACAAATTAAACCGGTGCTCCAGTAGAAATCCTGGACTGCACCAATAATTTTACCTTTTGTGAAATACAGTTAATGGCTGACACTATGTATATGTACATACTTTGTGTACATTTGGTCTGTTATTCATGGTTTGGTCCAAGCCTCGCAGTTCCTATTAGGGGAAATTTTAATGATACAGTGTACAATATTGTAGACCATGTGCTGTGCTAACAGTTTGGGGAATGTTTTTTCAGCATGCACAAAGTCAGGTTTGTGCAGGCCAGTCACGTTTTTGCATACAGAGCCCTGACCTCTACCCAGGCCAGCACCACCGAGAGCGAGCCAGGTCTCACTGCAGCTGAACTCACTTTGGGAGTGGGAGCAAATTCCTGCAGCCACGTTCTAAAATCATGTGAAAGCCTTCCAGAAGAATGGAGGCGGTTTGTGCAGCAGATTAATGAGCGTGGTTTAGGGTGAAACAGTCAGTGTCATAAAGAGCACCTGACATGAGAGCAGCTTTTCAATGAGAAGCTCCTTTAAGAAACATTTATTCAGAACCATTTTGCTAATTAAATTGTGCATGATTGAAATGTCACCAAAATTAAGCACTAATTAAATCATGCAGGATTTCTCTTTGTGTCACTTTTTACTCATTTTACCCTTTAATCGACTTGTTGACCTTTTTTAAAATCTTGGTATTTTTCAGGACCGTTCTGGTGTGAAAAAAAAGACCATTTTCCCACAGTGTGACTTGTCTCACCTTGCATCTGCTAGTGTTGCCCTGACAATCGCCCACACTGCCACAAAAACAGCTGGAACACCTGAAATCACACAGAGCAAACAATGAGCCGTGCTGATGTCATATACTTTGTCTGCCCGATTCATAGGTCACATTTCACATTCCCATTTAATTTCCTTTACAAGATATTGAGGAAGTAAAGGTGAGATGCAACTCGGCATCTTCAGTTAATGGCTAGACCTTTTTAAGTCACACGGCCCACTTTCACAGCCAGGATGAGCATTAACTCGCTTGTTTTGGGTTGTCGAGAGAGGATAAGACAAAAAACACGACCAAAACAAGACCATCCCTAGAGCTGTTACTGTCACTGAAATATTCATCTTACTTGTTGATTATGATGGAAATGAAGTCCTGACAGAGAGATTTGAATGCCAGGTGCTTGACATCACCCATGCTGCATCATCCCCAATAATTTTGGTGCAGTCCCTAATTGCCATCACATGCAGAATACTGTATGATCATTAAAACATCCAAACCAATTGCTGTTTGCTCAGTTTTATTTTCACCTTTTATACTGACACAAAGAAGAGGAGACTACACACAGACACACAGACTTCTCTGCACAAGCTGGCGGCATATTGACAGAAAAGCAGCAATTGAAAATCTTTCACCCCCCAGAACATCGCACTCCGGCTCCTGCACCTTAATACTTCTTCTGTGGGGCACATTCAGTGAACTCGTCTGCCGTAAAATGACATAGATGCGGCCGTTTGGACACAAACAAATCTGCTCTGCAAGCCTGTGGAAAAAAGACATATTCACAATTGCTTTCCTATCACACACAAGCCCTTCCAAAGTCCAGACACACAGCTTCCTAAAGAAACTTAGAACTGCAGCATCACTCTCAGCGGGTCTCACTGACCCATCTCAACAAATCACCACCATAATCTTAATCTGTCTTTATGTATCAGCGCAGGAAATTATCAAACCCGCTCCAAAGGCTGCTTCACTGCCTGTCTCTGGTTCCCTTCTGAACATGGTAAGACTACATGTGGATTTGCTTATCTCCACGGGGCTACTTGATAACCTGCCATCCCCTCTCTCCATCCCCTCGCAACAGACAGGGTGCAGGGGCAGAGGGGTGCTTTAGTTGAATATGTTCTTTGAGGTTTGTGACAGTTGGACACTCAACTCTGAAATCATAATCGTGCTGTGCATTGATAAATCCATGGCGCTGTCTGAGGTGCTGAAATCACACCTGAATTAAACCTTTTTCTCTCAGTCCTGCACCTCTGTCAGTTTCATCTTGGATCTATAATATTCTCTCAACTACATACTATAAATACTCAACTCTATACTGCATTGTAGCCTATATCCTCTATGGAGTAGTGTCACCTTCAATAATCAAAATAACACATAGCAACATGTAGTCGTGGAACAGAGAGAGAGAGGATCATAGAGACACACTGCTGCCTGTGGTAATCCTGTAATATTTCTATGATCATTCAGTAGCATCTGTGCTGCTGAAAACACAGACCGAGCCACCTCTGGAGCAAAACGTGGTCAGGCCATCCCCACTGTTAACAAGCAACAGATGACCAACTGCAAACTGCTGGACAGTAAACTTTAGTAAAAGCCAACACACATCATAGCATTGGGCAATTTGTAGGGAAAATCACTCCAGCAAAGACTAAAACAATCGTCTGGAGGGGAAAAAGGCACAGAGATGCTGTATTTGTACCACAAAAGGAGAGAAAATAGAGCCACTGCAACACCTGACGAGGCTCCAAATATACAATCCAGAACTTAAATGTGAATTAATTTCTTCTCAAAGGTGCACACATTATGTTTGCTCAGACGAACCAATCCTCCGAGTCAGCGGTTTCCTGCAGTTTTTACTGTGCTATGAACAGTTTGACGGTTTAACAGTAGCTTACTGAATTGTAGATTTTACATGATGGATTAGCTAAGAATTCAGATCATGAACCAGGCAGTGTGAATTTAACTTTTTCAGAGATAATAAAATGACTTACACGCCCCCAAAATTATTAAGCCTGACTGCTCTGGAGAAATCTCCTTCCTTCTGCTTTCAGTGGACGCTACGTGTTCCCCTATCCTTCGATATATATTCAAACAGATGGACATTTTTTCATGATGCTATATCTTCCCTGGGAATGTGACAGTAGAGGAAAGTTCAGGGATGGGACCATAAATTTATGGTGATCACTGGACACAGCGCAGCAGTAGGAACGGAAAAGGTTTTTTTTTTTTTTCTTCTTCTGCTACAAAAAGATTCCTTTCTTACCTCCAGCTGAATTCACTCTATCAAACCAAAGTAGCACAACATGTGTGCTGCAACAGTAATTTGGTTCTTAGGTCTCCAGAGAGAAAATGAAGGGGTTCGCGCGACTGAAAGGGACTCTGTGGAGTTTTACACGACCGTGGAGCCATGTTTTTATGAGAGGGCCACCTTTTTGTTTGTTTCCGTGCGCGTATGCATAAAGATACATGACACGCACATGGTTTCACATGAGAAAGTTTATTAAAAAGAGTTTTTCAGAAGGAAAGAAATGCATCTGAGAGGTTTGTTAGACCTCAACGATGCCCTTTGGTGAATAACACTGGACGCGAAAAGTAAGTGTGTTCGCAAGAAAGCGCCACAGGGCACAAAAAATGTCCAGCAAAACAGCACTAAGCCTAAAGCTGCGAACTTGTGTCCTACTTGTGTGTATATTATTGTTTTTGTTGACGTCCCACATAGGTGCTTATGTGCGTCACAGTGTGTGCGAGTGTGGTTTAAATCAGGCAGAAAGGATGCTGTTGCAGAGCAGTGTGTGTTTGTGTGTTTAATATAATGAATACATTAAGTTTAACCCCACTGGTCTTCAGCAGATTGTCCAAATTCAGCAGGAGAAACATTCAGCTGAACAGCTGTTGTATGAAACCAGCACCAAAGCTGCAACTGCAGATGATGGTGTCATGATGGAAAGTCTCCAGTGGTTATTCTTTAGCCATAAAAACACTCTAATTAGTCTAATTAACAGGACACTGCCTCGCTAAAGACATTGGACAATACTTGTAAAATGAGCTGCTTTCCAGTTACCGTACAAACAATAGTAGAATTAACACGAAAGGCTCCGCAATAAAGCGAGCGATGGCATAATCATGATCTCAATTGAATGTTAGCAGTGTTTGCGATGACGCCACGCCTAAAGAGGGCTTTCATACAGCCAGACTCAAAGGAAATCCTTCTACGCTTTTAAACTGACTTGTTTAAATTCTCACGAAGAGTGCAGAAGCACAAATGACAAAAGAGACTCTGAGAAGAGACAGAAATTCTCCCTTTATGTCCCCATGACTTCAAAGAGGAAGAAAAACCTCACAAAAGATCCACTTGACTGAACATTTTGAGAGACTTGTGTTCAAGAAAAGAACAAAAAGTAGAAATACTTCCAGCACTTCTGTTTCATATCATGTTTGTCCCATCTTTTGTCTGCCCATTTTCTGATAATAACGGATATTGATCATTCTGTTTCAGAACTGCCTGCAAAACAGTGATTAAGACATTTGTTCTGTTTGAGGATATTTCTTTTCTTTATACATGCAAATGCACTTTGTACCACCAGACATGTCCACACAATATTAATGACCACTGGGCGTTTGGTGCAAAAAAGGATTATTCATTCTTTACAGTATATTAATTCCTTGTATTGTCCGTATATTTAATTGTACACTGGCACGCCAGCAAGTTTGAGCTCTCTATTACTTGGATATATTTCTGCTGAAGTAATTGGAGGATTGGTTAGAAAGTCATGCTGCTACATGAGAAATATATATTTCTCTACTCACCCCATCCGATGAGTATGAAGCCCCAGAGGTATTTGGAGTCTGATCGGAAGGCCATGAAGATGAGACTGTGGAGGTAGAGGCCTTCTACCAGGATCCAGTAATAGTTAGTGGCCAGAAAGTAGATGAAGAGCAGCACCGTCACCTTGCAGCCAATCTGGTTACAAAAAAAAGAATACTTTTATGGCATCCTGTTCGTTTCTGCATGTTTGCGTTGAAGTGCTGTTGTGATCAAAGTCACACATTTTGTGGCACAGTGAAGAAAAATACACAGCCGTGAAACTGGAAACTCTATAATTAAAGATCTCATTTCAGAATAAATGTACTTAAAATTACTTTAAAAATCACTACTAATCAATACTTTTACTTTTGATACTACACACAGTACTAGGGATAACACACAGTATGTAATTCTGCTGTATAAAAAACGACACGACAACATCGTTGATGTGCCACATGTGCAAAGCTCCTTATTTGGAGTGAGTGTCATAATCTGTAATCGATAAAACAAGCATATCTCCAAGCATATTGTACTGTATGTTTTTATGATTTACAGAACTAACCCATCTGCATCACCCCAACTCAAACATCCCACTTTACTCCAGCATCCACTCTCACAGACCGGATCCAGACTGTTCAGTCAAAAATACGCTTTGCTTATTGTGAATTCTCTTGGATGTTTTACTCTCACTGAGCAGGTTGACGTGCGCGAGTTTGACACTAGAAGTTTGTTTTCACATGCATCTGCTGAGGGGAAAAAGTTCCTCTGTGCTCACCTGAATTTTGTGATATTATGGTTCAATGTGTATCTGATATCGAGCAGTTCAACTTTCGTAATGAGCTTTATTTGCATATGGAGTTCGGGAAATAGAACTTTTTCTTGTTGAAAAACCGCGTTAGACACAAATTATTATTCTGAGCATTTTATGTCCTGCACAGTGTCTTAAAGCATTTCTGGAGGGGATCTTAAAAATTCAGTAAAATTCAATTAAAATAATAAATGCACCGTTAAGACCACATATTTCCAGAGGCACAGAATAAATACATAGTGAACGTGCGTATTAATCATGTCAGTACATGCACTTGTGAAAACCCAGATAATAAAATGTTTAATGTCTGCAAACGGTGACTTTTGTTCTGTCCCTTAAAATGATGAGCTTCATTGTATAAATATGTAAATAAATCAGAAAATCCATCTAAATGTTTCTTCATTCACTTTTATTTAAACCGTTCATTCCCTTTTAGAGTCGTTTCCGGAGAGATTTTCCAGGGCCAGGATGAAATTACACAGTCCAGCACAAATCAAGAAAATTGCCCTCACTCTCTGCAGGGTGACAAATTTACTGGTAAGCGGACACAGTTATTCATGGCTCAAATCACCTGAATGAAACAAGCAATCCTGACCTTTGATGCCGGACAGGGACTCCCAGATTTCTCTGAACTCAACCAAACAAATGATAATCATTCAAAGCGTTCACATGCCCTCAATTCATCTCAACTGAAATTTTGCTGTTATCCTTCTTTTTCCTGCCAAAAAGTTACAAAAAGTGGATCCTGGATAAGAAGAAGAAGAAGAAGAAGAAGAAGAAGAAACATACTTTTATTTATCACATCACACTACATGCACACACGCCATGCTTCCTGTGAAATTAATTCTCCGCATTTGACCCATCCTTGGTCCGTCCTGCCTCCGTGGCAGACCAGGAGCAGTGGGCTGCCAGCCGACAGCGGCGCCTGGGGACCAGTTCCTTCCTGTGGTGGTGATCTTCTTGCATGTTTTTAGTGGGGTTTTTTTTATGGAGGATACCCCAGGTGAACACGGGCAGAACATGCAAACTCCACACAGAAAGGCCCTTTTTCCTCGAGATACGGGGCAGCAGGCACCGCAGGCATGGTGGAGGACACGCCCACAGCGCCCCAGACAAGAATCAACCTTCTAGCTGTGAGGCGACAGTGTTGCCACCGTGCCACCAACTGTAGGCTACCATCACATTACTGTTCGAGCGTGACCTCCAAAGAGCAGCAGCCTCTGTGGCTGGAAACCTGATCAGGAAAGGCACAGTGTGTGGGCGACTGACAGAGACTGCACAGCTTGAAAGATGATTGAAACGTTGCCTCAAAAATGTGAGAATGAGCAGTTCACACAAAACAGGAGAGGAGGAGGGGTTGCATTTCTCTGCACAGTTTGTGTGTGATGGCATTGACCCGGGTGACTTTACATCAGTTCAATCTCTTGTTCTTCAGCTCAAAGCAGATCTATCAGAGCTCATCAGCACATTGGATGGGCCACCAAGATATTCAGGCATTAATCCTTGAATATCACAAATTGATCCTGAATGCCTTGGTAATAGATAGATACTTTATTCATCCCCAAGCTACACACATTGTCCACTATTTGCCTTGAAGAGCACTGCGATCATCTGCTGAAAGACAATCACGGATGCAGTCATTGTCAATGACGCACATGTGATTTCTTGGTTGCAAAGCACTTTGGGCTACATTTCTGATATGAAAGGTTCAGTACAAATAAAGTTTATTATTATCATCATTCTTATCATCATCATTATTATTGCTGGTGCTGAGGCGCTGATTAGTTTGTTTTGGAGGCTGACTGTGACTGAAAGAAACTTGCCTGTAGAGTTTTAATGATGAAAGCGTCCTGTGCAGTTTTAAGATAACGTAACCTTTTTTTAGATTACTCCTCATGCAACCCTGCAGACACCAAATGAGTAGACTGCGGCGTCTTTATCTGTATTCCTGTCATCGTTTGGATGAAATTAGAGAAAATGTTCCTTTCAAAAGAAAAAAAAACACATTTGTACACTCTGGAGGCCATAAATATGTCAACCCTGTCTCACAAGTACAATGTTTGAAAGCAACTTGTTGACTCTGTGGCACATTTTTTTTTTTTTTTTGAAAAGTCAGAGCATTGGTTTAATTTCACCGTGCTGATAACAGCATCCGAATCAGGAAGGTGCCTGCAGCAAAAACCAATTACACTGTTTTTATTCGCATTCAGAACCAGAACAATGTCTCCTGTTAACTCTTCTTCTCACAGCTGTGATTTCCTTTACTCTCAGTCTCCTCAAACTGTACGTTTGGATGCACGATGCTGGTTCCGGCCTGAGGGCCTCTCTTTATCATGCAACCTTCCCACTTTCTTTCACTAAGCTGAAGGTCAGCCTTGAACATTTTTTCACAAAAATGTAATTGAATTTGTAGTTATCTTCACTTCAAGTGTCCATCTAAGTAATTGGACTGTCTTCCTGAAACACTTAGCATACTAAAATGTGCTATTTCATAAACACAACTACCGAAGCTGTGAGTGCTGTGTGGTTAGAGTATAATTACACCACTGTATGGTGTAACTGCAGTGAAATTCCACATCACCGACTATAGTGACAGTTTAGTAAGGCCACATAATTGCTTTTAATGCTTACAGTACTCAGGAGTCACTAAGAGGAAGTTAAGCTACTTTTAAAAAAGAACAATCAGCATGCAGCAGAGAGAATTCATGCATGCATATTATTATTAGCTAGAATGACACTAATGTACGTAGCCAGGGACACAACCTTGGACATGTGACTCCAACCACCACTGGATACACATCACCACCACTCACAGAAAAGACACAAGGATTAAGTGGCGATTTGTAGTAAGCAGTCCTTTATGATATGTGTAAAAATACAGCAGTAAAACTGGAGCTTCAGCTATCTGAGTCAGACAACTTAAACTGCAGTACGTACACAGTATTGAGTCCTTGTAGTACAAAATGTCCTCTTTGTGTAATTTTCCCTGCGACGCAGCTTGGTAAGGAAACTCTGTCACTCAGAAGAGCAAAACAAGGCTGTTCGCACAACATCAGGTGTTCAGAAGACAAACAAGCCAGCAGATGCGCCATTATCTCTACGCACAATTCAAGAGCACACCAGACGCAGACTGACTGACAAGTGCCACTTCAGTCATTTTCACTCACCACTTTATTAGCTGAGATAGACAGATAGTAGAGCTGGTACTTACATACTGAGACGTGTCCAGTGGTGCCATGCTAACTGTTTTTAAGTTGTCCAACAGGGCAGAATCGAAGTCCTGCAATCCAGCGCTGGAATGGACGACTTTGTCCTTCACAAAGATGCTGACGGCCCTCAACATGAAGGACACAAACAGGTGCATGTGGATGTAGTTTCTGGTGCAGTGAAGACGTCTGTTGGGAAAACACGTAGTATTTACAGTTATTGACGAATTATTCAGAGCACATTTATTTATGCTCAGGTTGGCCTTAAGGTGAAAAATGGATGTGTTTGTTGCTTGGCAATAGAAACATGGAAGATGGAGGAAAAAATTCAAAGCCGCGTTGGAGCATCTTGATGAGACGAACACTGACTGTAACATTCCCGCTTTGATTCCAGCTAAAAGCTTCAACCACGTCATTTTCTCTCCTCCACGTTCTCCACGATCAGATGCAGAGGTTGACGGTGGAACAAAACATTGAACATCAGAAAACACAGCCAACCACCCAGGGGCGGGGGCTTGTGGACAGGCAGTTGCTTGGAGCCCCCAGCTACTAGGGGGGCCCCAGCCACTTATTTACATCAACGATTACTGATAGACCTGGGCTTTCAGGGACCTCTGTTCTCACTTTGAGAATCACCATCTATTTTTTCAGAATTCATCTCAAATGTCCCGGAAATTGTGCATTTATGTGTGCAAAAACCAAATTTTTGTGGCATGCACGGGTGGGGTGGGAGGCCCCAGGGATTTCTTGCTTGGAGCCCCAAGAGACCCTAGCAACGCCACTGTAACCACCTGCTGCACTGTAGGTCCATCTGAGTTTCAACAGGAAGCAGGTGAGCTTTTCTGAGCACCACGACACAAGTCTAAATATCAGGTCTCACTTCCACTGCTTCCACTGCCTCTCTCACGGTGACCCAGAAGCTGCTCATTTGTATCCCACCTCATTGCATTCAATTCTTGCTGTATTTGGCAGTTGTTGACACTCCTTCCGGGCTACATGTATAAATACATGTTTTCTCACGTTGTTGTTGTTGCTGCTTGTAATTATGGGAAAAAAAACCTCCCAGCCTGTTCAATTAGGCGTCATATCATCGTCTTCAGTGCTGGGCATGGTGACAGGGAGTTTAAGGAGGTAAGGCACTCGGCACTGACTGAAACTAGAACGATATGATTGCTTCCTCATTAACTGATTATCAGGGATCAATTAATTGCATTGCATTAGATTTGAGTGTTTTTATTTTGCATTCATGTCCATCTGTTTTACTGGTCTCATTAGGTTGTATTAGATATCCTGGATATCCCATAGTTGCATATAAGCTGATTGGTGGCTGCGCTTTGCGAAGGTTCGCTTTATAAATAAAGCTTCATCCTGGGTGATGCATTTTGTTGACAGTGACAGTCTCTGCAGAGAGGCAGAGAGAGGGGAAAGAGCACAGGAAGAGCACATATCAAAGCTGCTTAATGAAGCGAGACACATGCATAGGAGAGAAAAGGCCTGTGTTTGTCAAGAGGCATCCTGATGGCGCTTTGAATTTTTTCTCTGTTTGAAGTTTTCCTATTCAAACATGCAGCTCTGATCACCGTGGGGGCCTTCCTGTCTGAGAAGTTAGATGCTGTTGACTTGGCTTTCGACTTCCATTTCTCATAATAAAATCCACCGTTGTTGTGAAATGCATTCAAAAGCCTCTCCTTGCCTCCTGTATTTCCCTCCCAGGCTCTGAATATGAAGGCAGGGCCACTTCAGCTGAGTGGGCAGGGATTTCCAAAAGGTTTTTGAAGGGCAGATGGTATTATTACACCTGCAAAATTTCATATACACCCGGAGAGCCTTGCACATGGAATCACAACATTAAAAATTATCTTTGATCTTTTCAGCAAGGAGGCTGTTTGTTGGACAGAAAAGCTCTTTCTGTTTCTGTTTATTTGTTTTCCCCTCAGGCACAAGCAAAGGGAGTTAATCTGCTCTGCCACATGCTTAATGCTAATAATGCTAATTTCTAATGCATTTTAATTTAAAAATGGACATCGTCTTTATCACAAAATGGATGGAAATTGATTTGTGGCTCACAGTGAATGTAAAATGTTTAATGCAGCTCAAAAGTTGAATAAAATAAATTGAAATTAAATCTGATTTTATAAGTTGAAATCTTTCACAATCTGGTTGCAGTACAAGAGCTCTGGATCCAAGGTAACATTGAAATCCTTATCAGAGGGATTTTGTATTGTTTTTTCCCACAACTCTGAAAAATTGAAGCATTGTTCCTTTGTTTCCTTTGCTTTTCAGTATTAATTTTAGGTTTTTGATTTCCTATTAATTCCCTTATAATTCATTACAAAGTTTTCTGGAAAAAATGATGTAATTTGGTACTAACTGTTGGGGAAATGTGTATTTCCTTGAAAGAAACGCTCCATTTAATTCATTATTCAACTGCAGAGGAAACTTTATTTTCAATTCATATTTTATTCAATATTCATCTGACCTGCTGTGCACTGACTGGAAGAATCTCAGGGTTACACTTGCAATTTATTGGAATTAATCGACTGGAAGAGTACGATTTGCCTCCATTTTGCCTACAATTAGCATTAAATTACATATTTGTTTCCAGAAAAAGTCCAAAATCATAATGATTTTACAGATATTAAGAAGTCCAGACCAGTGAAATAAAGAATTAGTAGCTTATGAATGCTTTTCCCCAAACATCCCAAATGTATTAACAACGCTAAAGTCATATTTTTACTATACACTATACATATTAGCAATTGCAAGTACAGTACATGAAAATCCAAAACCCCATAATATGCTGCAATTTTAAAGAGTAAAAATTGATTTTGCAGTTATATATAATGAGTTTCATTTGTGTTGGTGGCTTGCCCAAAATATTGCCAACAACTTCTCAGCACATTCCTACTTTTCCATCCTCCTCTCTTCTTTTCCTGACTCCTCTGACTCCTGCATGTTCCCTTTATTGTATCTTGACAATCACAAGTTCTTTAATTAGCTGCTTTGACTTGACAGAGTGGTGACTTGCCATTGAAGCTGTAGTCTTGAGCATGAAATTAGAGAAATTTTGTAGCGCAGTCATTAGCAGCAGGACGTGGTTCCATTATTCATTCATCTTTCATTATAGGTCAGTGTGGGATTATTACTGTACATGTAATATAAAGCTGCTGCCACTCAACCCAGTTGACATTCAGTGAGGGTGTTGAGCTAACATGCTAACATGCGACTGCTGCCTTGCAAGGACAAAAACATTTGAGTGATTTCTTATAGCCGTTTTTTTAATTTACAAGGTTATGCAAAACAACTTGCGTCATAGAATTTGAGACAGCGGTTAGAGTTAATACGTGAAGGTCTGTGATAAGAGCACACACTCTGGTCTCTGTGTATGAAGGTCAGACCCGCTGCAGACCCCTCCACCACCAGTCCACACCTGTTTTCACAATCTGCCCCTCAGCTCCTCTCGGCCCCTCGCTCCAGCCCCTGCTCTTCTCTTCACACCTGCTATCCTCCAGCTGTGCTTTCCCTGTCACCTGAGAGCCACACCCACCTGCACAAGCTGACTGCAGTTACCTGGATGTCCCCGCCCACCTCCTCACCTGCATATAATTCCCTCATCACTATATATACCAGCCCACTTTCTTTGTTTCTTGTTAAGTCTAGTTGCTGTGAGCTTCATGGCTTGGCTCTCTGGCTTCTGTATCCTGTTCCTTTTTCCTTCCTGTTTTGGACTTTGCCTGTTTATTGACTTTTGATTCTTTCCTCATAGTCAGATTTGTTTGCCAGTTTCAGCTACCTTCTCCAGTTTTGACCCTTGCCTGCTTCACTCTCCCTTAAGCCTTTGTACCTCACTGTGTGAATAAAACCACTGAGCTGCTCTAGCTCCACCTCAGGTGTCTGCTTTCAGGTCCCCCGTTGCTCCTGTTGCCCTATTAGTACCAGTTTTTTTTTTTTAGTTATTTGTAAAGAGCGTTTTTACTGTAGTTTCTACATTATTTCATCAGGAAGGACACAAAAAAGAATCAGAACATTTAGAAATCAACAAAATGTAAGAAGTGTCCGATTTAGCTAAACTTGCAAGCTCATAACGTCATCATATAAATAATGTCATCAATAGCAACCTTACATTGTCAACTGTAAGTGCTTTAAATGCACTGCACCATCGTGTACAACAGGAAATGACACAATGTGCTAAATCAAACCAATTTCAGATAAGAAACATTTGCAAATAGAGTCAAAATGTTTTGTTTATCCAAAGACTCAATGCTTCTTTTTTTTATTTTTATTTTTATCTTTTTTAGCAGCAAAACCTCCATTGCCATAAAATCCAGCAACCCCTCACTCCACAGTCGAATGATTTGCATGATGGCTTATCCTCAATTTTGCAATTTTGTCGTTGGGAATGCAGAACAACACAAAAGAAGGTGGTTAGGAATCTAGGCTGCAGTCGGAACACAGCGGGCACACATACAGGCTGAGGAGATGCACGTGTCACAAAATGGTGCCAGCGTCACAATGAAAAATGCAGTTGCTGTTGGTTTGGACACTTTTTAAAATCAGCTGATAACATGAAAAGTGTGCTGTTGTCAGGCATTGAATGTTGGTGTTTTTCTACTTCACAGGATGCAGGACAAGGTGAGAAGATGCAGACAGAGCAGAGGACCACCGCCTGTTGTTTCTGTCTCTAGAGTATAATCAGAGGAAAGACAGCATATCATTTAAGTGTTAGGAAATACTATGGTACCTGAAGTATCCAATGATGAAGATGGCCACCAGCAGAGAGCTGAAGGACACAGCATAGCCGACGGTATACATGACGTACAGCCGCTCAAAGAAGTCTTGCTGTGAACACAGAAATATTTGCTATTCAGTTCATTCTTTAAGGTGTAGCAAGACAGCCTTCGAAGCCTTCACCACTGATGTTTTGGGGGTCTCGTCTTGCATTTGCATTTTGACAGGAGAAGATGGAAGTAGCAGGTGCACTGAATATTAAAGCTGAAACTGATGACTATGCTGCTAGCCTCCACATGTTAAAGGATGGAGCTGTAACCCATTCCTTGAGCTCTTACTGTGTGTGTGTTTTGTCTGAAGTTTACAGACACTAGATGTATAAAGTATTAGCATGTGTGTGTCAGGTTTAAATCCTTAATCCGTGGCCGATAAAGGGCTTTGCGAATGCTTACAAAGTGGAGGCAACATCAGGACCAATGCACCTGTTTGTCTGATCAGATAATGTCATCTTTTTAAGCAGTGGTCAGACTCAAAGGAGCCAGAAGATTCAGCTGATACCGTGAACAAAAGATGGCCCCAGCTCCATCCCTGGTTTCTTTTCATTTCACAGAGTAGATGGCAAAAAGTCCATCAGGTGATACGGTTCATGAAGGGGTCGAATTTCAAAAGAAACTGAATGAACGAACATTTTATTTTGTGTCTTTAGTAACTGCCTGCTAAGTACTGCATAAGAGGAAAAAGAGCACATTTCCTCAGGGCAGTGGTTCCCAGGAGGATGCAGGATAAATGCTGGATACTGGGAGGTGATTACAGATGAAAGAAGAAGAAGAAACACAATCCTGCTGCACAAAATTACATCTCAGACTTTCCTCAAATGGTGATCCTGTATAACACTGTGTGGTCTGAACTCCTCTAGGCTGCAGAAATGGAAAGAAGTGAAGGCCACTCTTTAAATGAACTGCCAATAATTCATAGACATGCAGCTTGTGATGAGCTGCCAGAAGCTGACATTGTTTCATATTAAAGCGTAACAAGCAAAACAAGGTGGAAGCTACTGTTTTAGAGGATGGTGAGCGCTGCTCATTTGTCGCACCATCGTGTGATGAGATGTGAATTTGAACCTCTGTGCCACCAACCAACTTTGCATAATGTGTCGTGACATAAGTCGAAGCCCACAGCTGCCTAACATTTGATTTAATTCGAGCATCTCAGGCTGTTCACATCCAGCCTCCACATTAGCTTGTCCAACTGGATTTATAGCTTTGAGTGCTACGTATGCTAACAATCCATGCGTTATGCATGCATGTGAATAACATTGGAATGGCTAGTTAACTAAATGAGCTGCTGCTGCTGCTGCATACTCACTCTCCCGTCCTCGTCACTGGGCTGAAGGAAGCGCAGACACTCTGAGTAGTTGGTCCAGGTTTTGTTCCAGCGGTCCACAAACACCCAGGAACCGTTGATGTCACACTTCCTGTAAGCGTGTCCTGTAAAAACATACTTTTACACAATTTTGGATATTTGGATAACACTTCAAAAAATCTGTTTATTGCTGAGCATTTCATGCAGGTGGATCTGCCAACCTATTAAAGCCTTGATATATGAAAGGCCTTATACTCTCATGATAAACCTGCATGTGAATCTAATCATTTTGGCTCATGAGGACTCGGGATTGATATTGATTGGTATCTCTGACTCCCCTGGTAGCTCCTTTGACCTTTTTCATCTATATTTTCACAGATATATCGCATATTTTGACACATCAGAGTAAGAAAAGCACAGTCATAAATTATAAAAAGACTGATGGTTGAATCCCTTTCATCTGCTTCAGTTTCAGGGTTCTGCTATTGTTCATGCTGGCTCACTGTCACGCTGTCATGGCTTTTACTGGGACACTTGAACAGAGCAGAGCCATCATTACTGTTATGAGAAATAATGTTATTGGTATTAGTGTTCATCCCGAACAGTGTGTGAGAGAGTGAGCAAAACAGAAAATTCTTTAAAAAGCACACAAACTCTCTGAATGTCTCTCTAGATTTAATGTTCCTTGCAGTCTTCTAGCTCTCAGTGTTGTTAACCTTTGTGGTTGAAGTCGTAGATGTAAGACGGGCAGGGAACCTTGGTGACCAGGCCGGGGGAGCCATGGGGCCAACAAATAAGACCGTCCCAGTCTGGAGGACACGTCTCATCTACAGTGAGAAGAGGAGGAGTTAGTCAGCATGCACATACTGTCACACACATATCTGCTCAGTTTTAAGCTTCTCTATTGTTGCTCTACATTTTGATTTGATAGTCTATTCACGAATTTTATAAACTAAGCAATCAATTCATTAATGGAGAAAATAATCAACTAAGAAGTTGCAGTCCTATACCCAAATGGTTAAATATCAGCTACAACAGAAAAGCCTGCTTTTACACGAATGCATGAGCAATAATTATTTAATGATACTTTTTTACTCAGGTAAAACTTCCAAATGCAGTACTTTTACTTGCAACAGAGACATTGTACAGTATGTTATGAGTACTCAGTAAAAAAAAATCTGAATACTCCCTCCACCACAGGTTTTAGAAGCCATAATAACTTTTCTTTCCTGTAATCACTTCACTCACAGCTTATTAAAACTGTCTGAATCATTAAATTATTCCAGAAGGGACAAGTTTTCTGCTCCGGTGAATAGATGTGAGCGGCTTGATGCTGCGGCTCAGTTGGCAATTAAATCAGTATACTCACCGCTGTCTGATTACAGAATCTGAAAACTCTCAATCAGGTCAATTAAAATTATGAAATGCAATATATGTGATTATGGAGAGGAGGGGGCAACAGAACAGAGATTATCCTGATGAGACAAAACAGGCTAACCAGGCTGGGTTCATCCCACTTCTGTCCACATGAGATGATGACTCTAATGTTGGTCAATAGAAATGACAGAAAAGAGAAGATTTTACCTGCACTTATCGAGAAATATTAGCTCCTGTGGTTTTAATTTTACGTAGGCTTACAAACCACAGGGTCTGAAAGTTGAGAGGAAGGATTTCTGCAGTTTAAATGACCAAATCATGACTTTATACTAGTCTTAATCAGGAAAAAACAGCTTGCGTTGGCACTGGTGTGAGTCTCCCTGAAATATCCTTAAATATCCCCAAAACCCAATTTTCTCCAAACTAGATCTGCAAACTACAAACGTTTAAGTGCATTTATTGGATGTCAGAGAGTTTAAGATTGACTCTTTTCAGTCTTCAAACCAACTGAGCGCTTAAACACAAGCACAAAACGCAATGAAATCTTACCTTTTCACAATATCATTCACATTGTGGGAAATTAAGTCGAATGTTTCTTTTTGCCAACAAAAGCTATTAACAGAAAACATGTATGTTGTCAAAAACCACCTCTGCTGACTCCTGTCTGCTCCAGCCACAGAATGACAACACTCTTATATTATATATGCACATTTTAAAGTGCAGTTTTTAGACTGAATGCTCTTTTAGTCAAGTCAATAGTTCATCTGACATCAGTGCTGAACATTCGTCCAAAATTGTAAGTATTAATCCGTCCAAAAGGCTGTATTTGAAAGTACAAATTGTTCAACTTCTGTGATAATTCTATGCTTCTATTCAAAGCTTAAAATCAAAAATTATTTCAAGCTCAGTGTTTTTGTGGCAGGAAGTAATTGCAGATTCATTTGCTGCAAAGTTTTGGAACAGAAATTGTGCAGCAGGCCATATCACACTTCCAGTAATGTCCAATAATAGCTTATCGATCCTAACAAGGCAGGCCAGGCCGGTCGGGCTTCAGATTTCTTCAGCATGCAGGACGTCGGTGGCACTGCTGCTCACGTCAGTGCACGTCTCGTACCTGTGGCCCCTGGATCAGTGTTGGAGAGGTTCTGGTAGCACTGCAGTTTGACTTCATAAAGGATGTACATCTGCTCCTGAGCAGACAGAGGACCATCGAACCCCATCTGTGGAGCACCACAAACAAGATCAGATCCGTGGCTAGTATATGTGGGGAAGTCACCCGCTGCCTTTGGCTTTTCAGTCGCATTTGGGACATCCTGACACGCCATCTGCTTTGGGCCAGGACAACATTTGCGGAGGAAAGTCACCACGTCAAAACAGAGAGAAATAACATTTTTATTTCATGTTATTGTGGAATTCAGACTTAAGTATAAAATCCTGTGTATTTTTAGCATTACGGAGGATTATTCATGTGTTCATACTTCACATTTTTCATTGGTTTACTCTTAACATTCAAAGCACTGCGGTTTGTGGTCGTGCTGCTGGTTTGTGCTAGTGTAGATACAGACTTTATAGACTTTCACAAACACAAAACACATTTACACTTTCCTGCTTGAATCTTGTTCTTTTTTCTTTCACTGTTTTTTTCTGATATCGCATTTGAATTGCAGTATTCTTGACGCCTCGGCACCTGACATTCACCTGACATTCACGCTGACATCATCGAGCCATAGACACTTTTTAGTTTTTACTTACTTTATGACACATACTCAACGGAAATCAGGGACAGGAGCAGCTAAAGACTGGGAAAGATGTAGAATGCTCCAAAAACACCTGTTTGGATCATTCCACAGGTAAACAGGTTCACTGGTAACAGGTGATAGCATCATGATTGCGTATGATTTGGAATCAGAGTTGTTGTGTAGTTGATCTCTACAGCAGACGAATGCAGTCAAAGGTAGATGCACCTGCTGTTTTATTCTCAAAGACATTGTTTCCACACATCCAAGAGGCTTCGTCACTTGGTGGGCTGTCTGCGGCGTTTCAGCTTTGTTTGTTCACAGCTTGATGTCATGTGAGAGTCCTTTCTGTCAGAGTGCAGTCAGTTAGCCTCACTTTACAAGTGTGAACTGCTATGATATTGCTTGGGCGGAGCATCTGTGCCCATAACACCTCCATCTGTCCAACCAGCTGGCAGATAGCTGACAAGGGAGTGAAGGAAAGGTGGGATCCGTTTTACCTCATTTTACATCCAACTCAGCATACAGAATACAGAGCTGTCTGTGCAGCTCCATGTGAAACTCTGTGATTCAGACAACCCACTTTTCATAATTTAGAAATATTTGACTTTTAATCGGACTTTTAGACTTTTAGTCTGCACCAACTGTCAGCTCATTTAAATCAGGTTTGAAAACATTATTATTTGCTACAGCTTTTACTTAAAGAAAATATATTTGCTCAATGATTTTAATAATTCTAAATGCGAAATTATTGTCTTTTACTGGCTTCTGTTTTTAATTTTCCTTTAATTGTATTTTATTTTTCTATTCTCTTCTAATCTCTTTCTTTCTTTCTTTCTTTCTCTTTCTTTGAAATGTATGATTTTAATGTATTTTTATGCTTCTGTAAAGCACTTTGAATTGCATAGTGTATGAATTGTGCTATACAAATAAATTTGCCTTGCCTTGCCTTCATCAGTGTGTGCCCAGAACTGTGTCACTGCAGCTGTAAAAGAAGCCTTCAAAGAACTTTCTCAAACAGCAGGAGAGAATTCAGGAAAGGTGAAAGTTTCTCTTAACATTGGAGAAAATATTACATTAACTATTGAGTTTGTAGCTGTCCACACGGTTGAGGGACTTCTGGGTCTACGAGGCCACTGATGGAGAGGCCCAACTGGATATCAACATCTCCAATATCTGTCAACTCGTGGTACATCTTGGTAAAACAGATTATGCCTCCTAAACATGCAAAAGAATCCCCTTTAGAGGATGAGTCAGAGGTTACAATGAGTGCACTCTTCAATTTACTGGAACAGCACAGGGAGTTCTGCAAAGAGATGTTACCAGCAGCAGCATCATTTCGAATGCTTTGTTCTACTGATCATGGACGAGGCTGACAAAAGGCTGGATGTTGTTATCATTGTTAGAGGAGCTGACGACCAGCTTGGAATCCACTCAAGGTCGGTATGAAGAGATGAGAATGGGACATGACGAGACTGAAACTTTTGACTTTTGAAAACAAGGCAAAGAAGTTGAAGGACAAACATTTTCATGCAAAAAAAGTAGTGCTGTCAATCAATTAAAATATTTAATAGCGATTAATCTCATGAATGTCAGAGTTAACTCGCAATTAATCGCAAATTGATCGCACATTTTTATCTATTCTAAATGTCCCATTAATTATCATTTTAATACTCTTAGCAACATGGAAAAGTGGATAGGCTTGCTTTGTGCAAATGTTTTTTATTGAAAACAACAACGTGTAGTGTTTTATTTCACACTAACATTCTCACTTTGAGCAGTCGTTCACATTTGAAGCAAAATCTCACACAATTTAACACTGTCAATAAACAGATGACAAAAAAATAAACACTTGGTTACAAAAAAGCCCCTTCAACAACCCTTTCTAAGGGATCAAAACAGGGTGATCCAAGATAAAATTACAAAATGCACATCATTGTAAACTAGGACTCAGCCTATAGTGCAGTTAAACCATGGCTTAAACTTTCCTTTCTTAAGTTTCCTTTGAACATACAAGCAGTCAGACTGTACTGCTCTTCTGTTTATTCACCAGAGGCTGATCAACCCAGCCTCTTATTTCTCTCCACAAAGAATGAACATTACTCGGCTATGGCTGCAGTAAGCTTGTTCTTAGTTGTGGTATCCATATGCCTCTGTGGAAAGCCATCCATTGCCACCTGGTTTTGACAAGGAGGCGGCGGAGAATTCGCATTAGCCGTGTGTTTGGCCATCAAGTGGTATTTCAGACTGGATGTGCTACAGTGATAACTCAGTTCACACCAACAATACACACAGATAACTTTGGTCTTGTCAGTCGATCCATCTGGTAACTTTCTGAAACTAAACTTTCCATTCAGAATCTTGTTTACATCCATTTCGGCGTTTCCTGCTTCAGATCCACACAAACCGGTAGCCTACTTTTTTACAGCTAGCGAGCAGGCAAGACCACACACGTGCGTGGGGCGTGCCTATTGTTTTGTTTCTGGTTTACAATCAGATCCTGTAGTTTTTCTAACGTTACTAGCAGTGGCCACAGCTTATAAAAAACTACAAGTTCACTAGGTCACAAAGAACGCCAATCTCACGATAAAAAAAAATATGACGCCGTTAAAATTGATTTGTGTTAACACATTAATAAGGCGATATTTTTGACAGCACTAAAAAAAAGAGAACTGGAAGAATTAAAAGAGAAGTTTAAACAAGAGCTTTCAAGCAACCTGAGACTGGATGGTACAAATATTGATACCGAGTATGCCCAGAGGATTGGCCGGTGCCAGGAGGGGGAAAGCCAAGGAATAGTGTCTAAAATCTTTGAAGACAAACTGAGTGTCCTTTCTCCTTCCAAGAAATTAAAGAGCACAAACACCTGCGTAAATGAAGACTGCTCAGAAGCTGTGCAGCTGAGGAGGAAAGACGTGTTGCTTTAATCGAAAGCATCACGAAGGAGGGCTGATGAAGCCAGCTTGAAGAACGATAGGTGCTCATCAGGCCCAGGAGAGGACAGCCTCGGTCAGCACCAGGTTCTACACTTCTCTACTTTCAGCCTAACAGTCAAGGCTCAGTGTAAGTTGGATATAGTCAAAGCCAGAACAGGTCGCTCTGATTCTACACCTTCCTGGGATTTCCCCGTTCCTGAACCTCCATCTAGAATGGCATCCTGTAATGTGAGGACACAAGATGCAACCTGCAGCTGTAAAACCAAGCTCTCATAAACCAAGGATCTCATAAAGGACACGGCCAATATAATAAACTCAGCTCATAATTCATTCGTGTTTCCTAAACCTATTCCCACAGCGACTGTGTCATGAAAACCTCAGCGTAAGAAATGCCATAGCACTGCCATCAGCCCTGAAAGCCAATGAAAGATGAGAACTGGAGCGTTTCTAAATCAAAAATGTGTTTAAACTGACTGAAACATGATGTACACTGCTGTGCTATTTTTAAATTAACACTTAAACAGTCTACAGCCATGTTAGCTCGTCTGTGAGGCTGCACTCCAACAGTGATCAAGGTAATACGCTGATGTTTAACAGACATAACGTTCACCATGTTTTCACCAGACCCAGCATTTATTCTGCTCATTCACAACCACATGTGCACTGAAAATGTGAATAAATTATACTGCCTCATAACCTGTAGGTCTGTCAAGTTCACAGAACCATCTAAAATGAAATTCCTGACAGACCGTTAAGCAGACGAATCAAGCATACTGAATGTCTTTTACAGACTTTGTCACCATTGTCAAGTTGTACATGCTTGGTGGAAGATGGTGTTTACCGAAGTGTAATTTCCCAGTTGTGTTTATTACAGTAAATCACTTTCAATAATGTCTCCCTGGTTCCATTATGACAGCTGTTGTGGGAGGAAAGCTTGAACAAACTAATTGGACTTATGCCTGAATATGTTAAAGATACTGAAGAAGGCCAGCGGTCACTCTGAAAAAGTCAACTTTGACTTTACTTCGTCTACAGTGTATATGAAGAGGCAGTTCACAAGGAAGTTGACACTCCAGTACATATTAGAGGAAAATTTTAGTGTGATACCAGGGCCAAATATGGTTTAGTCACTTAGGGGTCAAACTGTATTTGTTCAGTCCTCACATGTTGGCCTTTCACTGAAGATACCCTGCAGGCCCATTAAAAACACCCTCCATTTAAATGTAATGTAATATATTCTTTTTTCAAAGTCTGCCAGGCACATTTCTTTTCCTTCACTGAGGAGTGTGGGATCGATACATATGCAAATATTAAGATGCCTGCAAACCACATATATTATATCACGCTCAGGGACGAGTGAAGCGTGAATCCTTTTAGAAGTTTCCATTCCTGAGGCACCTCCTTTTCATGCACGATCAGGAGGGAGCCTTTTATCAGCAACGCATCTAAAAGACCTCTGAATTGCTCCCCACATCACAATTTGTTCAACGATTCCAACAGGCTTGGTGTTGTGCCCGTTCGATGTGATCACTTGCTCGTCTTTTTTGACAAATACTCGACTGAAAACAGCACAAAGACAATAGATTTGATGTCTGACCTCATCACTTTCACTGATTTTTGTAAATATCTTCTTATTCTGAATTTGATGGAGCAACATGTTTCAAACAAGTTGGGACAGGAGAAACTAAAGACTGGGAAAGATGTGGAACGCTCCAAAAACACCTGTTTGGATCATTCCACAGGTAAACAGGCTCATTGGTAACAGGTGATAGTATCATGATTGGGTATGAAAGGGGCATCCTGGAAAGGCTCAGTGGTTCATAAGCGAGGATGGAGTGAGGTTCACCATTTTGTGAACACATGATTGGATAAAGGAACACTTGTCGGTCAAAACAGTTTGATGCTAATTTTATTTACATTTCACATGGTGTCCCAGCTATTTTGGGGTTGGGGTTGTAGCAACTCCTTCCACCAAGGAAAACCTGATGTCAGGCTGACTAAAAGAGGTGAAGTGAAACTGAAATTGAGCGTGTTTATGAGGAAAAAAGCTCACTTTACTAGAAAAATAAGAAAACAATCTGTAAGTAGGCTAACAAAATTAACTGAGGGTCTTCTGGGTTACATTAAAGTACAGAATCAGACAGTCCCATGCTGGACGAATAAATATTTGGGGCTTTAAAAAAAAACTAAAGGAACATTTCTTTAATTGTCCTATTTTTATACTCATTTTGTATATAATGTACATATATAAAGTTGATTTTATTTTGTATCCTTTTATTGTCTATTTGTTCTTTTTCTACAACTTCTTTTTGTTCTTGTTGTCTGTAAACAACTTAATCTCCCTAGCATGGGATCAATAAAGTCTTATCTTATCTTATCTTATCTTATCTTATCTTATCTTATCTTATCTTATCTTATTTTAGCTTAGCTTAGCTTAGCTTCAGCGGTCCTGCTGTTGAAGGTGCTGTCCATGGTGCTGATAACCTCCTGCTCTGACACATCAGCAAACACTTTGCAGCTTTCGCTCTATTCTGATCAGCCCGGGGTCATTCACAGGTCGGTCATGAATAACTCAGCATGTCTCCTGATTGACTTGCCAGAGTTTCACTGCCTCATACTGCACTCTTTCACCTGCCCTTTTCCTTTTTGCAGCAGCTAAGCACTGCCAACATTCAAAACCGGTCATTTGAATCTGATCTTGTGAGAGGAAAGTACCTGTGGTGGTTTGGAAAACTTGGGTTTAACGTGCTGTGGAGAGGTGTGGGGTTGTGATTCCTGTTTCCTTTTTTGGCAGAAGCTGGGCGTGGTTCTTCAGGTGGCTGGGAGCTGACTCCTACTCATCACAATCAGCACAGTATAAAGACTGTGGACTGCTGAAGAGTCGTCACCAGATTTTTTCCACTGCTTAGTGGTATTGCTGGCCAGTTACCGGTGTTACAACTGGTAGTTGTCACCAAATTTTCCTTTGTTTTGGGATCAGTGAGTTCACCAGCACCGATCTCCAGCTCCAGTGTCTCTGCCTGCACCTGCCTCAAGCCTCCAACACTCAACCACCACCACCTTGCTCCATCTGTGCCTCCACCACCGCATACCCTCTACGCAGGTACTCTCACCACCTGAGCGCTGTGCACCCCAGCATATCTATGAACTGCTCTCCACATCTGAGCCTCATGCATCCCCTGCTGTTGCCAGGATTTCCCAGCTACAAGTTTCCTCACTGCACATTTAATAAATTCCTGTTTTTCCCCTTTCTCCCTGTCTGCGTGTCTGCTATTGAGTCCAATTCCTACCTGGAACATAACAGCACCTCTATCATTTGATTAAGTTTGACGCTTTACAGGGGTTTGCACCAGGTATCATTTCACTTATTCTTTTAATTAGAAACCACATTCGCGTCCATCAGATGCTGAAAAGATTTTAAAGTGGTCTGTAAAGCATGTAATATGGCCAGAGTGTGAGACAAATTGACACAACTCCTCAAATCAGGAACAAACAGCTCCAGAAAAGTCACGTTCCCATACATGCACAAGAAAAAAGAGACGCATGTCAGCCTGGTATCAACAGGTGAGGTGTTACAGAGCTGTAGAGATACTGCACACTGTGCAGGCAGCCAGTCTCTGCTGTCAGAAAATACATGAACTATATGACTGTTTGTTCCTGGGTTGTCATCACTTCTGTGCGTGTTTCCTTGTGTACATGAATTCAAATACCTCAGCATCATTGTAATACTGAGGAAAACTCAGTGTTCTTTATAACTTGTCTGAGCCACGTTGCGACATATTGCAGCTCCTGGCTTTTCTGCATAGGATTCTTCCAAAAATTATATGATTATATGTTTATGCTAAGTCTTTTTGAGCAGCCTAAAAAGGCGAATGAAGGTACAAAAAAATATGATTTCAGCAGAAGAAAAGCGTTTTATTAAACTGGTGCATCATCGTCCTTACCTGTGCGTCAACCAAAGTCCAGCATGAGAAAAAGTTTAAAGCTGATATCCATACAAACAAGTTCATAATTTGTCCCTCTGCCTTCATCTCCAGCCGCGTAAAATTAATCCATTATTTCAGTTCAGGAAGCCTCACGCTCGACATGAACATCTCCCCTCTTGTCGGCGCACGATTGATTACGAGCTTCACATCGTTGAAAAGTTTCCAGCTGTGATCCAAAACTGAGCTGTGGGAAAGACGCGGCGGTCGGATTCATCAGATCACACATTCCACGTGGTTTTCCCATCCAGAGCCTGCTCTCGTGCGCCCGGAGAGCTTTTCAGAAATGACTCCTCAGGAATGAGGACCGTGTCATCGCTGCGTCCGCAGAGGGAGAGTCTCGGGCGCACGCCGGCAGAGATCCCCGTTAGTCTGTGATGAGTTTCGCAGTGGAAACATCCAACAGCTGTAGGCGCGAGGGGAGGGAAAGTGAGCTTCACGTGTCACAAGTGCCACAATGAAATGTACGTAAACTGTAATAAATCCGCTCAGTCTGTGCGCACTCTGCCGCAGACTTGGACGGTGCGTAAAAGCTGCCTCCGCCTGCTCTATAGACGCCAACATGTGATATGTGATTAAGATATTCTCTCCCCTAGCACGTTTATTAAGTAATTAATTCATGGCGCGCGCCCTAGTCGAAGGGGACTGTGCACCTATTAATACCCGCGCGTCATGAATTAATTCTGGCTGCTGTGTCTTTGACGCACCGACGTCTTCTTTTTTAATCAAGCTCAGCTTACTACTAGCTAGTAGTACTAGCTTAATACTACTACTACTACTACTACTACTACTACTACTACTACTGATATCCAATATACATCGTCATTACTCAGGAGACATGAATTTTGGCAATAAAATGTCAGAAGACTAATATTAACGATTAATGATGAATGGATTATTAGACTCGCTTATGCGCAGCACGTTTCAAACAAGTTGGGACAGGAGCAACAAAAGACTGGGAAAGTTGTGGAATGCTCCAAAAACATCTGTTTGGAACATTCCACATGTAAGGGGTCCACAGGTGACAGCATCATGATTGGGTATGCAAGGGGCATCTCCGTTCACAAGCAAGGATGGAGCGAGGTTCACCACTTCGTGAACACATGACTGACCTTTCACATGCAAGTGTTCATGTCATTCATTGTGAATGCAGAATGGTGATTGTGGCTGCTTTAAAAACACAGAGCTAAACGCATATAACGTTAAAGCAATTCAAAATGTCAACTTGTCCACAAGACTCGACATTTGTTCAATAAGAAATTGGAAGCAGAAGAGGAGCCTCATTTTACTAACAATGCATGTACAAAGACGGTATGTAGAATACATAATCAGGACCAGTAATGACCTCAGTCTGCTCTGCCTTGTGATTGTTTAACCTAAAGAACAAGTTGTCCCTATTTGATTTGGATCAAGCTGAGAGCACACCGATCTTTAGCCATATTTGATATGTCTGACATGCTGCTGATTTATATTTCATTGGGTATTTTTGAAGGTTGAAATAAAAAGTAGGACGATGGTTTTATTGAAGCACATGTCAGCTATTAGTTCAATTGGCCATTTACAAGAAATTGATGGAGCCCCGCCAACATAATGAAAGGTTTTTTGAATCAGTCAGCTTATATGCTTTGATCCAGCTTTTCACACCATGCTCTTCAACCTGCAACTGAGCAGTATGTTGTTGACGTTTCTGTTCATGGTGCTGACAAGGCAGGAGACGACCATTGAAGCTGCTGAGGCAAGCCTGCCAGCTTTGTCTCTCTCACACAGTATTACATTTGTGCTTGAATCAGGCTGCTATTTAAGAAGGCGTCGGAGCAGATGGCACCTCGCAAATTATTGTCATGCTTTGCCAACTTGAATTCAGTGTGAATAACAGCCCCTGGTCACCTCTTCTTTCAAAAGTCTGTCACTGTTGAGGATGAATCTCTAATTGTGTCTGTCAGCCTGTGGCACGATGCACACACTGACTGAGCCTATGGTGACTCATCAATGAGCTTATCTATTTAGCACATACACCATGAACATCATACTTACCTGTTTTCAGACGGTAACTGTTGCTGGCACACAGATGTCCGACTGGCATTTGTGTTTGTATAATGGGAGTAAAATAAACCACGTTGCAATGTTACAATTATAGGCAGGAAGGACGCCGAAAAAGAGAAAAAAGGCAACAATTTTCTTAATGTATTTCTGCAGAAATAGAGAGATCAGGGGAGCATGGAAAAACTACTTGAATAGGCTTTGATTATTGTATGATTTTATACCCAAGAGCTTATTATTCCTCTGCTCAATTAGTGGAAAAGGTCACCCACTTGTATTTTCAAGAGTTCTCTTCAGCATCCCACAAAGGCCTCCTGACAGAGCTGAAGCGATGGCCTGGGCGACTTCAAACCATCTACCCCAATAACACTTAAAGTGTTCAGAATCCAGTACGAATCCACGTGTTTAACCCTTGATATGGAAACTCAAGGCCTCTATAAAACTCCTTAAGCTCAGACTCAAAACTGTGTTGCTGTTAGTTGCTTGCTTCCACCAGACAGTTACAAAAATCTCTGGAATCACTTGTGTGGTGTAAAAAAAAAAAAAAAGGGCCATTATCACCTTCCAGATTTATTCATATGGGACATGGAGACAATATGTTTCCATAGCTGGCTGTCATTCTCAATCAACCATCAGCATTGTGTTGAATGTGATGTTAAAGGTCTCTAAACTTCTGTATATTTAAAGTGCAATCATTGGTTCATTATCAGTACTTCCCTTAGAGGCTTCAGTCAAGTGTGCGTTCTTGTCATATTCAATCTGAAGAGCCTGTCTGTCTCCGAGGACGCTGCTTCGCTCTGATTTTTTCAACCTTGCTTTTCATGTTGGAGATCTGAGTCACACAATGTTGATGTTTCTGACTGTCACCAGTGCAAAGAAGGACACACATGACTCATGTGACTCAGTTATAATCAGGCTTGAACATAATGGGATTTTTAATGCTTGGGCTTGTTTGTGTGAGTGCACTTCACATTATTCTATCGTTTTCGCTTCGAAAAAGCTGCTGTGGTGTTTGGTTCTGCAAGGGTGCCGAGAGCTTGTCTTGAATTTTCAGTGATGTGTTTCGTCGTGCTCTCCTGCTGGCTCTTTGTCTCGCTCTCTTTCCTCTTCAAGTTCTGGCTCCCATAGAAGCCATTGTAATTGTGTGGTTCACAGTTTGCTCAGTGGAGCTGAACAGGAAGTACATCTAACTGGCATTTTAGCTCTTTTAAAATCAATAGATGGTGTTTCTAATCAGACGTTAAGCAGAAATGACGTGGCTCCCCACTAGTTTGAATGGATATCATATATTGCGTCTTTAAGATGAAATTTACATGTTGAAATGTGACTGCCAAGCTGTCACTACCTTCACTCAACCTACCTGTTATCTGGAGAAAGTTGTTTTGGAAAGTTATAATTCAAAATGTTTACACAGCATCTGTCTAGTGAGGAAATAAACAGAAATACACTGAAAGTTTGTACCTTACTTGCTTGGAGACATTACTTAAATTAAGAAGTGGCTTATATCGCCCCCGTGGAGACTCCTGCAAATGAAAATCAAAAGTGTGCTCGTAGGCGTGTTTTTTCTTGCAGTAAATTAAATGTCAAAACTAAACAAAGTGTCTGTTTACTGCCTTGCATTTAAAAGTTCTAAGAGGAAAACTTAGAAATAGAGTTGGGTGTTACGGCTGGAAGGGCGCCCCCTGGTGCACTGAAAGCTGTGGTGTAAAAGTGCCCTCATGGATGCCCTTGTGGCATATAAAACATGATTAAATGTTAGGGTGCCCTCAGGGGTAGGGTGCTCTTGAGTGCCCCTCCAGTGGAGAAAATGTGCCAGGCCCCTTCTTCCTCTGGAGAAAATGCGATGCAGAGCCACATAGCTTCTAAATGGTTAAAGAGTGCAGTAGTCATACTATAAAGTCCTACAGCTTCTGTATAGCTTCTGTATTGTGAAGCATTTTCAGGTGAAACTGGATAGATAGGACATTGTATTAGGAGAATTTGACCTGAGCATTGAAAATTGGGTGTATCTTGACAAACAGTCATTCAGAGTTGGATGCTAGCTTCCTTTCAATCACAGAGGACTACTCGCCTCCTTCAACACCTTCATCACCCTCGTTATCTGAGCAGGTAGACGCATCCCTCATCTGTCTCTTTTTTAAGATCTAAAAGGGTTAAGAAGAAGAATTTATCACAACATTACATGCACACACTACATGCAGGCTCTGGCGCCCGGGGACCCATCCCTTTCGGGATGATCTTCTTGCATGTTTTAGTAGTGGTACATTTTATGGAGGATAGGTGAAGAGGTGAACACGGGAAAAACATGCAAACTCCACACAGAAAGGCCCTTTTTTCCTCGAGCAGCAGGCACTGAAGGCATGGTGGAGCACACGCCACCAGCGCTTGTGCCACCGTGCCACCTGACACAAAGAGGCTGAGTGATATAATATACAGTTTTAATTTTAACCAGGGTTTTAAACTGTTTCACCATAAATTCATCACAACTGCATGCAGCTGGTTCCCTCATCTTTTTTCGCCCGTGCCCGTCAGACAGCCTGAGCCCACACTGGGTGTAAATATCATTGAACAGCTCGTCAGCAAACTCACTTTTTGCCTTTGTTGAATCAGTACTCAAACCTGACAGACAGCGAGAGCGTGTCTGTTGTGCTGCTTCACTTCTGCGTGTCTGAGATGAAAGAGGAGCTGACTGAGACACAGTGTCAGCCCAGTATGGACTTTAGTGATGTTGTGATGATATAAATTAGCCACCCATGAGCACTCTTCCATTCATTCTCATCCGTTGAAAGTCGTTTTTTATTCTAACACTTTAAACGCTGTGGTATGTGCGATAGAAAGTGGTTTTAGTCTCCTAAAATGGGAAAGAAATTGAGATTCGACTTAGTTTTTGCAGATTGTTGGCTCTCTACTCAAAGAGTTTCATCTCCTGTGTTTGAGTTATGTAAAAAAATCATCAATGACCTTCACTTACAAAACGAAATATTCATTATGAGAGCAGGAGGGAAACCATATTGTCCTGTCAGATACACTAAACCCAGAGTTATCACTCTGCTTTAGGAGATAATGACACTGAAGCCGGAGTAGGATTGTTTCATAACTGCAAATGAGAAAACGAAATTCTGTGCCACATTTTAGGAATCATTTTCTGGTGCTTTCTGCTCTTTTTCAGAAATAATATATGATTTTATCTGTTGTGTTGTCAAACTCGGGGACTCACAAAGACCTGCATCGGTGTGTGAACCCGCTGCAGATGGCAACAACATTGTAAGCACAAATGCAATTTTCATCCTGGAGTTATGAAGAGCAGTATGAAAAACATTTCATACCCATGGAGTGAAGGGATGTAATCATTTATTGATTGTTACCACACTGTGTAAAGCTATGCAACTTAATGTAATTCGCAAGTTTTGCTGCATGCTGTACATTGAATATAGTCTTGTATGTAACAGAACACAAACTGCACAGAGATTGCTTTGAAAGGTTTTATCATTTTTTACATCTGATGAATGTATTTTATTCAATCATTATTTAAGCATACCTTCTCCAAAGTCACAGTGAGACATACTGGAACATCCTTCCATTCAATGCTACAGAATACTTCTATATCACAACATTTCAGAGGTGACTACAGTACGTTTTCTTCAAACATTTATTTTAAAACCATCAATTTGCAGTTACTTTCAGTTTCTACATGCAAAGCACAAAGTGTGATGCATTATCGTAGATCAAACTACCCAACAGGATGTAAAGTAGCTCAAATTATAATAAATAAACTCCACTCTCCTCCACTTGACTTGTTGCGTCTTTCCAATATTGGATTTAATTAGAGAGCTGAATGTAGTCATATTCAAACGAGTCTCGCTGAACATTTTGTTCAACAGAATGACACTGTTGAAATTATGGAAATGAATGCGAGCCAGTACACCTCACTGTTTGCATGAGGACAAAAGTCGTCCAGTCCGATGAGTGCTGAACGCTGCCATTCATTGCTTGTATTTAGTTCCAGTGTACTGGAAATTCATGCTTTATCACTGACCCTCTTAGAATTGCATTCACCAAAAGGACTTGTTGAGTTTGGAGTTATGCATGCACCACAAAGTGCATTCTTTCTTCTTTGGGAATCAATAGTTTAATCAGCACTGTATAAAGACAAAAGTCAGTCAGTCTTTCCAGTCATCTCTGCACACTGTGACGTGCCTCCCCCAGAGGTGACAGAGGAGAGGCTGAAAGAAAGCATTCATGATTCACTCTGACTGTAGCTGTGGCCCTCATTCAATATAGCTTGTTTGTTTTGTACATCTAGAGCAGCAAAAATGATAAAAATGTTGACATGCACAACAAGGTTGTCAGATATTGGAGTGCATTGTCGATGGGCACTGTTGCCCCAAAATGATTCCAGCAGCAGCTAGAGGTGAGACAGTCCTGGTGGTGTTTAGCTCAGAAAACAAGCTAAAACCAATAAAATCATATCACTAAAACCAATAAATCTTTGAAATGATTAATCTTTCAAATGTGAGCCCACACCACACATCTGATATCCTGTCACTCCCGGCAAAAGACGCTATAATAGTTTATGAACAATGCAGAATAAAGATCTGCGTACCAACCATTCAGCATTACACTGAAGCTGGTGAAGCTCTGGACTGTTACCACAGCGCACTGTTTCAGGTGGATGAGAGCTCACTTTGGCTCTGCTCTTGTAAATGTAGTGATTTCTTGGGCTTTAAATGAAACATAACTCAGCTGCTTTGCTTTCAGGTGTGTATTGTATTTGACAAAGCCCAGGAGAGGGAGCAGCGGGGGCCAACAGGTAATTTGAAACATGATAAATTACATTTTCTGCTAACTAGGATATGCACATAATTGGCTCAGGAAGTATGCATAGATAATAAAAATCTTAATTAATTAATGTGTTAATGTGCTCCTGCACCAGAATATCTTCAGGTAGAAGTGCAAGTACAAGAAGAAAGATGTCGATAGCGGAGACAAGGACTGTAACTGTAGCTTCACCTCTGTCACATGGGCCTACGCATCTGTTAAAACCTCACTGAAACAAATTAAAAAACTTCATGAATGCGACAGCTCCCTCAGAAATCTGAGCTAAAGTTACATCAGTGTATTATTGAGTGGAAGGAAAAATGTCAGCAGTTCTACCAGAGAGACATTTACCCTCTAAATGTAATTTCTTCCAGTTTATGCTGTTTTTTCAATAAATTGTCAAATCTTTCATAACAAAATCCTTCTTTCTCCACCCATTAATCATCTCATGACCCCTCAGATTTATCTTGTGAGCCTTTGGGATCCGAACCCCAGCTCCGCCTCGAGCACCTTCAGCAGTAAAATGCTGCTTACACACTCATACGTCTGTATTAATATTGTAATTTATTGTAATGTGTCAGTCATAGGGGCTGATTTTCTGCAAAATGAGCGCTTTCATTTTTAAGGCTTTAAGTACATTTTGCTGATTGTGCAGGGCTTCTACTCATAATGGAGCATTGTTACAGCCTCGTATTGGCACTTTTACTTAAAGGTTCCTCTGCTGCTCATTAAATGAATAAATGGTAGAGGACAGGATTATGATGACATCTGGCAGACGGATATAGGATAACCTCAGAGGCAATGATTCAAACCACACACACCAACTTAAGGACTGGTTGCTAATTGAATTAAGATGCATGCACCCTGGAGAACCTTCCTGTGACAGGAGTGACCTTTAATGTGTAAAATCAGTGAAGTGCCCCTTTTGGTTTCCCCAGATTTTTCCTCGGTTCCTCATTACATTTGCATTTCACTCTTATCTCAATGTTTGCTAAAGGATCCCAAATCTGATTTCAGATAAACTGCTCAGTGACAAATGGATGATTAAGACGCCTTGACCTTTCTGTCCTCTCTCGTGTGGAGGCAGAATGAGACACTTTCTCATAAGGATTTTCACCCAGAGGTACATTTACACCTCCATCTTGCCTGGCTGCCTGCTCTGACTCCGCTTCTGATTTCCATGATATCACCCGTTTTCTCTTTCTGACCCTTTTTTTTTTTTTGAAATGTTATTTTAAGACTTTTCTTAAGAGGCTGCGTCAGTCACTCATAGCTAGCTGATAAGTTTTAGATTGAATTGGTTCTCAAGAACATGAGTCCCTCCATCTGTATGATTGAAATCATGCCAGTCATCCATCTCTGGAGGGAAAGGTGAGAGGGTGATTTCCATTCCCTCAAAATGACTCGCCTGGCTGCAGGAACGCACAATTGTGAGCAGTCCAGCTTCCAGCTTAACGGTTCTGTTAGAGGCCTTTGAGCATCAGCTGAACATTTTGGGCCTGAATCCAGTGGGACAGGGGCCGAGGCAGGAAACGTGAGACGGTGTGCCCTCTGCCATTTGACATCTGTCACTCAGTGGTGAGGTCGAAGGCTAAATCTTTAACATCCAGGATTTATAATAGTGAAGACAATGGACCGGATCAGCTGATGGCTACCGTTAACAGAGCAGGATTGTATTGTAGACAGACTTTTATCCCATGCAGCTTCAGATAATTCAAGTTCCCCTTTCCAAGCCTCCATAAGATATGAAAAAATCAGTGCTTCCCTGGGAGGGTTTCAAAGCTGTGAATCTTTGATTGGATGATTGCACTGAAGGCTGTGGGCGCTGCTCCATCCTGGTGATGAATGTGAAGCCTGGCTGGGCACTTCAGGGTGTGCTTGACTCCTCTGTTGAGTAGAGCCTGCATTACATCACAAAAGGCACCATGTTGAGTCATCACCTCACTTGTGTAATCCGGGAAAATCCAGACCCTGCTTCCCTTGTCCGCTGTGGCACAGGAACGGCTCTTTCACTTGAGAATGGTGGATGTGTGCCTGGACGGTGCGTGGTTTGGCACCAGTTACCGGCTTCTTTGACTGAAAAGAGTGATGTGCACGGCGGACTTTAACTGCAGCTTGGGAATCTGTCTGGAGATGAATTCAGTGGGTTTAGCTTCTTCTTTGCCCTCTTATATTCCCACAACCTTTATATTGTGTCTATAGGAGTGTACTTCTAAGTCAAGCACTTGGTCTTGAGCTGGCTGTTGTGCTTGTTTAGTTCTGAGTGCTTCACGTTCTTGCACTTGTGCTTCAAGGTAGCTGGCAGTTTGCTCTTGGTTAACCATGCGGGCTTGTAAGTCAACCTGTGACACCGCGGTCATGGAGAGGAGCACATGTAAAACATGTCTGCACCATTTGCATGCACACTAGCACCTCCTCCTCCTCCATTCAGCACCATTGTCGTCACGTGTCTTGACCTTTCTTTTAATTTGTTAGGCCATTTATGAAGATGATCTAATAGTTGTTGGATCTAAAACACTACATTCAGTCAGGTAGAAGTTTAGACTTTAGAGTACTCACCTTTCTTTTTTTATTTCATCTTCATAGCCACCTCTCTCCCCCTCAGTACAATTTTTGCATCATGCACACACACAAGCACTCTAGAATGGAGGCTGATGAGTCAACTGTTGCACTATATGACCCTGAAATTCTACGAAACTGAGACACATCTGCTTTGATATCGCTATTAAAAGGAAAACCAGAGTGGCTGCACCAGTAAATAAGTATACATTTGTGTTAATTGGCAAGGTTCTCCCCTTGGAAATGCTGCCTAAATGAATCCCAGCAGCTTGCGAGAGACTGTGCAAGACATTAATAAATCAAGCCAAGATAGGCAGCTGCATTATCAAAGAGATGTAAAAGGTAATATACCGCACAAGGTATGAAATAAGTGTGATTAATAAGACACCAGATCTGGGTTGCTGGACGTGATGGAGGTGTCTACATGGTGGAAGGAGAAACTGAATAGAACATGAGGTGTGCACCAGGCGTGAGATGAATGAAACATTCATATTGTATATGAGCTTAATGAGCACATGTAATTGAAGCACAGAGTGCTGCAAGAGATATGATGGTGGGGACACGAGCTTTTCCAGCCGAGATCCACTGTTTCCACCACACATCACATCACAAGGTGGCCACGCGTGGTCGGTGACAGCTGAGGACGCCATTTGTTTACTACATAAACACCTCGCTTCTCCAGGTGGATTAAAGAGTGTCAGTGGCTCTTTTCTCCCTTAATAACAGCTACATGTCCCATCAAAATATATTGCACAAGCAACACATTTGCTTATTTCTAAACAGGTCTTCTTCCGTCCTGTGTATTTCCATTTAAATGAGCTGTTTGTATTAAAAACACACTATTTCAGAGGACCCAGTGAATGCAATTTTAAAAGCAAAATGATTGTTCCCGCCACTGAAATTGCTTTTCATGAAATTGTTCTAAGCATGTTTTGGGTCCTTTGAAGTAATCTTTGGCACATTTCTCATGGGTTTGCAAACCTGAGTCTTCAGTAAAGTGCTGACCCCCAGTGGTAAGACCCTCCAATAGCACAGAAACTTAAAGGTAAAATGTGTTCAATTTTGTGCAATGTGTGCATTTTTTTTTAAATGACTCTGGTTTCTTTCTGAAGCTTAAATTCAAGCAATAACTATTATTTCTAGCTGACATACAGTATCCATGTTTGAAATGTTTAACTCTAAAGACGGTCTGATGGTTTGCCTTCATTCACCGCTGGAGGGTCGAAATTAGATCCATGTTCTTAATAATCCTGATCACCGTGTTGCAGTTCTCCTGCCTCCCTCCCCACATTGTGCACCTCTCCTTACCTGATTCACTCTGTAAAGAACACGAACATAAATCAATAGCAGAGATACGGTACCTGTTCTGTGTGCCGGCCGTCACTTCCCAGAGGGGTTGAAATCAATGAGGCAAAATGGAGCTTTCAGCAGTCTCAGTGCTGAACTCAATGGACCTTGACGGCTCTGAAGATTAATGAGGCGAGCTTCTGCTGAACAAGCAAGTCGACTCCCAAAGCGCACGTATCCATGTCCATCGTGACTGTGGTACACGGCTCTGATCACAGGCCGTTCAGCAGTGAGTTAGTGTGTGGCTCTGCATTTTAATATCATGGATCCATCAGACAAAAGATGAGGCAGTCAGTCATGTAAAGTCACAATACTTGTATTTCTTTATTGAAATATAATCAACCCCTGAGGCTAGATAAAAAGGCCACAGTTTGTTTGTGCCTCGTCTAGCTCCTCAGTCTGACACAGCCAGTAAGAATACAACAGACCTGTCCAAAAACACACGTTACACAACCGCTGTGACATCTCCAAATTTTGTTTTTTGTAATCCAAACTTAAAGTTTACACGGCCCTTTACATACCGACAAAATTTCAGGACATACACAACTCAAATCGACTGCATAACTTCAACAATACTTGGTGTCCATTTGAAAAAAGAATGCTACCTCTCCAATTAATGACAACAAAAGTGCTCAATTTTGCTCACATATAATCCAGGGTAAAACAACTGACACATTAAGTTCACTTTCAGCATTTGTATTTGGTCTGCCTGAAATGTGAAGATGGCGCAATAAATCAGCAGGTTTCTTTGTACCAGCCATAACGATTCATTCAAGAAAGGTAACTTTCTGATTTCAAACTGTATCTTGGACCTCAAACCAAAAAGTTAAATAGACAACTAGAAGACACCTGGCTGGTACAAGAGCTCAGTCTGCCTAAAGGAAGCGTGTGACAGTTTTGGAAAAGCACTTATTCGCTTTCTTGAGAGTTAGATGAGACTGATAGCATTCTTCGCTAAATATGAAGCTAGCCAGCATGCCGGTTAGCTTAGCTTAGCTTAGCACACAAACAAACGTAAAACCAGAACTTGTACAGATTGAACAAACTAAACATGCTCAAATAGTGAGCTTTAGAGGTGCTGATTTTGTTACCTTCAGGCCTCTGTTTCCAGTCTTTACGCTGAGCTAAGATAACAGACTGCTGACTGCAGCTACAGTATCAATGTTCTCATCTAGCTTTCAACAAGACTGTGAAAAAGTGTATTTCCCAAAAGGTGCAGCGATTCCTTTAAGAAATTTCACATTGAACAAACAAACATATTTAAAGTTGGACAACAAACTTTCCTTATTTTGACCTTTGTGTGATTACATTTTCACTTGTGAGGCCCTCCACGTGAGCTCCAGAAAAGCAAACGCTTTGTTAGTTCGGGACCAGATTCTGTGTCTTCATCTTGGTCCACAACACATTACAAGTCTCTTCATATGGGGGCTCAGAGGCAAAAGGCCTACGACCCACTGAGAGTCCCAAAGGAAAGAAAAGGGGGAGTTTAGCTTTTTGTCCAGGTCTGGGACACGCTGAGGTAACATAGACATTAATAAATTATTCAGTTGTTTAAAAAACACTTTGCAAGAATCATATCAATAATTCATATCAATAATACAAAATGGTATCAAACATACATGATGCAACATTTTCATCAAACACATTCAGTATTTTTTGTCTTTTTTTTTCCTCCCCTGTGATCCAGAGTCTGTTGCTTCATTGCTCGATGATCAGTACTTCAATATTTTGCGTCCTTCTCTGGAAACTCTCTGTGAAGTCCCTTTCGCAGTAGATGTAGATTAATACTGTATTCCTTCTTTTGCTGAGGTTGATTTTCCACTTTCATGCTGAGGTGAATTTGTATGCCGTTCAATAATTGAGTTGTTTCATACTCAGCCTTCTTAGTTCAAAACTGAATATAGACCTTTTCTTTCAACACCTTTCCAATGATTAAATTCCATCTGATTCAATCGCGGTTACAATCATCCCCAAGGCGCAAGGCATACACAGGCACACAGGGCTACGACACTAATCGCCTGTTTGCTTGTTTAGTTATTCGATTTTACATTCAAATTGTTTTTGACCGTGCCTTTCGCTTCACTTACAGATTTGAACAGAAAACAGCATGCCAATAGGAAAGTCAGAAATCGTATTAAAAGTGCAAAAATGTATTCCTTCAAGAGACGGTATTCATCCAGACAAAGAAAAAGTTGTCCACTGAAACTTTAGTGCGTTAACAGTACAAGCCATTTCATAGGTTATTAAATTGTACATTCCTACCCACCTCACAGCTACAAACACGAATACACTGAATGTCTTGTTGCTTCGAGTGTGTGGTTTTCCTACAACTAAACTTAGTCTGTAGCTAGGTTAGCATGGCTTTGAGCCCTCAGAGCATCACGCTGCCTGCTTCACACAGGCTCTCTGACGTATTCCCAGGGCTGCACTTTGTATCCCCAAACTAAAGGAGTGCTGTCCTTCACTGAGCGTGATTCGTCTTCTAGCGTTGTCCTGAATTCCGCGGTGCAAGTCTGAAAAGCCCCAAGATTGAAATAAAGTGACATCACATTATTTTGGTTAGTGGCCAGTGCAAATCAGCTTCTCCAGCCTGTTTCACGTCCGAAACACGAAGCTCTCGCTATCCCTTATCTATTCTATTTCATCAAGGATTTCCTACGGATCTTTTTTAAAAACAGCATTGACTTTGTTTACATTGCCACCTATAATTATTTTTTTTTCTAACACAAATATAATTGTAAATTTCTATATTTTTTAGATACAAAAAACATGGAAAGTAATTTGAATCTGTTAAGACTACAAAGAAAAAAAAAAAAAAAAAATTAGGGCTATTGTTCATACAGTACTGATGAAGGCTGCACTCATCATGCCATCGGCTGAAGAGGCAACCTAAATTAACCATAATTATTTTCAAATACTTGATGTAAAGTGGCTCTCATATACTGTATTTTTATGATGGGAAAATAATCCATTCATAGGAGTGTCTGTAAAAATGGCTGTCAGTGTTGGTATCAACCCTGTTACGTTTAAAGTGTAACCACGTACACCGACCAATCTTACTTTCCTTTACAATTACAATATTTAAACACTTATTCACTGAGCTGATCTGACCATAAAGTTCACCTGCAGATCGATACGACAGTTTCTCAGCATCACGTCACAATTCTTTCGCTTGCTAAGACACGTCCTTGCGTCCTCTCTGAACTGACACTTCAAAACCCGAGCATCACATGACCACGAGGTACACGCTACACTCCCATAACTCACAGTTCACCCATCGGCAACACCACGCAACATCTATTTTCACTACCAAAATCACTGTCACCGCTCTCATGCTCATCCGTCGCGCCCTTATGATGTCCACTCTATGAAGAGAGAACATAGACAGCATATCTAAAGATCACACAGACGCTTTTCTTCCAGAAAAAGTCGGAGTGTGAGGACAGAAAGCCGATCACCGGTCGTTGGAGTTCGAGAACACGAGGCGCAATGTTGACCCGGTTCCTCCCTTTTCCTCCCCTTTCTCAAGAAGACAAAAGTTCCAACATCCAGCAGATTCTGCCCTCTTTGCATGTCCACACAGAGTCTGTCATCTTGTGCCACATTTGACATTAAATTCAAAAATTACACTTGATTGGGAAACAGTTCAGCGACGCTGTAGTTGTGTGTTGAATACAGATGGGAGGAATCTAAAGACCTTTGACAGGGACCATAAATCGAGGAGAGGTGGCATAGCACTCATTCCAAGGCATTGTGAAGGGTTGAGGGGACATCAGTCCAACATTTCAGCTTCAGCTCTCCTTCCTTCCGTCCCCCCACCCCCCTCACTTTTGTGCTCCAGTGGGTAACCACTGCTGGGCGTTCCTTTGGGGACATCCAAAGGTATGTGGGCGTGCATGTGGGTGTGTGTACATTACGATTGATTAACAGGGCGAGGGAGGTCACAATATGGCACAGTGGAACCTGTGGGAGCCTGCGGAACGTTCTGCTCTCCATTTCATCTTCTTTTTCTTCTTCTGGTTTCGCTCTGGGACCTGTTGTCTGTTGGTGTGGAGACAGAGAAGCAGAGGAGAAAGCGTTACTTCTACACCTTACATTAGAATAATCCTGCCACACTTATCGCTGTGTCTCATAGTGTTTTATCTGTCATATATTCTTTCAATCATGGTTTATTTTTAAGGATAGTGTTAAGGGAATTAATTCAATATTCTCAGAAATACACGTACTTGCTCAGACTTAGATAACAAGATGTATGTCTGTACAGTAAATATGAAGCTACTGTCAGCAGCAGTTAGCTTAGCTTAGAGGTGTCAAAATACACCTAAAAGCACCTTTTAAAATCAGTAACATAATTAATGTAATTTGCTTAATCTCCACAAAAAACATCATTTTGTGTCCATTGTGCCTTCATTGTAATACATTTCTACATTGTTTTCACTACTTTTTCTCTTTTCACATGCCATGTTTTTGCAGCGTCTGTGAATAATGCACCAGTAAATCCAGCTACTGTTGTAAATCACAGTTACAATGGCAGCTACACGAGTGAGTCATGCTAATCTTAGAGCCAATCAATAGTATGTGGCAACACACACAAGTACAAAGAGGACTGACAGTTTCTGCCTGAACTGCTGATGCATCAGTCAGAAAAAAAGCACAGTCATTATTTCTTCATCCACCCCCTGTATGACTTGCTTTCTACAGTCTGGCCATGAGGGGGCAATGTTGATTCATGGATGACTCAATTCTAAATGAAGAGAAGAATTCCTCCCTGTAATCTGGATTATTCCCTTTTCACAAATACAGAGGTGACTACAGCTGTGTATTCAGGTATCTGAGTACTAGCTTGTTGCTTGTTGGTTCTTGCAATAAGACATGACCACATGAAAAACATGGACGCAAACCAAATGTGTGTCAAGACAGGAAATAGCTCTGCGATTTTCTCTTTGCTTTTCCACTCTTCCTAAAAACACTTTCACTGCCTTCACATGCCAGGGTAGCACTCTCTAAGTGCTACTAACCTCTAAAGAAGTGAAATGACACACTGGAAAAAGGGGAGGAGGGCAATACAAAAAGATCTCACAGTCTCATGAAAATCAGAGAATAAATCTAAGTTTTGAGTTACCTTATAACACGAACCAGCTCATGAAAGGCTTTGTCCACATTCATTGGAGGATCCTTGGCACTGGTTTCAATATAAGTTATCTGAAGAAACAAGCAGATATATTCTCAATCTGAGCAAAAGTGATGTGTGTGTGTGTGTGTGTGTGTGTGTGTGTGTGTGTGTGTGTGTGTG